>WAAB01023400.1:63240-93278 GCA_013389865.1 Piaya cayana | reverse complement strand
CAAAAAAAAAACCCCTTCTGTGCCAAGCAGTCCTCCCCCACATCAGCGTGCTTGGAAACATGCTGCTCATTCCATCAGCACTTCAGTGACGAGTCAAACAAACCCAGTGGTGGTCCCCAGACATGTGGCCATTAAGCTCCTATCAACAGCTGGAGAACCGGCTCTTTGGGTTGAGTGGACAGGGCTGCAGCCAGAGGGCTTTGCTTTAGTAGGACACAAAGCCCAAGCACAACTAGGGAACAATTTAGGAACAAGCCAGAGTATTAAAACTGGACCAACTCAGCACTCGCTGCGCTCCCCATGGTTTTTGTGCAAAACCACTCCTTAAGCCCGATTGCCAGTGCAAGGCAGCAGAAAAATTTAGAAAACCTTAAGCTAGAAGCTCTGCCAAGCAAGTGCTCTCTCCCATGTCTGCTCCACACAGCTCACTAAAGCTATCAGTTTTCTGCAGTAAACTGTCCTTGCCTGGGCGGGTTTTCAAATCCAGAACCTTTGGGAAGTGTTTGTATTCACTACAAGTTTGGGGGTTTCATTTCCTCTCCATTTTTCTTCCCTAGAGTCCTACCTACCAACCAGGCTCCCAAAGCAGGGCTACCAAGTTCTGCTCTTGCTGGCTCTCTCTTTGCATCCACAGAGAGCATAGATTTTTCCAGTCCCCAGAACAAGGTGCAGCTCAGGATCTGATGCCAGGTACAATCTTGAGGGTGCCCTGGAGTTGCAGAAGCCACTCAGCTCCTTTTTGCTTTCTGAGGGTGAAACCTCTGGTTTGCCTCCTGCTTTCAGGTCGCTCTGTGAATCAGTAAGAACAGATATCCTGGGCTATTGACCATCAGCTTGCCACAAAGAGAAGGGAGAAGGATGTTTCAGTTGGTTTGAGCTTGAAAATCTGTGATTTTGAATTGAGCTAAAAATCAAGGCTCAATTTCAAGCTACACAACAAAACAAGCTGTCTCCTTTTACCCTGGTGCAATAGAGAAACTACTCTAAACAGCCTCTAAATCTGCAGAGAGCACTTACTAACTGTAGAGATGAATTTTCTTCCTTAGAAGAGGACTGTATACTTCAAACTAAGAGCACAGCTCTCCCCTCTGCTCCCTTGACTGTACCCTTGACAGCTCACAGGCTGGAGGCAGCACCATAAAACTCTAGAAAAGCCGATGCTTGAAGGCAAGGAAATTTTATTCCTTCAAGAGTTCACTACATACCACTCCCCTCTTCCCTTTGCTCTCTCAAAGAGAAGTATCTGTTAACAAAATGTATCTCTAGCATCAGAGCAGCAGGATCTCTGCCCTTAGGCAAAGAAAGAAAGATCAGAACGGGATTTCTGTGCAAACATGAACTGAATCCCAACTTCCCTCGCACGAGAGCAGGCCCATCTTTTCAACCAGGCAGTTAAATATTGAAGGAAAGGCATGCAGCAGCTCTGATTATGTGGAACAAAAATTAATTGAGGGCATAAGTCTCCAGTTCGGTTCTCCATTTACTTTTTTCCACACCACATTATATGTGACTGTGGGTTGCAACATAGACACCTGCAGGGAAAGCAGCTCGACCCACCTGTGACAATGATATTACCCCCTTTTATTTGTTTTTCTGGTTAAAGCTCCTGGTTTTTATCAGCCCTGCAACAGACAGATGTATGGAGTCTTCCAAAACTGCGTCCTCCTTCCTGACATTTTAAACTACACATTTAGAGATCTGTAATTTTAACAACAACATTTTTTCCCCAAAAACATGCTTTAAAATAAGACACGAGGGGGAAAAAAAACAAAGCTAATTCCCAACAGAATCTCAAAAATATCATAGCAAGAGCCCACACCCTTCCCTTAAGATACACATTAAAGCCCTATTCGCCTGCACCCCAGTCTTTTTAACAGAAATCCTTCCATTGTTTAAAGCCACTTACATTTTGGCCCATGGAAAAAAAATATTCTGGGAACAACCCTATTTTGGCACAGCAACAAGCTAGATAAGTGTCTGGATTTTCCATTCACGGCTCCTAGGCACCACAAACTGTGCCAACATGGGATGTTTTGAGCAGTAGGGCTTTTGCAGGCTCCCAGCTATGGATAGGGATGTGCCTTTCCCAGGCGGGACACGCTCTCGCTGTCCCCAGTGTGTGATGCAGCAAAAGGGGACATCCCATGTGCCCCTGAACAGCTACACAGCACTGAGCCTTTCTGCAGCAAGCTGGGGGATGCAGCATCTCCCCAGGGAGTCAGCATCTGATGATGCTACATTCCTCTCTAATTTTTTCTGGTTTCTCTGCCGTCAGAAGAGAGTCCTGCCTTGTCCTTCTCTTTCCAAGGTAAAAGTGTGATGCTGCTAGCATTATATTACCGTGGTGACAGTGCCAAAAGCCAATGAAGCCTCCACAGAAAGAGTCAGAGGGAAGGAAGAGACAACACATATTATGCATGTTCTGCAAGATGATTATGGTACCTGAAAACGTGTCGCTGCACATCCATGCTGGAGTTTGCTACACCAATGTTGACACCAAGATGTAATAACTATTTCCAAGCTGGACACCTAGACAACAGCACAGAGCAACCCAAGGTCTGGCTCAGTGGGTGGGATGCATTGGCTCATGCAGAAGGTAGGAGAGGTACACAGACTACAAGACCACACGGAGAAAATAATATATAGACTGCTAGCACCAGGCATTTCTCTTTGGCCATGGGACAGATATCACCAGCTGGGTGCAACCACCACCCAACTCAGAGCATCCAGGGCCACAGCCAAACACACCAAACAGCCATCGTGGCCTGAAGAGGGTTTGAGAGCCTGGCAAGAAGCACTACTGTGGGGATGATGTGGTGCTTTGTGGTGGGCTTGGATACAAATGGCAGAATTGGAAAGTGTTTGCTCTACACCTGACAGGACGAATATTGATTTTGCGGGAGATGCAAGAGGATGCTCTTCCCAATCATCTGATTCATCCTTTTTAAAGAGCAGCTGTATTTAATTATTGCTAACAAAATGCTTTCAACTCTAATGCTCACAGACACTACTGAGCGTATTTATAACCATTCCAATAATCCTCAAGAGATCTTAACCAAATAATACAAAGAGGTGCCCTCTGACCCATCCTCTATCTGTCAGGGAGTCCCTGCTCAGAATGGTGCTGCCCCCCTGCCTCTGCTGTGTAGGGATCAGCTGGGTGTCCCTGAGCTCTGCTGGTAGAGATGAGACTTGGGGAAAAAATCAATTACCCGTGCTACAAAGAGGGATATTTTTGCTCCACAGGGCTCAAACATCTGGATTTGTTGTCTGAGACACAACCTTATGCCCCCGTGAACTCCACGAAGACTGACTTGCTCCACTGCTAAGCCACACGCGTGCTGCCCTGCCCGCCTAGTTTTTGGAGATCAAGGTCAGCCACCAGCATGAAAGGGGGTTCTGAAACTGCTGATCTGACACTAACAGACTTATAGCACAGCAAGTCAAGCCTCCCTGCAACACACCAACAAACAGCATCGTGTAATTGCTACAGGGCACCGGTATCAGCCCATTCACAACAGCATCGAAGATCAGCACCTCCAGATACCATTGCCGCAGGGCAGTCAAAACTGGTTTCCCTTGAAGCCCAAAGAAATATTTTTAAGTGTGTTTTCTAGATAGTTGAACTGCAATACTTGAGTACAAAGGCTCCTTCAAATGCAGATCAGCATAAACCCTGCACAGGCTTGGCTGAGGGAAAGCATCTCCGCCCACAGCCCCACCATTGCCTCTCGCTTCCACCTCTGCTCAAACACAGCCCCAGAGTAACTTGCCTTATCTTGGATGCAAACCACCAAATTGAAACAAAATGTTTTGCTAGCTAAATGCTAACAAAATATTAGCACAGCCTTCTGCAGTGCCAACACCACCAGTTTCAGTCTCAAATCAGACACTCGGAGCTGCCTGTCTCTGACTTGCTTGCGAGGCAGATTTTATGTTTCTAAAGTACCTTATTTTTAGGCGCAGTTATCAACCCGCACGTCACCATCAATGTCCTACTTTGTTTTCTGCATCTACTCTTGGCCACGACCAGAGATGGTACGTTGGTTTGACTTGCTGCTCTGACAATGCAGTTGTTCTGACATTCAGTTTCATCAAATATTTACCACTTCTCAGTTTGGAAATATGATTTTCAGATACTGGAGGTTAACTGGGCTATGAACACAGTACCAGAATTGCTGGTACTGTTCTCCTCCTCCTCCATCTAGTTCTTACTTTGCTTTTGCCATTTTGCGGATTACAAGTACTAGGGCCAAGGAGAATCAAGCAGGACCTTGTCCATAAGCACAGGATTTAGCCAATCTTTGCTGTCTTGATATACAGCCATGCCTGGATGTGAAAAAAAAAGTCAGACCTGCCCATGGGAGAGACACTTGACAAAAATATCAAGTTTTAAGGGCCAGAACTCAGCTGGGAAAACCATCTGCTCTTAAGGGAGATTTCCTGAAGGGCTCCCCAGGCACAAGTACCCACCCTGACAACCATCATGCACCTCAGCTAAGTATTAGTTCTGAGAAGCATTTTTGTTTGGATAGCAGAAAAATCAGTGTTCTGGTAGTGAAAGTCGAATTTGGGCAGCAGGGGCATTTTAAAGCCAGAAATCTGATCTGATCCTGCAGATGGTGATGGTCCTTGCATACCCCGCTGACCAATCTAAGGCACAGCTCCCACCAGGATGTGAGACGGGTTAAGCCAGCAAGCAAAGTGGCAAGCAAAGCCCACCCACTACAAAGCCTCTCTTAATTTCACATACCAGATAAACTCTTGCTCAAGACCTCAGTAATAAAAAGCCAAGCTCTACACAAATCCCCAAATCTCATCTTATTACCATAAAATAGACAAAATTACAGCGGGCATTACTAGAACTTCACAGACAGCATGGGGCTCACATCTTCCTTAGTCTTTCTCCTTGGACGTTTATTTGACTTTTGAGCTGCTAAGCAAGTGAACAAGCAGAATTTGGGCTTGTAAAATGCTGCTAACATCCAACGTTGCTGCACAGAGCCACTGTAGAGCAATACCTTGCACTTGGGGTTTTACCATACCCATCGTTAGAGGTGCCATGACTATACCATAAGGTCATACGGAACAGCTGGGACAAAATGAAGGCACCTGACGTTGAAAAGCACAGCTATGCATCTCTAACCTTTCCTCCCAGGCTGTCCCCTCTCTCCTCTTCCAGAAATAACCAACCTGCAACTCCTGCCACTTCCAGCTCAAGGGCAAAGCGTCAAGATGCAGGGTGTCGAGCAGCCCCTCACCTACAGAGTGGAGGTAAGAGCCAATAAGCAAACTCATAAGGGAGGTCACTTGGCAACATGAGGTGAGAGAAAAGGAGGGGAAGATTGCTGCCAGCTTGTTTGTGTGCACTTAGGGCGGCATTTCCAACCCTGTAATTGTTGCATAATGAATTTAGCAATGGAGTTCAAGAGCTATGATTCATTCAGGCCAAAAACCATGACTCAGCCCCTGAAGAATCATGAGATGTTAAAATTATATACATTTAACTTGAGCTTGACAAATCCAGAGGAGCAGTGTAACAGCAGAGTGCCTCAGCACAACTCAAAACATCATGCAAATATCCCCACTCCTCCTCCCAGCCAACGCAAGACGAGAGCAGCACGAGAGCAGCGCCTGGGTCGGCTGTTGCAAATAATTTACACCTGCCACCTATGCCCAGCTCAGGTTATCAGCTCCAGCTAAGAAAAAGGCACCTGATGCTGCCTCTTATCTAGTGTTCACACTGACTCACCCAGAAAGGTGATAAGGTCCCATCCTGCCTCAGAAAAGACCTCTGCGCAATCTTGCCATGGACCTCTGGGGGATGAGCACTTGAGATGCTCCTTTCACTACGTGTGACCAGCACAGAAAAGCAGAGGTGGTTGCGGGAGCTGGCAGTCAGGGTGCTACAGAAAACCACAGTGGTGGGGGTGGGAAGGACTGCAGATCTCTGCAGGGGATGGAGCAAGAAACAGGGCAGATTTATTAGAGAAAGGGATTCCTAAACTAAGGAGCATGTGTGGATTGCTGGGAGACGACACGGAAAATAAGATGCTTTTCTAGCTCTATTGGGTGATCTTGCTTAAAGTCATGCCCTGTATCCTGTGCTGACAGAGCTTGCATATATGGAAAGAAAAGTTATTTTAAAGTGAGATAGGGTGTGAATTCAAAGCAGAACAACTATTCTGGGTTAACTCCCCAGGTGGCTTCTTATCCTAGAGTGGCAGTACCTTTTTCTAGTTTAGTTCAGTATAAATATAGATTAGGCCAATGGTTCTGATCTGCAAGGCCGTGGTAGCTGGCCTGCTGGTTTTTAGAGCATCCTTAATTAGAGCCTGGATATGGGGACATGGTGGGCTCTAAGATGCAGATGTGACAGCCCAAATTAGGAAACTCTGTATTAACTGAGACCAGTAAAGAAACAACCACCTGTAGGAGGGTCTGCCCAGACACGGTTGGCACAGCAGCCATTCCTGCAGCAGGCACCCAGAGACACACACGGACAGGGAGACAGCCCAGGCAACACACTCTGCTCACCACAAACCAAACAGCACTGGATGAAACCAAAAATCTGTACTTCGCACAGAACCAAAAGCCTTCTTACATCTCCATTTTTGTCTGAGGTTCATTTAACTTTACCGTTCATCAGGCTTTCATTTAGCTTCATTAATCACAGCCTATCAAATGCTTTCAAATGCAAACATAGACAAGTACCCAGCACCTGCACTTCACCGTTTATCCTTCTCCTACTGGAATTATGGAAGACTATAAAGTTGGAATGGCAACTCACCTGTCTCCTGCTTTTCAGTCACTTCCCATAGGATGAAATCAGCTGACTTTTCTGGAAAAAAAACACACTGAACTCTTTCTCTGCCAGCTAACAACATTCAAGGATGGCAAACAACATGTTGTGCAGGAGAAAGAGCACCCCTGTGAAAGGTGAGGGGAGAGGCAGACAGGCAGCTCCAGGCAGCGTTGGGACCGGCATCAGCATGTGGATGCTGCCTCTGGAAGAAAGGGCTGTCAAGCCATCTTTGTCAAAGGCTTTGTATATCCCACCTGGACTTCTAGAGTCACGGATCTCACAGCTCACCTCATGCACATCAAATGATACCATTTGTTTGCTTTGTATGGGTATTAAGACTTAGCCTCCCTCGAGCTATTAATTTTTGTCCCCCATTTGGTGCCTATGTTGCTGTTATCCCCAGCATCAACTCCCCTCTGCAAGACTTGAAGGAAAAGGTCTGTGAGAAAGAATCATGTTACTCTGAAAAAATGATTTGCCTCAGCTAGCAGAGGTGCCGAGGGGTGCCACTGAGTTCAGTCTTGGTCCAGTATCATCAGTCCTCACTGATGAACACTTTCCTGCTTTGCCACGAGACTGAGGCCATAGCATTCATTCCTCTCCCCTCTCAAAGTCTAACAGTTTTTTACAACTGTGCTTCATCTGTGCTCGAGTCCAGTGCAGTGCTACCACCCAAAGTAGGAACTACCTTGATTTCATAAGGAAAGATGCAGGCAGCTGGTGATTCACATCCACAATTACCAGTCCCGTACGCTGCTGCCAGAGCAAGCATAGCTGAGCCCAGTGCAGAGCAGAACCTGGCGTAGGTGTGGGCTTTGGCTTACTCGGAGCTGGGGTCTGATTTCTACTGGATCCCACCCTGCACCTCCACCCCAGCCAAAGCACCCACTGTCCTTCTAGGAATGCCACCTTCAAACAAAATTTCTAAAATATAACGTATTATAATGTGTATATATCTGGACAGCAAAAAGTGACAGCCAAGCAATGGACATGCCCTAAACAAGACTCTGACAAGTAGCACAGTTGGTGTCGACCTGCAGCAGCACAGGCAGAATGGCTCTGTCGAGATGAATGAGCAAGAGAACACGTGGAAAGGAGACGAGGAGAGACAAGTAGATTAATAGAAGACGACAGATTTCTAGTAAGATTGCAATAAGCCTCTTTAAACTTCCCTAAAGGATGAGCCAGCTGGCAAGGCCATCCTAGGAGGTGGTGTAACTCGACTAACAGCCTTGTGAAGAGCCAACAGCTGACCCCTTTCACACATCCCAGCTCACTCCTGCAGCTCTTTAAGCAAGGAGGGCTAAACGCACCATGCCTGGATGTTTTACACCGGCAATTACAGCTCTCCTTGCAGAGAAGCCGCCAGCCCTGAATTATTTTCTACAAGCAGCGAGGTCAGGCTGACCATTAGAACCAGCAGAGCACACCGTCCTACTCTCCCCAGCCCAGCCATACAGCACGTCTCCTTGCCCACGCAGGGACTAATCCTGATCTGCCTTCCCAGCTGCCAGGCACCTTTCGGGAGAGGCAAGTTGCTCCTGAGAAGGGTTTGTGAAAGCAGGGACAGGGACAAGAAGGTGATGAGTGACGTACCTGCATCACGCTTTACCCTCTTTTCCTAAGCTCAGCTCTGCTGGGATCCCACATCCTCCAAAAACATTAGACCCCCCATTAGAGGTTTTGCTCTCTGAGAAGGAAGAGGAGAGGACTACTCACAGGTGAAGGCAAGCTTGAAATGTTAAGATACTGATACTTTAAAGGATCATACCCCTAAACCTGCTAAAGGTGAGGAGGAGTGGACACCATGAACAGATACAGCTAACAGAAAGGGCTCCCGAGGCCTTCTTTCCAGAACACAACAAGCCCCCATAAGTATTTGAAACAAGAAGCATCATCCTGGTGCAGCTGAGGGTTTCAGAGTGAAGAATGGCAGCAGCCAGGTTGTTTGATACCAGGCCAGTTTTTCTTCTTAGACCAATTAGCTGGTGATATAATTTGCCCACTAAGGTCACTGAATCATCATTTAGCACTTTCAAAGGAGACAAGATGAACTGCAGGCCAATTTTCCCCCTCAAGCTCAACGAGTGATTCAAAATGCAGTTAATGATAGTGGTTCATAAGTATCTGGCAGAGGATTTGAGAGGGCAAGTTATTGTCCAAAGAAAGACTGACCTCTTTCACACCAAAGCAGATAAGCCTGTGCAGATGTAGGACATGATTTTGCTATCTTAATTCACAACCATTAAGTACTAAAGAGCTGCCAAACTTGAGTCAGACACAGGTAAAAGCAAAAAGGAGAAGCAGACTCAAAATCAGGCTAAGAAAGGTCACAGTTAAAAGCCACTTTGTCACCAGCAGCCAAAAGACTTTCTTAAGGATGGAGATAAGAAAGGAATAACATCCCCACAAGACTTTTAGCACAAACCCTGTATTTTCCTGGGTTTATATAAGGTAAAAATGAAACATCCCCTCATCCACAAAAGCTTCAGTATTTGTCAACCTCAGGCCCAATAACCAGTAAACACTGGCTGATGTTTTTCTTCATACTGGATGAAACGTGCCTAGAGGCAACAGGCATTTTATAAATTATTAAACCAAGGGAAAATAAGGTTCTAACAAAGTGGCTGCAGAAGTGATGCAGAAAGTACCAAGGAGCTGGTACAATTGGTACCAGCACGCTCACACAGAGTCATTTTTTGCAGAACAACAGACTCAACAACAAGACATTGTTAGAAACGGGCAGCCTGGACACGTGGTTTTCATGGCAAAAAAAGACACGGTATCTCAGTGTTTAATCACATCCACCACAGATAACTAAAGTTCAACACTTAAAATCTTTTTTTTTCTTAGGAAATAGTCTCTTATGCTTTCCAGTCAGAAGGAGAAGCACTTTTTAAACCTCATAAGAACTCTCAGGACAAGAAGCAAACCCCTAAAAATATTGTAATAATAGTGTTTTCAGTATCATTCACAGTTTTTGGTCCAACCCAGAGCATAGAGACTAAACAAGGAAAGGGAAAACATAAATGAAATACTATTCTTCACATTCAGGACTTAATACACGACATCTTTAACAATCAACACCCCCTCCAGATTAAACTCAATTCCAGCCAGAAAAAAATCCTTCTGCTTTCCAGAAAGGTTGGGGTTTTCTTCCCTCCCATCTGTGAAAAAGCACTTAACAGTAACAGCAGGGCACAGAACACCCAGGTCAAGGTGAAAGCTAGGGCAGCCCAGGCAGCTGCTTCTCCTGAGGTTCCCCAAGCATTTGTTAGGGAACACAGGAGGGCTCAAACCAAGGTTTCCCCGCCCCACCCCTTGGGTTTGTAAGCCCTCTGCTTTCCTTGACAATGCATAAGAAACCACTTTCTCTGCTACTCAGCTGCAGCTTGAAGCATCTTCTGCCCCACTGAGAAGTTCTTACAGTGCAGGAAAGATCTTTACACGATAAGTAAGCGAAGATATAAGCATGAACTTGTTGGCTTATCAGAGTCAACCGAAAGCACCTCTCCCACCAGACACCTCAGACCCTGGAGCTGAAGCGTGGCCTGAAGTTCGCCCGGTCTGCCAGCACCTGAAGGAGAATTTCCAATAAAGACCTTCACTATCTCACACAGAAACCAGCAATTGAGATCCTGATGCCATTTCAGGAATTATGGTTCCTTATATTTACACTGCCCCCACTACACTGCTTCCACACCCGAACCATGCCAGAAGGGATTTCTAAAAGCAAGAGGCAAAACGCGTTCACAAACACAAGAAATCCACATCTTCAATGCCTTGGGTTTCACACAACGACCCACATCATGCATGGGCGTTTCAACACTAAAGGCAATCACTCCATAGAGTAGAAACTGCCCTGAGAGGACAACTGCATCCAAGATAAGGTGAGCCAGAGTTCCAGGGGGGATGATCTGGGCGCCTGCTGGTACCCAGCAAGGCAGCAGACTACATTATTATTTAAGTGCTTGTCTCCAGGCCAGTCTAGGATTGCACAGGGCTGGAGTTACTGAAACTCCCTGCTGCGATTGCAGCCACCCCCCTGGCCTGGGCAGGGACCCACGGACACGTAGACACATGAACCCACCAATACACAGATACTGGGATTCAGGGATACACAGACCCGTGGATACAGGGATTCACATATACAGGGACCCACAGACACACAGACCTGGGGATAGAGACTCATGCACCCACAGACTCACAGACACACGCACCTACAGATACACGGACACATGGACTAATGCATGAACAGACTCTTAGACCCCCAGACTTGCAGACTCACACACCCACAGACACACAGACCTATGGACACACATACAGACACACAGACTCATGGGCTCATAGATACACAGACACAGGCATCCACAGACACATGGACTCATAGACACAGGCACCCACAGACACACAGATACACAGACACAGAGACTCACAGATACACAGACACATGGACACATGGAGTCATGGACACAGACACACAGACTCACAGACTCACGGACACTTGGATACATGGACACGACAGACACACAGACTCACAGACACTTGGATACACAGACACAGAAACACAGGCATCCATGGACTCACAGACACAGGCACCCACAGACACATGGACACACATACTCACGAATACACAGACACACAGACACAGGCATCCATGGATACACAGACACATGGACTCATGGACACACGGATACACGGACACATGGACTCTGGGACGTGAGCACCCGCGGACTCATTCGCGGACACCCAATCACCCGCGGACACACGGCCACATACACCCTCACGGGCTCCTAAGGACTCACCGGGCCCCCCGCGTCCAGCCGCGCCCCCGCACTCACGGACTCTCCCGGCCCCCTCGCTGTCGGCCCCGAGGCAGCGCGGGTCCCGGCGCATCCCGCACTCCAGCCGCGCGGGCCCCGCCCCGGGGAGGCGCTGCGGGGGGAGGGGCGGAGCGGCGGGCGCGGGGGGAGCCGGNAGAGGGGCAGTTTTAGACTAGACATGAGGAGGAATTTCTTCCTGATGAGAGTGAGGAGGCCCTAGAACAGGTTTCCCAGGGAAGTTGTGGCTGCCCCATCCCTGGAGGTGTTCAAGGCCAGGTTGGATGGGGCCTTGGGCAGCCTGATCCAGTGGGAGGTGTCCCTGCCCATGGCAGGGGGGTTGGAGCTGGATGATCTTTAAGGTCCCTTCCAACCCAAACTGTTCTATGACTCTATGACTTCTCTGAAGAACACATGCCAGGGCCTCCCCATTCTCAGAGCAAAGAATTTCTTCCTGATGTCTAATCTAAGTCTTCCCCTTTCTGACTTTAAGTCATCCCCCCTCATCCTATCACTACATGCCCTTGTAAAAAGCCCTCCCCGGGTTTATTGTAGCTCCCTGTCAGGTACTGGAAGGTGCTCCAGGGTCTCTCCACAGCCTCCTCTCCTCCAGGCTGAACAACCTCACCTCTCTCAGCCTGTCCTCATAAGCAGAGGTGCTCCAGCCCTCCGATCATCTTCATATCCCTCCTCTGGACCCGTTCCACCAGCTCCATATCATTCTTATATTGGGGATCTTCAAGTTTTAGTGCAGGGTTGCAGCCCCGCCTCGGCCTTCCTGAGGCTGCAGAGTGTGGCTGTAGATAAGAATCGCCCTGACTTCTGGCTGGGTACAAGACGTGGGATGCTGCTGCCTGTGCTGGAGCTGGAAAGTCTGGGGAGGATATCCGGGTCAAAAAACATTTTGCCCTTTTTTTTCGGTGTAAATAGCAGAGCCCGGCAGCAGGTTCCTGTTTGCATCAGAGCAAATCAATGTGAGGGATGGAGGCCCAGAGCATTTTTAGGAGAAACTTAAAGCCACCTCCAATGCAATGCAAACATTCACATCAGGCTTTTAAAGCATTGTGACTGATGCCGAAAGCAAACGCCATTCCTGAAGTATGCCTCATGCCCATTTTACAGATGGACAAAGAGAGGCAGATAAGTCTTTGCCCAGAGTCAAAGCCAGTCATCAGAGCTGGGAGAGAATCCAAGAAGTCTCCTGGGCCAGGGAGTGGCACCTGGGAGCCCACACTCACCTTTGCATGGGCTGGGAGCAGAGCGGAGATGATTCCTCATGCTGCTGTCAGATATTGTGTCTGGGATTGGTTGCCTTTTCCGGGGAGAAATAGGTTTCAGAAAGTTTGGAAGATTAATCACCATCCGCCCTGTGTCTCCTTGGGAAAGTGCCCCAGCCCAGCCCTAACAGATCAATGGGGAGACAGCTCTGACCATCGAGCTGAGGGGTTTCATTGAAACTACTGAGTTCAACAAATGCTTTTCGGTTCGAAATCTGACTAGCTCCTTTGAACAGGATGATATCAGTTTACGGGTAATAAACCTAGATCTTTGCAGTTGTAGATAAGCGTGAGAGAGCATCTTCAACGTGGAAGTCTGATTAAGGTGAGAGCTTACTGTGACAAGTACCAAGGAGCCCTGTCCAGAATTCACGTAGTACTGCTGCAACATGGCAGAATTGTGGTTTAAGAGTCACCAAAGGACACATGGAGATGCACCTTCACTGTACAAGCTTGTCTTATTGGTGCATTTGTACATGTAAAAATCTGGAAAACAAAGCTGGTACAAAAGAAAGTACATCCACGTCCTCCTCCTCACTGGATCCACAGAGGTGTAGGTGCAGGATGGGAGGAATCGGGAAATTTTTAGCCACCTTTACAGTTAGTTACAGCTCTAGGACTGGATTTAGATCCTGACTGGCTCCAGACCCTGGCAGCCCTGGGCTTTGCAGGGTGGAGGAAGCTTTCCAAAGCACAAGTCTGGCAGCCAGAGCCTTAGCCCTTGGCACTGGAGAGCTGAGCAACTTTGGCCCAGTCTCCAAAGTCCATAATTCAGTTGTCTGTTTATTTAAAATATGTTGTAAGCACAGCTGCATTCTGAGGCACGTATGGTAATGATGAGGGGAGTCACATAAATAAAGTGGCTCCATGCCAGACCAGTGAGTCAGCGTAAAGAGCTGAAACGCATCTTAACAGCTTGAGGATCAAAAAAAAAAAAAAAAAAAGACTACTCATTTTCTGTTCAAATTTGGGTATGAGCATTGCAATTGGGGAGATAAGGCCAGCTACCACGTCAGCAGGCTCTTGTGATGCCCAGAGCCCAGGAATGAAGAAGGTGGAGATCTTCAGGGCAGAGGGAGGGGTGAGCGCGTCAGAGAGAGCCCGCAGGCATCTGCATCATCCTCCTTTTTGCCAGCAAAGCAAAGCTTTTGATTTGGTTGCCAATATGAAGGTTTGAAGCTATAATAGTAATAAAATTTGTTTGTTTTCTAATACAGTCAAAATTCACTGCATCAAGTTTTCTTTTTTTTTGTATAAATTAAAAATATAATGAAAATTTAGGGTTAAAAATCTGCCAGCTATTTCAAAAGTGAAGGTTCTTAAAAAGCACATCCAAAATTTTCAAAGACCCAGTTTCTAGCATCTCCACCCTCATGCAGCGTTCAATCCAATTTCACAGCTACTTTTGGTCCCTTGTGTTATTTTCTTGAGCAAGTTCGCTATATGCTGGAAAGAATTCACCCAGGTCTAAGAACAGGCTTTTTCTCTTGTGCTTTTACAATATGTTCCTTACTTGGTGGTTGGATCAGACTCTGGGAACCAATTGAGTCTCCTGGATTGAAAAAAATAGGTAGGAAGTGGTAATGATTGAAGGACACTGAGCAGATCCCATAATTTGGATGCAGAGAAGGAGCTGCCAGTCTTGGGCTGTGCTGGCAGCTTAAAAATGTGGAAGTGTAAAAAAAAAAAAAAAAAAAGTCCTTGTTCTGCAGGCGTACAGAGCACGTGTTCTTGCGATTGCTGCTTCATCGTACACTTGCATGGTGACAGCTTGTCAAAACAGAAACTGGCTGAGCGTAGGTAGGCTGCAGCGGGAGCCGAGTGCCGTAGGAGGAGCTGGCAGCTCCACGCACGAGCTGAAGGTGCTGGCCCATTTTCACTCTCTCCCCTTCAATTTACGCTTCCATCTCTACAGTTTTAATTCCTCAGGAAACTTTCCTTCTTGCGATCTTTCAAGGTCCCCTGATGTATTTGCTGATAGCAAGTGAGTAGACAATGACCATACTTAAACCTACTGTGAATGAGCACGAGGCTCTGCAAAGAAGAGGAGCAAGCAATGCTCCGGTGTCACAGCACTGCTGGGCAATGCTCATGGGTCACATCTGGCAGCACAATAAGGGCTGAGAAGAAGAAACAACCCATGAAACAAGAACTAAAGGCAGAAGTTAGTCATGGTCAGTGAACATGGGCTGTTTTGAGCACTGGGGCTTGCCCAGCACAAGAGTAAAGCCAGCTGGGCAGGGGAGGCATGGAGAGCAGTGGGAGGATGAAGGTAGATGAGAGTGGGTGAGATGGAGATGGGGAAACAGTAGCGAATGGGTAGTTTTGCAGTCTTAACATCAAGGACAAGAGGTCTTGAACACAGGTAAAAAGAGGAAATTAATGTCCCAGTGCAGGGAGAATAATGGGGTAGTAGAAGGGGAGGAGCAACTCAGCTGTAGAACGAAGGTTGTATAGAAGGAAGTAATGCAAAAATCAGGGTGTTGCCTGTGGTGAAACACTATTTTTGAAGGAAGATACACGAGTAAAACCATTGACATCAGTTATCGTTCATGGCAAAAAAAAAACCCAAACCAAAAAACCAATAACATGCAAACAGATTCAAAGGCTTGGAAAGTGCTGAAGTCATGGAAAGGCTCTCAAGTGCCCTACAGAAGGGCACATGGAATAACCAGGGGCTGACAGAAACAGGAAAATCGGGGGAAGGAAATCAGTAAAAGAGGGAACAAGAGGACACAGAAGGAAAGCTGGAAGTGGCAGCAGAAATGTGGGACTAAAAGATAAAGACATAGAAGGTTAGGTCTGGGACAGTTCTGCTAATTTCAGTAAAAGGTCATGAGAGGAAGTTAAAGATTGGATGAGGAGTAAACCAAGAGGCAAAAAGAAAGGGTGCGCTGATCTGCCTCCAAGGTGGTACCGCAGAATGAACTACTGCTGTAACAACAGAAGTCAGAAGTAACTCACCTTTCATTCTTGAGCATCAAATCAGTAAAAAACAGCTTTATGAAGGCTGGCAGGAGAGCCCTGACCTTGGGGATCATAGCTATACCTGTATCCGGAAGGCCTACACCAAACTGGGCATGGTCCAAACTGGCACNAAAAAACCAATAACATGCAAACAGATTCAAAGGCTTGGAAAGTGCTGAAGTCATGGAAAGGCTCTCAAGTGCCCTACAGAAGGGCACATGGAATAACCAGGGACTGACAGAAACAGGAAAATCGGGGGAAGGAAATCAGTAAAAGGGGGAACAAGAGGACACAGAAGGAAACCTGGAAGTGGCAGCAGAAATGTGGGACTAAAAGATAAAGACATAGGTTAGGTCTGGGACAGTTCTGCTAATTTCAGTAAAAGGCCATGAGAGGAAATCAAAGATTAGATGAGGAGTAAACCAGGAGGCAAAAAGAAAGGGTGCACTGATCTGCCTCCAAGGTGGTACTGCAGAATTAACTGCTGCTGTAACAACAGAAGTCAGAAGTAACTCACCTTTCATTCTTGAGCATCAAATCAGTAAAAAACAGCTTTGTGAAGGCTGGCAGGAGAGCCCCTGACCTTGGGGATCATTTCTATACCTGTATATGGTAGGCCAACACCAAACTGGGCACAATCCAAACTGGCACAATGTCTTTCAAACAATCCAGTAAGTTCTCGAAGTGCATCCTTAATGGTACAGAAAAATTAAGACTTGAGATGGTACCAATTCCAATTTGTACCTTGTAAATATACCAAAAGAAGAAAAAACTTGTCCTTATAAAAGGCTGGCACTCATTCCTCCTCTTCCTATAGGCACAAAAGCCAACTCCCTGCAAACAAAACGTTCAGAATCAGGTCCAGCAGCAGCACACTGACTCAAGGCAATGCTGCAGTGTTGGCATCCAGGACTTTCCCAGAAGGGTCATTTGCAAACACAAAAGCCAGGAGCAGTTTTGGAGAGTAAACCTCTCCAAACCCATGAAAAGCCAGGACCAGGTTGACCTGTGGAAGATTTCATGTCTTGACAGGAAAGAAATACTACAGAGTGGTGGCAAAGATCCATGGCTCGCAAGATTATGAGTTAAAATCCCTGTGGTTAGGAGCTGGCTGCCTGCCCAGTGCCGAGTATGAAACCGTGTTCCCGTTATTAACAGTGTGCTCTTCCCTGTCCTCTCTCTTTGCCTGAAGGAATGGGCACCTCTCAGCCCCACCTTATCACCGACGCCTGTACCAAGCGCTTTCATTAGAAATATAGCAGTGCCCTAGTGCCAGAGGAGCATGCCCATAGTGTCACTTGAGTGTTGGGCATGAAATTCCATGGGAGCTTCCTTTTGGGCAGCGGGTAATGGAAGGGGAAAGTTGCTTTGGCAAATTTCATCCTCCCAACTCCACACAGATGGCATCGTGACAAGTCAGCAGCAGACCTTCAGTAACAGCAGCTTTAATCTCACAATTAATCCCTACATCTTTTCTAATGCCTAAAGTTCCCTTCCCTTCTCCCTCCTGCTGAAGCGGAGCATAGAAACATGCAGAGTAGGTGCTACCACCAGCAGTTTTGGGGAGAAGACCACCTAGGCGGCACAGCATTTCTTTTTGCATATGGTGTGTAGGCTGGAAACCTTTTACTGTATCACAACTCTGCATCTTGTTTCTTTCCTCCAGTCCTCAGACTGCAGTTAATACCCAGTACTTACCTTCTTCACAGCACGCTGGGAAGATTAATTAGAAAGATTGTCTCAAGGTGCAAACTTCGCATCTGGCTGAAAATTTTGAAGGTCAGAAATAAGCTGGTTTAACTCAACATCTCTGTGTTTGTGAGAAGCTTTGAGGCAAAAATGTTTTAATGGCTGGATACAACTTACAGCCTAAACAGAAAAGCAGAGGATGCTTCTTGCTCTGCACAGGCTCCTTGTACTAATATACTAGCAATGGATGCTGTCTTATGGAGTTTGAAAGCAACAGTAACTTACGAGGAAGGAAACTTCTTAAAACATCTTCCAACTTTAAATCAGAAGGAAGGCTCTCAGCTACCTGAAAACAAGCCTTTCTGGACAGCCCAACACTCAATGCTGAAGGCTTTCAGAAAGAAAAGATCACAGTAGGCAAAGCACAATGCTCCTAAAACATCTTGTTGCTGGGCTTTGCAGAAGGATGGTTTTAGATAAAACAATGCTATTTTATTTGCAGCCACGTTGACTCCCTTCCCTTGACTGAAATAAGCCATCACTCCTGATAGCGTCCTTAAACTGCTCAGTTTCTGCCCTTGAAGAAATCATCCAGTCTGCAATTCACTTATGGAAAGGAGTGATCCTTCACCTCTGTGTCACATAGATAGAAGTTTGGAAGATAATTGCTATGCTCTTGATCTCCAGCCTGCAGTGCAGCCTGGGGGCTAAACCTAGAGAGAACAGAGACTTGAACAGAAATCCAGAGAGGAGGTGGGCTAGTAAGATTGGTATGTCAGCAAAATGGGATCTACACCATCCTAGGAAGCACCTGCAGCACTACACGTTTCTCTAATTTCTAGCTTCTTTCATCCATTAAAAGTAGTGAATGCATGGAGACTGTCCATACCCACAGATACACCCCTAGATCACAGGACTATAACAGCATTATTAAGTCTGGTGATAAATACAGAGAGCAGCACTAATTTTGAAAGCAAATCTCAATTTTTGCAGAGGATCATGGTGGTTGGAGGGAAGGTCAGAGTGCTGCCAGAGGAGAAACATGACATTTTCTACTCAGCTACCACATACTGGTCTTATTAAAGGGCCTTCCACCTTGAAGTGGACACCCGTTGATTGGCAATTAATTCAAGTATCTCCTGTGCACAGCACTTGAAACTTGTCAGTGCTTTGTCGTCATCTGCGAGCTTTCTCCTGGGTTTAAGCAAATATTGTATGATAAGCCGGTTTACACTAAGTGTACAGAACATTTAGCCATAAAATCCTCTGTGGCATTCAGGTATTTGACAAGCTGAAGCATTTTAAAGGTGTGCCTGGCATTTCTGTTTAGATCTACAACAGTTTAATATATTTTTTTAAATCCAAATCTCACAGAGAATCTTGGCCTCAGAACCTTCTAGAATAGAAAAACTGCAAACAGGTTTCCTGAAAGATAATTTTAAGCTCTTGGAGTGGGCTGGCACTTGCATCACATGAACCAGCCATGTAGTGTCTTGAAGCCAGCTCAGTTCCCCAGCTCTGCTACCTAAGGTGATTAATCTCCTGGTTTCCAGATGAGTTTATTCATGGGGAGTTTCTCTCCATCCATTCCTGTGGCTCTGGTGCTTTCACTTATGCTCCTCTCCTGAGAGTGACCACACACTGTTGGTTTCCTGGACCAGCATCCCAAAGAGCAGCCTATGGATGGCCAAGTCCTCACATCAGTGCACCAGACAGCCGTACCTGGCTGGTCTAACTTCAGAGATGCTCCAAGTTCATCAGGTCTTCACCATCTGTGAAGCAAAAGACCACAAGGGGACTTTTAATGCTGGAGCTGCTCCTCAGCGCCCTGGGGAGCACACGTGCCCATCTCACCAGGAAATGGAGATCCTGACAGTTCATGCATCTTTAATGCTGCTGCTCAGCAGAGCACACATTTGATAGCCAAAGGCATAAAAGCCTCACCAGCAGCAGGAGTGTTAGAAGCCTTTGTCCATCTTTCAGGGCCATATCTAGTTTCTACAGCTAATGGAAGTTCCCCTTGTTAGTTTTAGCAGAACTGACTCAGGCCCTAAGCAGCTACATGAAAGAAAAACTGCAGCTTGGACATAAAGCTGTGATAATCAGGGAGCAGGTAATAAGGATTTAAACACAGATATTCCATCTTTAGAATATTCTCCTCCATAAGGATGGCTTTACTGGTCAGGAGCTCTGATAGAGATGTTATTGCGTAGAACAAGAGACTGTTGTAACAGCACTTGGATAACCAGGGTTGTGTTCTCAGTGGTATCAGAGTCCAGCTTGTCATGCATGTCCAGGATTTCCAAGTGGGGGTATGCCTTTGTGCTCTTTAAATCCATAAATGAACATTTAATTAAATAGAAATTAAGAGCAGTGAAAACTAAGCAACACCAACAGACACATCACGAGGTACCTGATGTGCTCAGACCTTTATCAAGGTCACTTGACGTTAGAAACACAGCCTCAAGGTTAAGGTAGAAAGCCTTAATTATATGTCCAGTATTACACAACTCACACAACACTAAAAGTAACACTGGGATTTCTTTCTCTGCCTGAGGCTACCGAAGCCTGGTTTAATGGTGTATCAAGACAACCTAACGGAGCAGGAAAACATATGCAGTACAAACACCTGTGTCATTGCAGCACACAAGTCATTCCTGCTATGAACTTGGGGGTTATTTTGCAGCCTCCCAGACTTTTCTCGCTTTTCCTGAGCTTTCAGCAAAGCAGATGCATGTTTATCCTTCCTCAGTGCATTCAGCAGTGAGTCTGGGCATGGCTCTGCATCTACTGCTGGTCAAAATTTATCTAATTACTTTCATATGTATCCCAGTTAACCAGATTTGTTAATATTATAGCATAAATGAAAGAGTATCTTTCCACTGAGATCCTAACAAGTAAACAGGAACCAAGACAACAGCATTAACAAGAAAAGTACTGGTGACAACTATGCTACAGTATTTACAATGAGAAAAATTGTTTCTAATTAATATTAATTGGAAGTTTCTCACTCTGAGACCTCAGGTGCTTACTAAGCATCTGGCTCCCAGTTGTACCAGCTAGGCTGACAACAGACATTGCTCTTATAAAGAGTTTGTCTTTCTAATATGTTTTAACATGAGGATGAACTTAGAGGAAAAACACATACTACAAAACAAGGAACAAAGAGCAAGATGATGACTGTTTCATGGATGAGCGTTGTCCACATACTCTTCCATTTCTTAAGAAATAAAACTTAATTCCTAGTTTCAATTAGGAGATTTGCTGTCTGACCAGGGTTTCATTTCGAGTTTTTATAAACACCCCATGTCCCGTCTTCCCGGAGGTCACTACAGCTTCTTGTGAATAATACCAGAGTTTAACCAGGTAGTTATTCCACTGTTGAAAAGTTAACTCTGGGTGAAAACTCACACAACTAGGGGTGAAGTTATCAAAACCAAGCCTTTGCCACTTCATTACATAAACAATCGTAACATAGACACTTAATGCAGCTCGAAAGCATTGACTCATCAGCAAGGACACAGAGAGCCACTACACTGCTGGAGTTCCCAGGAAAACAGAAGTGCAGAAGGGAACGTGGCACCACAGAAATACAAAAGAGTTCTGGGTAGAGTTGTTACAAAGCATGTGAAACACTTCTAAATTTTGATAACTGCTTAGCATTTAATTTCTCTCTTTTTTTTCTTATAATTCCACCCACAGGTGAAGGAAAAAAGCCCTGAATTTTGAAGCAAGTCCTCTCTTGAACACTCAGCAGAATCCCAGCAGCTGATGGTGTAATGAGTCAGTGCTGGTTACCAGCAGGGCTTGAACTGGGGACTTGCAGCTCTAAACTTCCCAAAGGGAAGGGTTCAGCTTGCAGCAGTACTGGGTTGCAAGTCAAATTAAACTACTCTACTTTAAACCCACTCATTTTCTAAGGGTCTTTAAGAAGGCTTATTCTGGAGAAGGAAAGAAGTGGGAATTTGAGGTTTAATCTGAGTGGTCTTATATCTTAAGGACTTACTATATACAACTCAGCAGATTCTCTACTTAGAGTTTAGGAGGAATTTGGGACTGCTGTCTCCCTGGTTGGCTTACAGCGGGCTGGAGAGTGGACAAGGTGTTCCTCTGTTTGACAAGACGCTGCGGTATCCATGTTAAGTTATTCTCAAGGGGCACTTGCAGTGGTTAAAGTGGGAAACTGCTTGTCTGCCCTGTGCCAACAGATCTTTGTATCCAGGTTTGTCAGCTTGGACTAAAGGCAACAAAAACCAGCCACCAATGCTTTCAGGTGTGGCGAATTAAACTAGCCAGCTGCTCCTTAGAAGCCCCTACTCAGCATTTCAGGACACTAAATAATATATAACACAAAATGTTACAGCTAAGCTTCTTTGTTAAACTCTTAAATTTTCTTGGTGAGGGTATTTCAGAGGTATATGGAGGGGGAGGCATCAGTGAAGTCCCCAGAAATACAGATTTATATCCTGTGAGTCTCACAGCTGTGGTGAGTATTGTCAGTAAAAATTATTTTCTTGACTGTGCCTTAAATCATACTCCAAGTAATAATAACAGCAGTCTGATGTTAAAATATTGGGACCTTGTATCAAGGAGATACTCTTATTCCTGCCCACAAAGCAGTGGAAAAAAGTTAAATCTGAAATAAAGCAGGAAGAAGTAAAGCTTCCAAAACCAATGAATATATCCACTGAAGCCTTGTCTTGTTATCAGACTGAGCACTTATAAATCCCCTAGCAATGCCCAGTCCCAAAATATCCAACTCTGCTGAGGCAAAACCTTGTCTTTTGCTCTGTGCAGTGGGTTTTAAGTCCTCAGTCGGGGGGGGGGTGGGGTGTGGATACATACATATATATATATAAACATACATAATAGGTACATATAAACATACGCATACCCACAGTGTGTAACAGATGTTTCAGGTTTGACTTTAAATTCAAAAAGAAAGTCAGTTTGCAGCTCTCATGAATGCAGAGATACTGAGACTCTTTGACACTCTGGAAGCCAGGCTTTGGCATCATGCCCTTGGGCAAAGCCCTGGAAGCCACCTCACAGTCCATCCCAAAGCCAGGGAGATGTTGTACTGCTGCTTAGGAGTGACAGGACTGCAGGTTGAAATGTGCTATTGTCAATTAAACGGTGTAGGCAGGGATACAGAAAAATCCTCTCCTGTTTCATTTTACTGATTCAAGCAGGCAGCTCTTGTTTCATTTCTTAGGACAAGAATTTGAATTAATGGGTTGCTATGAACTCCTCAGTACTGGAAAGCTGATGCTTTCACTGTCTCTGCTCGACAGAGGCGTGAAGCAGTATTGGAAGAGGAGTATCAGTGCAGTTTCCTGCGGCTATTGCACATATGAGGCAAGTGGCACTATGGTCTGGGGTAGAGCTTAGTTGGAAGATGCAGTTTAAAGGTAACCAAGAGCTCTTGAACTAACGAGTCAGTAAGAAACAGACAAGAGACCTGCCCCTGCCTGGAGAGGCTGCAGAAGCATCGCAGTGAATCAGCAGAAATCCCAGCTGAAGTCACATTTGTGGGGTGGACCTGGCTCACCTCAGCCTTGCCCTGGGTCACAGCCTCCTTTGTCCTCTGACCATCTCAGCCAGGTACTACAGGAAACCTCTGTTTGCTGTGAATTTAAAAATAACCAAAAAGACTCCTATTGAAGTCTCTAAGCGCTCCAGCATTGCACACAATACAAGTCTCAGCAGCATTAATACCTGAGGAACTCAGTCAGCACCATTCTGCTTCTTTTCCACTGAGGGAATCATTCACTTCTTCTCCTTCAAGTCCAACCAACTGATGCGCCAAGAAGGCCGCTAAATCAGATTTGTCAGTGTCATCAAAACCACCCATGATCAGACACATCAGTTTAGATCAACCCAGCATCCAGCACACGTGTCATCACCAGCAGAAAAATAACTTGAACAGTTCATCTTTGTCCTATGCAGCGTCCCCCCTTCACACGCTTTCGTAGAAGACAACAGTCCCTTTTCTTCTGCAGCAACGGCCGCTGCCAGGCTGTGGCTCAGTGAGCCCCAGCAGAACTGGCAGGACCATAAAGGAAAGTGCTCAGGTCGCTGGCAGAGCTGACTAAACTTGTTCAACCTGAATACTCTGTTTCAACCAAAGCCTTAGGATACCCACACCACCACCACCACTACCAGACAGGTCCCTGACCTCCTAGCATTGCTTGGCACCAAGCCTGTGAGAAATGGGTACTGGCTTCAGCAGCACTGCTACAGCTGTTGTGATAGCAACATTAATTTTCTATGGGGCCACCAGGCTGTTGTCCACACTGTAATAGATACGTCAAAGCAAGAGAACAAAGCAAAGCGGCATTCTGGTTTGATTTTTTTTCCCCTTCAATTTTATTATCCTTTACCCCCTTCAGTGCTCAGCCTGGGCACGCACAGCTACGGCAATAGTGTAGGAGAGGTTCTATGAGTTGACATCAGCAGACTCAGGTGTAGGAGAAGCAAAGCATCATGCAAGAGTCTCCATACTACAAATTACTTTCAGGAGGACATGGGAAACAGTTGTTTGTTTGAATGTTGGTGATCCCTGGTGAGATGCTCTTCACTTGGGAGCTCTTGTTTGAGGAGCTACAGTAGGAAACCCTGTCTAAGAGTGACCATTAAGCCTTCTCTAGATTCAAGGATTACAAAAACAGTGGCTTAGATCTTGGTCTGCAGCTTTCTTTCCTGTTGTTTTCTGTCTGGAAACATGTGTCTTCTACCTAGAGTGAACCTCCTTTAAGGAAGGATGAGGGGGTCTGTGACCGTTGCACTCAACAGGAGACAGAGGCCAGAAACACATGCCCAGCTACAGCACCATTTGAATCTCACCCTCAGCAGCCACCCATTGCACAGGATTTAAGCCAGGCACGGATTTGAGCCCAGGGTTTAAGAGGAGACAGAGCACTCTTTGCGAGGACCTGGGGTGGTGGTGTCCCTGGGGTTAGCCTGGTACAGAAGGAAAGGCAACAGAAGACAAGGAAGAGCAGTACCTGTTTTGCATAAGGCAGCCTGTTTCCTACCTCTCCATCAGCAAATGCAAATCAACAAACCCAGAACTCCAAAAAATCTCATAGTTGAGAATAGACCCCCTGCGAGGTAAAGCTGTGATTCTCAGCTTGCCTCCCACCACACTCATTTTCCCCCACACTCCATCCCCTTGAGCTCTCCTCCTGCTTACCCACACCCCACTACTAACCACAGCACCGAGAAATCAAAGTAATGAAATACCCAGGTGGGTAGAATCACTTTTATTCCGCAAGGATTAGAAATGCTGCAATCAACCATGCCATGTCATTACTGCAGTGATGTTACAGAGCAAAGTGGAGGTGTGAATAGTTCATACTGCTTTATTTAGCGGCAGGTGATTAGTTAAGTTGCAGGGATGGGTTCTTTTTTCCCTTCTCCTTTCCCTCTTCTGTGAAAAATTCAATTTGCCTTAAGGCAGCTGATACTGACCTAATCCTCCAGCAGCCCAGACCTGACCTGCTGCAAATTTCCACCTCTATCAAGAGTACAGAACCACATTCCTCTCTCTGACAATACAATGGCCCCTGGATCCACTTACCTTCAGGCCCTGCTTAAAACCTGGGCTGCAAAACACGTTATATAATCGCAAATGAAAAGCCAAATCCATGTGAACCAGCAGGTAAAAAATGCTATAATGCTTTTCACTTGTTTGGCAAACCCTAAAACGCATCATTAAATATTTTCTATAGCTCTTTCTTTAGAGGCTTACAATTTTTCCTTCTCTTCCCTTCCCTGCTAGGGTCTTAAGTCCTTTCTGCTTAGCAAACACTAATTTTCTTTTGTCCTGCTAGTGCTAAAATTGATATTTCTTCATCACTCTTCTTCCCTTCCTGGTACACCTAATTGACCAGGATTGCTAATAATGTCAGCAGAGATCTGGGAGGGCCACTTAATACCAAAGTGCTCCTGCAGAATCAGCTCACGGAGCAACTGCAGTCAGAAATAAGCACTTATTTTGTATTTCAGCCCTGCAAAACCAGATAGCTTGAAGTCCACTGTCCTCCTTCTAGATTCAGAAGTTTCAGCAAATTATTTGAAGGTCATATACTAGAGTACAAGTTGTTTCCCCACCCTTCTGATGACACCCTGCTCAGCTGTATTCTCCAGAGGGCAAAACACAAGCCTAACAGTGACCTTTTCCTCTAGAGAAGCGGACAAGTGGGTGTTAGCATGCAGCTACGTAGAAGAAAATAGCACAAATGTACTTAAGTTGCACCAGACATTGGCGATGGTGGCCAAGAGCTCAGAAGTGAACGAGTGATGCGCAGACAAGGCTACAGCACATCACATCATGGCCTGGATGAAGCAGGAACTCTGCTCCTGCTGAGGTCATTAGTGCTGAATTTCCACCAGGAGAAGATAAATGCTCCCAGACTCAAGGACTTGGCAGCAGAAGATGTACCGTACGCAAGATAAAGGGATGAGGTATCATTGCTGGGATTGAGAACCCCATGGGATGTATCAAGGCATTGCAGGGAGAGGCAACAGTGACAGCTGTATGAGATGCTTCACCAACATGCAGGATGGCATGGGGGAGCTCCCTGGTTTGTCTAAGCATAAATTTTCAAGATGCACCAATGCACCTTTCCAGAGCATCCTTGATTTATCTGGGCACACCAGTGTACTTGATGCTGATGTGCAGGTACTTGGAGTAGGTGAAAATATCTCCATGCTCTCAGGTCTCAGAAGCCTGCACTGAGATGGTGCATGTGCACCACTTTTGAAAGGAATATGCTGAAGGGCTGGGCATGACCACAGGGTCGTTTCTACTTTTCTACAAGATTTCTGGTTCCCAACGTGGTCAGTAAGTGTAGTTTAGGCAAAAATGGGAGAGAGTTGTGAAAAACAGAGCATGTCTTCTGCCGAGCTCTGATAACAGGAGGCTTTTCATTCAATGCATTCCATGAAACAGTGGTGGGAGAAGAAAAAGGGACCACTCAGAAAATCCTGCTGTTCCCCCCAGCACCCTGTCTACAGCTGGGGAAGGGGGATGCTGCAGACACAAAACAAGGCTCCCTGGGACTCTCTCCACATCTCAAGCAAGGCATTTTGCATTTTATATCCTCCTTCTCTCCTATCTGATGGCATAAACTTCTTTTGCCAAAAGCTGAATTATTTTTAAAACCCTTTCCATGTAGTCATTTGAGGAAACACTTTTCTCTGGAGAAATTATTCTATCTTTATGTTTAGTAAAGAAGAAATTAAACATGATCGTATTAATTATGACTCCTCATTTAACATAAAACTATAATCAAATGGTTTATATGTCTAAACACTTGTGGCAGTGGTATTAAGAAATTATGACATTAATGGCTTGCACTTCAGTTCAAAATATTTAAATTGTACATGCCAGAAGAAACGGATCACACATTTAGGGAACTACAAGCTTTTAATTTTCAAGTAGAAACATGAAGGACTAAAATATTTCAAAACATATGTCTTTTCCCTTTAACTTCAAGTCCTTAAGATGCCTATGAAAAATATGTAGGTAATATTTTTTCCTCTTGATTTAAACCACAATGCCTTCTTAAAAAAATTAAGCAGGAGCCTGGTTGAGCATCTTCCGAAAAAGCTCATGAAACAAAAACATGCTGAGGACACAAAGTCTGCAAAACTGGAACAAGGGAAATCGTCACTTCTGGCAATATGTGACTCGCTGGGTTTCTACCAGCATGGTGGGGACTTTAGGTCTCTGTGGCTCCAAAGAAGTTGGCCTCAGGTTTGAGGATTGATTTCCTGAGCCAGAAAAACCTGGAACATGCCTGTGTACATTTCAGGAAGACACTTCCTTCAATTCAGGAGCTGGAGCTGCTCAAACACCCCTCTAGGAAAAAGAAAAATTGTCTGTATAGGCGCTCAGAACACCTATAAGTTGTGGTGGGGGCCTTCCATGGGAAATACCAAATTGCTGTTTTGGTTCAAAATCAGAACTGTGGAGGTTTGGGGGATATTTTTTTAGTTAATATCCATTTCTTGCAGAACAGGGATGTTCAGACATGAACTACCTCCACTTCCCCTGTGACTCGACAGAGCTCAGTACCTCTGCTGCCGAGCCATGCTGCTGGGTATTGGAGTGTACTTGAAAGTTAAAGCTACCCTTGAAGTAGTGACTCTCTACTTAAACATTCCCCCTAAAGCCTAGAGCTTGATATAAAACTCATCTCGCTGAGCCCTGCTTCCCAGACTGTAAGGGTGCACTTTGATTCCTGATAAAATCAATTGTTCATGACTGCTGGCTCCCATAATTGAAATGATGACGGCTGGTAAAAATTGCCAGACATCGCTTACAAGATTTGTCATTAAAGACTCATTTCTAGTCCCTCTGCAAGGCATACAGCACAACCCGTGCTTATACACATTTCTGATCCCAGCATGTAAAATAGTTGAATAAGTTGAAGGTGACATAGTATTATAAAGTGCATTTTGTGTTGGGTAAACATGCTGAAGGGGTTGATAGCTCCTGGGAATAGTCACCTCTGGTGCCTGGGGAATCTGTTGCGTTGTGAAAAACAGCATTCACCAGAGTTTATAAAATTCATTCAAGAGAAAGGGTCTGGGATACTATAAACATGAATTATCCCCTCCATTTTCACATCAGTATAAAAAAGTTGGTTTTGTTCAGTAGCCAGACAAATGGATCCAGGCATCGAGGGGCAGAAACAAAGCCTCCTGTGAACGGGAACTATCTCAAAAGGTAAGGTACATTTACAGCACATTGAGAAGTCAGGCTCTCAGGAGCTGGGGAATCATCCCTTCCAATTGGGCATCTGCCAGCTCTTGCAGACATAAATCTGCAGCCTGAACCTAACACAAAAGCTCTGCAACCTCCTAGTTGTTCTTCCTAGAAAAAGACAACAGATTCCCACAAATGCCAAATTCTTTGCATCTTCTCCGCCCACTACCAGTGTAGAACCACCAGCTGCTTCTGCCTGAGCAAGAGCTATCAGCTGGGTCTGCTGCTGACACGGGACACGGC
The DNA here is from genome assembly GCA_013389865.1 of Piaya cayana. NCBI lineage: Eukaryota > Metazoa > Chordata > Aves > Cuculiformes > Coccyzidae > Piaya > Piaya cayana. Next base: position 64,700 of record WAAB01023400.1, on the reverse strand, counting down.
TGTAGTAGTCAAGGAGGGCAGATGCTGGGCACTGCTCATCAACTTTGGGCCAGTACCTAATAGCAAGTGACTAATTTGTCTTCCCCAGGTGATGGAGAGGTTCCATCACTGCATGGTGCCACCGCAGCAGGGCACCAGCTCTTCTTCCCCGGCTGGAGTGTTCCTGCAGGCAGCCAAGCTCAATTCTTCCTGTTCCCAGGGCAGAGGACACTCCCGGGGCTGAATATCAAAGGCCCCTTATGAACAATGTCAGCCAAAGTGCATAAACAAAAGCTAAAGACAGGTCCTAGCAGTTCCCACAACAAGAAGCTACCAGTGATTAACAAAGGATAAAAGCAAAAAGCAAGCCCCTGGCCCCCAGTTCCTTCCATCTGCACCACCCTTGAGCAGGATGGTGTCCATCACTGGTGAAATCAAAGCTTTCCTCTCCGTTGTTTCCTCAGCAGAGAGAGCAGTCCATGGCTGTCAGCCACTGTGGAGCTGCACGAAAGCAACCCGGGGCCTGCACATGACAGGACCCAGGGCTTGTGGTCCCTTTGGATCTGCCCTGTAGAGCTGCAGTAAAGTTGCTCTCCAGACACAGGAGACAGCTGGGCTCATGGACCAGGCACAGTGTCCTTCCCCAGCCCATAATTGCCGGAGTGCAGTTTAGGGCTATCACAGCAGCTTCACAGCAGGCTCAGGAACATCCACAACACAGCACAGTGTCTCCAAAGCAGACCTTCACAGGCCAGAATAGTGTTACTGCTCCAAAATCCACACCCTTGCAGAGCTCTGTAATTTGGATACTTGAACCTGCCTGTTCCAACAGATATAAGAGGGCCAAGTCCTGCGACAGTGATGGATCCCACATAAAGAGACTCCAGGAGCACTGCGTTTGCCTGTCTCCCCCGTTACACAGTATTAACCAGCTGTAATTAATTACAATCTTCTTGTCTTATGCACACAGTATCTCTACTGCTCCTATGCTCACACTCCTCCCTCGATATCTCCTGGAGGTCACTACCAGGACCAGGTTGGAGGAACTTTTGATCCAATGCAGTTCTGTTGATTAAGGCAAATTAATGACTGAGCCTGGAAGAAAACTATTTTGACTTGTCAACCTTTACGTTGCCTTGTCTACATCGAGTGTTGGTCCACATTGCAGCAACCAGTGATACCTCAGGTGCCGGCACCCAGGAGTGCCACTAGTGCCCCTACCTGCAGGGATTCGTGTCCCTTCACCTTCATCCACCGCACCACTTGCTTCAACATAATCTCCATCACTGACAATATGTAGAACAAGGCCTAAGCAGAAGGTAGCTATTAAACAAGGAATGAAAAACCTTTGTTCACCATTACCAGCAATAGCAAGGTTGCCAAGCAGGGACTATCTTTCAGGGGAATTTGTATCCTAAATGGAGCTTTTCATGAGAAATCCACTTAGTATTCTTCTAAAATTCCAGGAGGGTGAAATCCCC
>WAAB01023400.1:44680-62811 GCA_013389865.1 Piaya cayana | reverse complement strand
GCACACAGTATCTCTACTGCTCCTATGCTCACACTCCTCCCTCGATATCTCCTGGAGGTCACTACCAGGACCAGGTTGGAGGAACTTTTGATCCAATGCAGTTCTGTTGATTAAGGCAAATTAATGACTGAGCCTGGAAGAAAACTATTTTGACTTGTCAACCTTTACGTTGCCTTGTCTACATCGAGTGTTGGTCCACATTGCAGCAACCAGTGAAACCTCAGGTGTCAGCACCCAGGAGTGCCACTGGTGCCCCTACTTGCAAGGATGCATGTCCCTTCAGCTTCACCCACGGCACCACTTGCTCCAACATAGNTAGCGCAGAGAAAAAATAGTGATCTCAAGATCAGGATTTGAAAGATATTTCCCAGCACTAAGAAGCAGTCAGGAGCACTGCACAAATACACATGCTTAACCCAAGGGACACAAACCTAAGAGGACAGGAAAAACTCAAACTGCCACACTGGACATTGCAGGTGCCTTTCCAACACTACACAAGCTATGCAAGGTGTCATGCAAGGAGCTTAGTAATAGCTCAAACCCACTGCTAGCAGGTGGCATTTACCTTGTGACAACTCTCATGTGTGCTTGACAGAATCCCAGGGGTACGTCATTGTGGATACGTCCAAGAAAACCATCTGGGACCTTTCTAAAGCATTTTACCTCTGGAATGCTGACAGCATATTAGCCAAGAGCTTCAACATCAGGTGAACTTATTTATGCACAGCAGACAAAATGCTGGAAAGCTGCTGGTGCTCACAGTGCAAGGGGAGATAGGGGAGGCCCATCCCCGAGTTCTTCACAGGCAGATTTATTCCCTACAATTTTACTTTTCCTCCCCTCCTTGCCCACAACCCCCTTCTCATCTTTCCCCACCACTCCTACTGTCTTCTAGAGCAGTCATGCACTCTGTGAACCCATCTGCTAGCACCAATCTCAGGTTTGCTTTGCTGCTACAGATGCTGAGGCACAGAACAGAGGTCAGAGCAAACTACCACGGCTTGTCACAAGTAAACAGACATGAAAATGGATCTAGGTCTCCGGGCTCACAGTGCAGTACTCTCATCATGGTCTCTGCTGCATTAGGAAACGGAAACCAAGCCCACAGCTCAAGAAGAGGAAGAAAAGATCCCCGAGGATGTAAAAAATAATACAATTAAAAAAACCCCCAACAAATTGTAAACTATAACACTATTAAGAGGCAAAGCTGGACTCCTATGATGAACGAGGGTAGGGAAAAGGTGTTTATCAACCAAATAAAGGAAACCAGGCACCCAAAAGAGAAAGCAAAAGGAGCCTGAAGAACTCCTAGCAAACCATGCCAGCAATTTGAACCATTTAAAGCTGAGAGGTTTTCTTGAAGCTGATGCACAGGGAGCAGCTCTGAATCTGCACAGAGCAGTGGGAGTGAGCAATGGGAATCAGCACAGCTGCTCTGTGCCTGCCGCACCAAAGTGGGGTGGAAATCCCTCCATATGACTTTGGGGATAATGTTAAATCCATTACAGCATTCTCTCCTCCCCTGCTCATCCCACACAAGCTTCAAAACTTCTGGTTTGTGCTGGGCTGCCAGGGAATCATTGCAGGCTGTCTCTGGAGGGATAATCCTAAATTTTAAGTGACAGTACATGGGCATCATCTCTTTCTTCTGAAATGCTGCCTTACACAGCACATTAAGTATTTTGGAGATTAATAACTGGAGCGAGGAGTTTTAATCTTGGTGTCCTAGTGGAGATTTAGCAAAGAACGGTTAATGTTTGAAGTCACTATGGCACAGGAAACTTAAGAAGCCTTGAAGACCAAAAGCAAGGCTCACACACAGCTCAAACGGAAATCTGGGACATTAAACACGTGCTCTATGTTTAGTCTCCAGGGCTTCTCACTGACGTGGTGTTTCCACTTGGAGCAGGTCTTATGGACCCTGCGAAAGGTAGAACCCAGTTTGTACTCTTTTAGATTAAATAGACCAAGCTCACCACGCCTGTTAAAGTGCAATGTGTACTTTTGTACTCTTTGACCTGAATTAGGTGATAACTGAATTGTATAATAAGGTTACAGGTTGCTTTGAACTTAATACGCTGCTGGCCAAATGGGAACCACTTGACCATCTCTGAACTGGCAGTTGCACTGTGCCAGCTTGCAGGACACCCGCCAGGATAAACACGCTACAGATTTTGTGGCTGCTTGCATAGCAGCTCCCTCAAGAGCAGCCCTACAATTGTTTGCCAAAGGTCCTCACAGCACCAGTTCAGATTCCCTGTCCACAGAATTATCTTTTTTTTTTATTCAGTGAACAGTTTTCTCTCCATAACAATTCCTCCTAGTGCTCTTCCTACAATGAGAAGTCCCATTAAAAAAAAGAGCAAAGCAGGTGCCTTTTTGGCTTGCTCCCCTTGCAGGTGGCCCAAGCCAACACACAGAAGAAACAGTCCAAGCCTCTTCTGGGTTTGATGAGCCCTGTTTCAATTACATGGAAAACAAACAAATTCTGCATCTGGGTATGAGAAAACCTTGCCACAAGTGTCACAATGGTGGAGCTCCACAAGGACTCCAGTCAAAAATAACACCATTGTGTGCTCCAGCACTGAGCAACATGCACTCCATCCTCCTCCCACCAGTACCAATGGTCACACAGCACCACAGCAAATTGTATCAGGGAACTGAACTGAAATGGGTAACATTAATTCCCTTTTGTAACATTCATGCTTTTCATGGTGCTACTCTCATCTACTGAATGCCCATGAGCATTCAGAACAGCCTGTGACTGTGATCACACTGCCCAGATTCATACAAACAGAGAGTTGTTAAGGTTGGAAAAGACTTGAGAGATCATCCATTCCAGCTGTCAGCCCACCACCACCATGTCTAATAAACCATATCCCAAAGTTCCACGTCTCCATGTTTTTTGAACAGCTCCAGGGATGGGGACGCCACCACTTCCCTGGGCAGATGGTTCCAATGCTTCACCACTCTTTCAGTAAAGAATTTTTTCCTAATACTCAATCTAAACTTCCCCTGACACAACTTGAGGCTATTTCAACAGTTACTCCAGTCAATGTGGACGTAAATTAACAAATTAACAGCTAATATTTAGGAGATTATACAATTATGCTTCCCTGAAGCTGTTCAAGCAGCTCATCTGGCATCTCTGTACAGAATTAGACAGCTCTGCTTTGGACTAATGCAAGTGAAGAGGTTGGCACAACTGGGCCAAACAAGTAATAAAACCTTCCCCTATAGCCTTTCAGGTCTTCGCTCTGCAGCAGTTTTATGCACAGCACGCACTTACCTATTTCGCAATCAACACCAAGTACTGCAACAATTTCTAAATCTTGAGCACCCACTGCCATTAAAGCTAAAGCTGCGTCAGAGAGGGGTCAGACAGCAATGCCACAGCATAGACTCTATTCCCAGCCAAACAGAGCTGAGGAAAGACACTTCTCTGGGGTGTAACTGCACTGTGTTTCAGTACAGCGTGTTTTTCTACATTCTTCACCGCCCATAGAATTGCCATAATGGTCCTGAAACTTCGTATGCCTCCAGGCAGCTAGGGATAGGATCAATAGTCCAAACTTGAGGTTACCTGGAGGCAACAATCCTCTCTTTTCCTCCCCCAACCCTGATGCCTATTAGGATCAGGCCAAAGGTCCTCCAGTGCCTGTATCCCACCTGACAGGGGCCAGGGCTGGGTGCTGCAATGAGAGAACAGGTCTGTAACAACACTTCCCTCTCACACTTAACAAGGAATACATGACTGCAGGAGCTCCCAGACACAAGCAAGACCAGGTTTTTCTTTTTTAAAATCACAGATCTAGGTAATACCTTTCTGTGTGTATCACATACTGTGGCAACAACCCCCCCAAGCACCTCGGGTCCTTTGTTTTGAATCTGCCAGCTGACAACTTATTTTTGTGTTCTGTGGACCTTGTGCACAGTAAGCCAACACCTCTTCAACTCCTTTATACCAGTTATGATCTGCACATTTTACCCATGACCTTACCTTTTCCAGCCTAATAGTTTACAGCTTTTGCCAAAGTGACAGAGTCTGCTTAGGTTTCAGTTCAGCATTTAGTATTGATTATTCCTTTGGGAACAAAACAGCAGGCTGTTCAGTGTAATAACTGAATCTCCCGTCAAATTTAAGCCAGAGTATGTTGTTCTGTGGGACAGGGGCCTTCCTGCAAACGTGCATTGGCAAGGTGCAACCAAACACAACCTTATTGGTGTACTCTAAACAGGTCAAAACCACTGAAATACGCGAGTTACCGGTAAAGCAAAAAGCTTGCTTTAGTGCCAAAACAAATTTGATTACAAAATCCCATCACTTAAGAGCTGCCTTGCTCAGTTACCATTCTCTTAAAAGAACTTCAGGACTGCACAAGATTTGGCAGCTCTCCTAGTCTGCGCTTTAGGGAGGGCTCTGTCTTTAGAGCTGGACAGTGCTTTACATGACTAGGAATGCAGTTTCAACAAAGACGTCAATATTACTGCCATAAATGAAGTAAAGTATCTGAAATCTCACCACTTATTCAGTGGTAGTTTAACAGAAAGTGTGTAGCAGGAAGGAAATTGAATAAGATGTGAGTGAAGGAGGCTTCAGGAGAAAAGGTACAGACCAGGGCAGGATGCATCCTGATCAACGCTGGCACCGACAAGCAAGGGAGACGCCTGCTGGGCTGACTTGCTTGGTACAAGCCCAGCTTCTGGAGTACGCCATAAAAGCGGTACAAAACCACTACATTTTAATTAAATATACAAAAGCTGTAAAACATACACTCTCAAAAAGACCTGAGGCTTACTGTGAAAGTCAATAAGAAAGTACTTTTCTCTGGAATGCACTTGTGTTCCTCCTTGCTGCTGCACACTACTGTGCAATGCATGAGCAGCACTAGGCATTGCAAGTGCTATGACCGTTCCAGCTGACATCCCGGAGTGGCTTATCCTCCTCGTTCCAGTCACTGGATGATACACTTAGCGCTCTTCTGAGCAGCCAGCAAGGCTAGGCTGAAGCCTGCACCTCCTGCACAGCTCACACTGCAACGCAGTCACTCTTCTTTTCTCTGCACTGTTACCTCCATCCGAAGGTCTGTGACAGAGACGTGATGCTACACCTGCTCACAAGGATTGCCTGTGCTGGATGTCAGCACTCAGTAGAGTGCTTACGCCTCTGTTGTCCGTGGGGCCTGTTTCGGAAGGCGAATGGGAACGTACACGTTGGAAGCACAGTGTTCCTTGAGGTACTCTCCCCCTTTTTCTTCATAGTCTTTTTTGGTTATCCAACCTTCTTCACGGGTCATGTATTCTACTGCCCATTCCCTAGCTCCATACCACGCATCTAAAACAGGACTGGAAGCAAGGTGAACCTGGATGGAATGAAAATAAAACAACAAAGTCTATTCAACACAAGAGAAAAAGCACTTTTTAGCCAGATTACACAGTATATAACAAACAATTTAATTTCAGAAGTTTGAACTGATTAATCAGTGCCTCTAGGGAAAAGTAATGTTAGGAATGAGTCTAAAGTGTGTTTTCACATTGAGATCGATTCTCCAACACATTCTGGTGTTTCTACAGGTTGAGAAAGCACATGGATATATCACATCCAAAGCCAACAGCCCTCACAGCTGGAAGAGCTGGTGTTGCAAAACAAATATCAAGTTCTCCAGCAAAAATTCCTCCCTGCTCAAAGTAGCAGGGAAAAAAACTGCAGGCTAAGAAATCACTCACTGCATGTGGGAAAGGGCCACACACACTCATTCCACTGGTGTAGATTCATACTTGCATTTAAATTATTGCAATTACTGTAGTGTGAACTGCTCTCCTGGTTCAGCTATGGACTTGCTAGACTAGGCACCATGCAAATCCCATGTGCAATATCTGTGAAGTGAGATTGCTGATACGACCACACTACAGACTCTATAGTTTAATGGAAAGACAGAAGTGCTTACTCAGCTACAAGCTGTGACATTAAAAGCAGAAGAAAATGTGCTCACTTTCTTCCCATAAGTTACTTGCTCAAAAACTAACAAGCAACACCGTTCCTAAAAATACCACAGATATGGCTGTAACTAAGTTTGTCAGTCACATCTGGCTGAGAGCTATGTACAATAACTGTACAAAACAAGGGTTGTGGAATCTCAAGATCATATTTGCACTGATTTTGGTTTTCTACCTGGTTTATAACTTAAGTTTTCTGTTTGAGAAATAAGTAAATTTGCGAAAGCAAGGTGTTTTCAGAACAGCAATGGCGACTCTTGCAAGGCTCCTTACAAAACGCATGGCAAACGCTGGGTCTTGCCTCGCTTGTACTGTGCTTGCTACTAAGAACGCAGTAAGGGATCACAGGTTTGCAATGTGCTCTCTGAATTCCTTTTACTGCTGTCCCAAAGAGTCATTAAGTGTAAAAAAACCAAACATGTCACTTAGTTTTGAAGTGAGCACAGTTTAGCCCACCAATTACTCTTAACAAAAGGTTGTTTGTTCCAGACAGTAATTGTCCCAATCCTAATTGGCAAATTTCCAGTCAAACATGCTTGTGTGTGCACTGCCTTTTAGGTGAAGCAGGTGTTCCTTTTCCAAGGTATCCAGCGTATTCCCTCTGTCTTCAGAAAAAGCAAAGGTATCTTTGCTTACCCTTCATTTTCTCAGGTCAAACCAGCTGTTTCCAGTGTCTTGTCCTAAGCCGCTCTCCATTCCCATGCTCTAAGCACACCTGCTCTGTTCCTCTCCCAACCTGAACTACTTCTGAACACTAACAAACAGACTGTTCACGTAACCATCATATCAACACATGTACCTGAAAAGACGACTGGAACGGCCTCATTTCAAGGAGTTCCTTCTGGATTCTGGCTTTCAGTCCAGGGTACATAGCATTCCCACCAGTGAGAAAAACATTCTGGACAAGAATAGCTTGTTGCTCCTTTGAATACCTACAAGGAACAAAATCCAACTTCAGCCTATCCCAAAGACACACCTCCCTACAAACTGAACAGCCAAATATTTTCTCATAGAACTGTTAGGTAGCCAGTATTGCAAAAGCTGATATCAAAACAAGACTAGTTGCTTGAAGTAAGTACTGAGTAGCTTTTAAACTCACCTCTCAAGGACATATTGCATTGTTTCTGCAATACCAGCCTGGTCTTCCCCTATCAGGGAGGGCTGGAAGACAATCTCTGGAGCCCGGATTCTTTCAGTGCCGAGGAAAAGCTGGTGGTACTCTGCCAGATTAAACATGGGCTTTAAAAAGATGAGATTGAAAAGTAGTGAGAAATTACATTAAAGAAGAGTAATAGTCTATAACAGAATAACCAAAGTTTCCCAAGAATTCTGCACAAAACCCACTGTAACACTCAGAGAAAGGGCCATGCTGTAAAAGGTTCTAAAAAGCCAAGGAAGCTGCACTTTTCCTACATTTTACTCTGTTTGGTGCCACTCGATTCTAAGGCCTGGCCTCGTGTGTTAAAGCTGTGCCCACTGGGATGCAATCCTGGGCTACAGATCACACACAAAAGCAGCCGAGCAGGACATCTTTAATAACATGGCACTGCTACAACAGGCGGTGCCTGTTGAGTGAGTTAAGTGGGTATATTTATGCTCTAAAACATCAGCTAAGATTGCAAGCAGTTTTCCTCTCTTAAAATCCTGTTCAGATAGTTCAAGCATCAATTCCAAGAGCAGGCAGCAATCTTAGCATTTGGAGAAATGTCAGCAGACTACTGGGACAATGAAGACACAGCAACCGCTGGCATGAGTTGTACATAAATCAAACCTGCACTGCAGCAACAGGCTTCTCAACTTCAGGCTGCTCCTCAGCAAATAAAGGTTCAAACTCGTTAATACTTTCCACATCCTCTAGTGATTGTTCACTGCCTAACGGATCCAAATCAGGAGTCTGCAAACAGAGGAGGTATATTATGGTAAGTTAGTTCAGGTGTGCTAGGCACAAACAGAACTTCAGTTCTCGCAATATATTGGGAAAATTCAACACCAGTTCCCTCAAATCTTCACTCTTTCAAATGCCAAAACCGAACATGCCGTTCTCTAGCCCTTAAGACCAAAATTGAAGCGGTGACCAATCCAGAAAACAGGAGTTAAGCAAGACATTAGTTCCAAGCACAAAATCAAAATATTTTCAATAAATTTATCATGATGCCACCCAAGAAATTTAAGGCCTTAGCCAATGGGCTGACCACTATGATCCTAGCCAGCCATATAATAAATATAGTAACATACTAAAACTTATTAAAATAGCTTTGTAAATTGGTTAAAAGTTGGTGTACTCCCAGCACCCCTAACTGCTCTATAATTATCATTAAATTCCCTGCTTTGCTTGTGAGGGGACCGGAAAACAAATATTTGCCAGCTACAAAGCTGCCACACAATTTTTGAGTTTCAGCCACCTGGCATTTACACACAGGATATACCAAAAGCCCAAACATTTTACAAAGATGTGAGAGTGCTCTTAAAGCCCCTTTACAACAACAAAACATCACTGGAAAGCCTAGAATAAGGGTTCACCGTTTTTGCCTAGGAGCAGCTTTTTAATGATCTTATTTCTGCATTACAATGTTTACAGTTTGGATTTTGTTGCTACAGATTTGTTTTGTTATTTTAACCGTGGAACATTTGTTGCAATGTCAAGCGAGCAATACCAGGGTGAGATAAAGCTGGACCACATACACATCCTGAACTATCCAGCTTCAGTTCACTTAAAAACTAACCATTAACCGAACTGAACTCTAAGCAGTGCTCCTTGTTAAAGCAAATGAACAGCAGTCACCTGAAGTTACCTGAAACACGTATGTTTTTGAATTCCATTTCTTTTTATGTCTCAAGCCTAGCAACAGAAAGAAACGCAGAACTGCTGAAGAGCTGGCACAGGCCCTAGGACAACATAGCTTCTAGTCTACTTCTCGGGACCACAAAGGTTTGTCTTCAAAAATGGATTTCATGATAGCTGTAGGCTCTCTCACAACATATAAATCAAACGAAACGGCTTGCTGATTCATTCCAAAGGTTGAGATCCCACTTAGTTAAGAGGAGGAGCATGGGATCCAAACCTGACATGTCAGAACTTAGGCACAACCACTGGGCAAAATTACAAGGAGCTGACAGTCTCAATTATCTCTTTCCAGAACACTTTCTTTTGACAGAAGGCAGGGAGTTTCTTTACCACAAGAGTAAGCCCATAAGCTACCTCAATTTTGCTCAAATGCAGTCATTTTGTTTCTTACACAAACTTTTCCATTAAGAATAAGCAAAATATAACCAAGAAGACACCACCTCACCTGCTAGTTTTGGCTACACCTCAAGTCTCACGTAAGACACCAGAATTCCTATATCCAGCACCACTCTCCTGTGTGCTTCAATTTTCTGTTTTTCTCTACCTTTTCATGAGCAAAGAACTAAAAATGCTCTATCTTACGTGACTGAAAGAAAATGTCAGGTAAGTGCATGAACAGCCTCAGACCAGCTCTTAGAAAGAGCTGTTATGTGCTGGGCCTATAAGAGACTGGCAAAGCAGACAAATAAGCTTCTCATCTTCAATCAAATCTAACAACCAAGTGTAAGAATTAATCTTTCATTGTTAACTGAACAGAACAGAACATACCGCCTAACTGCACCAAAAAAAAACCAAACAATGAAGGCAAAAGACTAGTTTACCATAAAGTTCTCTGCATCTGATGCAAGAACAGAAAAGAAAACAAACATTGTTTTGTAACAAAAAGCTCGGTGGGTTCTTCTATATCTTTAGTACAAGGCTGGAGACATCTAAGAATGGTTGGTTTAGGATTATAATCACTTGAGATATAAGCACTTAAAACTCCACAGCATTTAACTGTCAGACACTGAAAACAAAAATATCTTTAATATACCAGGCCCATGTACTTCACCACAATTAATGCAAAAGCAGACTTAGAGGTTGGTTTAAAGTATGGAAACCCCCCCCCCCCAACATTACGTTAGCTGCTGCATTTACAGCTCTCTAAGCAAGTCATCCCTAAGTACAGTGCCTGGCATACACTGCCAGGAATATATACAAACACAGCACTGAAGATGCTGCAGCTTCCCTTCTCACTCATAAGGGCTATTCTCTTTTTTTCCAACTTATTAAAAGATGTGCAAGAAATTAAGGAAATTTTCTGATTTCATGTTACTTTATACTTCATCTGTCAGGAAACCTACAGATTATGCTTGGAACTATATAGAATCACACTGTAAGAAACATCCCAGAGCACAGTACAAAAGAGTGTAAGAAGAATACTGTGTGCAGTTCTGGGCCCCTCACCACAAGGATGTTGAGGCTCTGGAGCGAGTCCAGAGAAGAGCAACGAAACTGGTGAAGGGGCTGGAGAACAGGCCTGATGAGGAACGGCTGAGAGAGTTGGGGCTGTTTAGCCTGGAGAAGAGGAGGCTGAGGGGAGACCTCCTTGCTCTCTACAGCTACCTGAAAGGAGGTTGTGGAGAGGAGGGAGCTGGGCTCTTCTCCCAAGTGACAGGTGACAGGACAAGAGGGAATGGCCTCAAGCTCCGCCAGGGGAGATTTAGGCTAGAGATTAAGAGGGAGCTTTTTACAGAAAGGGTCATTAGGCATTGGAATATGCTGCCCAGGGAGGTGGTTGACTTGCCTTCCCTGGAGGTGTTTAAGGGACGGGTGGATGGGGTCCTGAGGGACATGGTTTATTGTTTGATAGGAATGGTTGGACTCGATGATCCGATGGGTCTCTTCCAACCTGGTGATTCTATGATTCTAAGAGTTAGTGACTTCAGGCATACCCTATAAAATCAAAACTGCCACTTTCTCTGGCTGCATAGGAAAGGTGGGAAAGGGAGCAGCAGATACCAAATTAACAATGAGTTTTGGTGCATTCAGCAAAACAGCTTAGTTCATCAATAAGTCTGAACACGCACAGTTTCAAGCACAGAACCTTAATTCCCTGAGAGACAAGAGCATTAATTTGATGAAAACATTATACCTCCGGCTTGCTGTCCACAACATCTACTTCAATACTGACTTCTGCCTGTAGGATTTTCTGCTTCGTTTGTTCAATGGACAGACTCAATTTGTTGATGTAAGACTGAAGTTCTTCTGCAGAGTCCATATTCAGTTCCACCAAACCTTTGTGGAATTGATCCATTTGACCATCTTCTAAAAGTTCCTACAGACAGATCAGAGTTAGCTGTGACAAACAACACGGGGTAATCAACTATTTATCTATCAATGGTGTGTGTACAGACACTTTCCTTTCATTACTAGACATCATGATGTGCACAGTTCAGCGTCATTCAAGATATTTCACAAAAGCATTACAGTTCAGAATCTGGAAGCATCCTCTGCATCAATCATCTCTCCCTTTTATCTTGCAAGTAACTTTAAAAGCTCCAATTGGAAAACACACAGAACATTCTAGCTCCTTTATAGTGATGCATGATCTGATAAAGCTCCAAGGGCAGCCTGCCCTCCTCCCGAAGGATCACACAGAAAACTGTGCCTTGACTACCTGTACATATAGTAGCCTGTCCAGCCTCTCCTGGTCAAGTTGCAGCTTCTCTTCTCGACGGCGTGCGTTGAGTTCTTGGAGTCGACGTAACTGCTGTTGCCGTCTCTCCTGCTTCTCCTCTGATGTCAGAGTGCTTCCCAGCAGTTTGTTAGAGAAAGGCAGCTGCATCTTGTGCACGTTGTTCTCGTAGTACTCTGGTGACCGCCATTTCTGTAGCTCTAAATGTTTTGAAAGCAAAATAACTGTTTTGCCAGGCGGACAATGACAATTCATATCCTGTACACATTCCACACTAAGTTTAGACTTGGAAGAAAGCAAAGAACAATGGTCCAAGTCTAGGATTCTGGTAACATACACCATAAAAATTTAAAAACTTCTTTAATGCACAAAAACTCATGAGAATTCCTCTACAATTTTGGAAACCTTAAAGTAGATACGAAACATGGCCAAAAGCAGAAACCACCCTAATAAATTTAGTGTTTTACTGGAAGTACTGAGTAAAGTAATTAATAAAAGAAACAAATTTTAAATTCATTTCCCCAGAAATCATCACAGGTTTTATTCACAGGGAACTCTGAACTAATACAGGGGTGGGTTTGTAATTTAATTTTGTTTATATCTTGATGTTAAATTCAAAACTGTTGTCAAGCATTTCCCATAAGGCAAGTTACCAGAAAGAGCTATAAAGAAAGCAAAATAGTAGCAGAGTATTTCTGCCACAGCAATTTGAGAACAATGGATACAGAGAACAAAACTAAGTGTAGATGAGCACCATCTAGTGGTAAATCGCAGCTGGTTTTACCTTCTATATAGTCCTCTGCAATGTAGCTGTGCTCGTGCAGTATTTCCTCCATGCGACTGAGAGTGATGGCAGCAAAATGTCCCGGGTACTTCAGCTGCAGGAGGCGTTGGAGGTAGACGGCTGCCTGACACCCCCCGAGATTAATACGCTTGCAGTTTTTCGCATCCAACCTGAAAATACAAAGAGTCACAACTAAGACTGGAGCAATCCACCAGTTCAGCTTTCCCCAGTATTATTTCATTTCCAATATGGTCAAGTAGACAGATAAACATTCACAGAAAAATGCTTCAAGGTTCAGTTAACAGAGAATCTAACACACCTGTTTTTCTCAGAAAACAAGCCTAATCAGTGTCACATTTATCACAGATACTTTCTGGAAGGCTCTGTTCTGCTTTAAGAAAATACAAGCATTAAAGAATCCTGGCTACAATGAAGAACTATTCTATTTTAATAAGAAAAGTGATAGTTGGTGGAGCTAAAGATAGCTCCTTTAGCTTCTGTGACATTTCACAGTTGGCATAATCAGAATGCTAAAAGCCTCAAGGACTGCAGAACAGCATTTTCGTTTGTCCTAAAGCTGCTTTAAAACATTTTTTTAATGCCTGATCTTACTTGGGGCAGATACCCCTATTACTTTTGAAAGTACAAATCTACTCATGATTAGTAACCNGGTCCTGAGGGACATGGTTTATTGTTTGATAGGAATGGTTGGACTCGATGATCCGATGGGTCTCTTCCAACCTGGTGATTCTATGATTCTAAGAGTTAGTGACTTCAGGCATACCCTATAAAATCAAAACTGCCACTTTCTCTGGCTGCATAGGAAAGGTGGGAAAGGGAGCAGCAGATACCAAATTAACAATGAGTTTTGGTGCATTCAGCAAAACAGCTTAGTTCATCAATAAGTCTGAACACGCACAGTTTCAAGCACAGAACCTTAATTCCCTGAGAGACAAGAGCATTAATTTGATGAAAACATTATACCTCCGGCTTGCTGTCCACAACATCTACTTCAATACTGACTTCTGCCTGTAGGATTTTCTGCTTCGTTTGTTCAATGGACAGACTCAATTTGTTGATGTAAGACTGAAGTTCTTCTGCAGAGTCCATATTCAGTTCCACCAAACCTTTGTGGAATTGATCCATTTGACCATCTTCTAAAAGTTCCTACAGACAGATCAGAGTTAGCTGTGACAAACAACATGGGGTAATCAACTATTTATCTATCAATGGTGTGTGTACAGACACTTTCCTTTCATTACTAGACATCATGATGTGCACAGTTCAGCGTCATTCAAGATATTTCACAAAAGCATTATTGTTCAGAATCTGGAAGCATCCTCTGCATCGATCATCTCTCCCTTTTATCTTGCAAGTAACTTTAAAAGCTCCAATTGGAAAACACACAGAACATTCTAGCTCCTTTATAGTGATGCATGATCTGATAAAGCTCCAAGGGCAGCCTGCCCTCCTCCCGAAGGATCACACAGAAAACCGTGCCTTGACCACCTGTACATATAGTAGCCTGTCCAGCCTCTCTTGGTCAAGTTGCAGCTTCTCTTCTCGACGACGTGCATTGAGTTCTTGGAGTCGACGTAACTGTTGTTGCCGTCTCTCCTGCTTTTCCTCTGATGTCAGGGTGCTTCCCAGCAGTTTGTTAGAGAAAGGCAGCTGCATCTTGTGCACGTTGTTCTCGTAGTACTCTGGTGACCGCCATTTCTGTAGCTCTAAATGTTTTGAAAGCAAAATAACTGTTTTGCCAGGCGGACAATGACAATTCATATCCTGTACACATTCCACACTAAGTTTAGACTTGGAAGAAAGCAAAGAACAATGGTCCAAGTCTAGGATTCTGATAACATTCACCATAAAAATTTAAAAACTACTTTAATGCACAAAAACTCACCAGAATTCCTCTACAATTTTGGAAACCTTAAAGTAGATACGAAACATGGCCAAAAGCAGAAACCACCCTAATAAATTTAGTGTTTTACTGGAAGTACTGAGTAAAGTAATTAATAAAAGAAACAAATTTTAAATTCATTTCCCCAGAAATCATCACAGGTTTTATTCACAGGGAACTCTGAACTAATACAGGGGTGGGTTTGTAATTTAATTTTGTTTATATCTTGATGTTAAATTCAAAACTGTTGTCAAGCATTTCCCATAAGGCAAGTTACCAGAAAGAGCTATAAAGAAAGCAAAATAGTAGCAGAGTATTTCTGCCAGAGCAATTTGAGAACAATGGATACAGAGAACAAAACTAAGTGTAGACGAGCACCATCTAGTGGTAAATCGCAGCTGGTTTTACCTTCTATATAGTCCTCTGCAATGTAGCTGTGCTCGTGCAGTATTTCCTCCATGCGACTGAGAGTGATGGCAGCAAAATGTCCCGGGTATTTCAGCTGCAGGAGGCGTTGGAGGTAGACGGCTGCCTGACACCCCCCGAGATTAATACGCTTGCAGTTTTTCGCATCCAACCTGAAAATACAAAGAGTCACAACTAAGACTGGAGCAATCCACCAGTTCAGCTTTCCCCAGTATTATTTCATTTCCAATATGGTCAAGTAGACAGATAAACATTCACAGAAAAATGCTTCAAGGTTCAGTTAACAGAGAATCTAACACACCTGTTTTTCTCAGAAAACAAGCCTAATCAGTGTCACATTTATCACAGATACTTTCTGGAAGGCTCTGTTCTGCTTTAAGAAAATACAAGCATTAAAGAATCCTGGCTACAATGAAGAACTATTCTATTTTAATAAGAAAAGTGACAGTTGGTGGAGCTAAACATAGCTCCTTTAGCTTCTGTGACATTTCACAGTTGGCATAATCAGAATGCTAAAAGCCTCAAGGACTGCAGAACAGCATTTTCGTTTGTCCTAAAGCTGCTTTAAAACATTTTTTTAATGCCTGATCTTACTTGGGGCAGATACCCCTATTACTTTTGAAAGTACAAATCTACTCATGATTAGTAACCAGAAATATAATATGTACAAGAACAGCATTGCTTCTTCAATTCAAAATTCAAAACAACTGCAGACCTAGTTTTAACTCATCAGTATAAATTAAGACCTGATGAGAGCTTGTACTGCAGGAGCTGGAATATTGGATGTTAGAGGAACGGGTATTTGCACCCCTGAAAAGCCAATAACTGACAAAGAGAGGCTGCACCATACTCAGCACCCTGAGAACTCACCTGCCTTCCAGGACTGGCAAAATATGTGTACACTGATAACCTGATGATATCACCAAACCACTGCAGGGCCAGTTCTGCCTTCTGTTGTGGTAAAAACTGTACAAGCTATCGACACCATAGGACACTTTAGGCACTTGATAACATTCGAAGAGGAGCTCTGACATCATTTGTCTCGAATACAGAGGATTGCACACCGCTTCTGTCAAGACAATGGGATGATCCACACAACCCTGGAAGAGACAAAAAGAAATAATAGTAAAAATATGAAGGAAAAACCCAGGGATATTTATAGTATTGAAGAAAAGTTTGGGTTGGAAGAGATCCTAAGGACCATTCGGTTCCAGTCCCCCCTGCCACAGGCAGGGACACCTCCCACTGCATCAGGTTGCTCAAAACCTTCATCCAACCTGGTCTTGAACGCCTCCAGGAATGGGACATCCACAGCTTGTCCAGGCAACCTCGACCAGGGCCTTGCCACCCACTGCTTCTTTTGAAAATCAGCAAGAAGTCCACCAAAGCAGCAATGAAAAAGCACTTTACATGCAGGCTATAAATCATGTCAGTTAAATTGCATTTAGTGCTTAAAGGGGTAAAAAAGAACTCTTCTCTACAGCAGGGCTTCCAGTGTTAGTTCAAGCAAAGAATAAACTCTTAAGGATGCAGGAGAAAGAATTTTTAAAAGCACACAAAATTTATTGCAAAACTATATAGCCAAAATGTATGCAATGAGTAAGTAAAGTGCGAGTGAAAACTGGTGGAAGTTTAGTTCAGCATTCAGTAAAGCTGGTGTTGTCATGCAGGCAAAAGGCTTCATAGTCTGAAGAGCAATNCACACAACCCTGGAAGAGACAAAAAGAAATAATAGTAAAAATATGAAGGAAAAACCCAGGGATATTTATAGTATTGAAGAAAAGTTTGGGTTGGAAGAGATCCTAAGGACCATTCGGTTCCAGTCCCCCCTGCCACAGGCAGGGACACCTCCCACTGCATCAGGTTGCTCAAAACCTTCATCCAACCTGGTCTTGAACGCCTCCAGGAATGGGACATCCACAGCTTGTCCAGGCAACCTCGACCAGGGCCTTGCCACCCACTGCTTCTTTTGAAAATCAGCAAGAAGTCCACCAAAGCAGCAATGAAAAAGCACTTTACATGCAGGCTATAAATCATGTCAGTTAAATTGCATTTAGTGCTTAAAGGGGTAAAAAAGAACTCTTCTCTACAGCAGGGCTTCCAGTGTTAGTTCAAGCAAAGAATAAACTCTTAAGGATGCAGGAGAAAGAATTTTTAAAAGCACACAAAATTTATTGCAAAACTATATAGCCAAAATGTATGCAATGAGTAAGTAAAGTGCGAGTGAAAACTGGTGGAAGTTTAGTTCAGCATTCAGTAAAGCTGGTGTTGTCATGCAGGCAAAAGGCTTCATAGTCTGAAGAGCAATTCCCAGTCCAGTTGGGTACCCAAAACAAGGAAGCATAAGCACTATTAATAAGGGCACGTTACAAAACCAGTAACATTTTAAGTCCTCCTCAGAAAATTACTCTAGCTGCCAGCTCTCTGGTCAAGTCACCATCCCTGGAGGTACACAGAAGACATGTAAATGAAGTACTTCAAGATATGATTTAGCAGTGATCAAGCACGCTTGGGCTTGATGATCTCAAAGGTCCTTTCTAACCTCGTGATTCTATGATTCTCAGCCACAACCTAACAAGATACTACAACCCAAACTGCACGTGCTTCTTCCCATTTCTGTTGCACCACAAAGCTATGGAGAAACTAAGGGAATAGGCGGGTCTGAAAGCCACCCCTGGGGAGGCCCGACCAGGGTGGCCACAGCAGGCTGCTCAGGGTGAGCACCTACAAGCAGAGGGACAACACAACAACCCCAGACAACCACGTTGATGCCGAACTTCTTAACCTTACCAGACACAAACTCCTCCCAAACCACCCAAACTCCTGCACCTCAGCCCCACTCCGGGCTGCACCTGTGAGGAGACGCCGAGCCGCTGGAAAACGTGGTCGAGGAGCAGCTCCTGCAGCTCCAGCTGCACGGGCACGTTGCGGTCGAAGGGCGAGCGGAGCAGCCAGCGCAGCGGCTCGGGGCTGCCCAGGTCGTTGCCCACCTGGGTCTCGGCCCCGGCGCGGGCCCCGCGGCTACGAGCCGCCAGCGAGCGGAACCGCAGCAGCGGCTCGGCCGGCACGGCGGGGTCCGCGCACGCCCAGCCCGCCCGCATCTGGAAGGAGCCGTTGTCGATCACCAGCGGCACCGGCTGCGGCGTTCGCACGGCCGGGCCCGGCTCCAGCACCGGGTCTGGCGCCCAACGCGCGTCCCTAAACGCGAACACCCTCCCTCCCGCCGCCATCGCGCGTTCTCACGGACCCTCCGGCCGGAAACGCGGCAGGCAAAAAACGTTCCGGGCTGTGTCCGCTCCCGGGGGCCCAGGCTGAGCCCCTCTCTCCGCAGCTCCGGCCGGAAACGTGCGCGGAGAAAAGCGTTCCGCTGCGCCCGCGCCCTGATCAACATCACCGGGTGTGTTAGTTGATAGCGACTGAACATGCGCCAGAAGGGTCCTAGGTGGCCAAGAAGGCCAATGGCATCTTGGCCTGGATCAGAAACGGCATGGCCAGCAGG
>WAAB01023400.1:0-44626 GCA_013389865.1 Piaya cayana | reverse complement strand
GCTTGACATCCGGAAAAAGATTTTTCACAGAAAGGGTCACTGGGCACTTGGCAGAGGCTGCCCAGGGAGGGGGTTGAGTCACCTTCCCTGGAGGTGTTCAGAAGACAGGTGAATTAGGTGCTGGGGGACATGGTTTAGTGATTGATGGGAATGGTTGGACTCAATGATCCAGTGCGTCTTTTCCAACCTAGTAATTCTATGATCATTTATAGACAAACCACTGTCAGCCAGATTGCCAGAAATGCTACCAACCTGCAATCCCCAGTGTGAGAAACAGGGACTGCAAATATTATGCATCCTTGAAGCTCAGGTCATTAATGGCTTTTCTCACTTGTTTACCCAATGCACAAAGCAGGGATAATAGCTTATTTTTATCACATGAGGTTGTTGTTAATGTGAATTAATAAGAATTTGCAAAGTTCATTTATATCTTGTGATTAAAAGACTCATTTCAAGAGGCTATTACTACATAAAGACAAACATGCACACAAGCGACAGCATTAAATGCATGCAATCATTCACAATGTGCACATACATAGTTACTCTTGTCTATGGTTTGCTGAGAGCTAAACAACAATTAATTTAGCCAAACGGCCCCTTGAGAGGCAAGCAAAAGACAAGAGCTTTTTTTTTTTTTTTAACTGAAGGAGGAACACAGTGTGATGAATATCAACCTACCAGAGTCACGTATTTGTTCCTGCTTTTGATCACTACTGAACTCCTTTAGTATTAAGCAGTGCATTGACAGACACATCTCCGGTGAAACATGTTGGCTTGCCTTTTCTTGTAGGGAAGGGAGATAGGAGATGAAAATGTAAAGGTTTATTTTCCTAATGGATTATAGCAAGTAGGCTAAAAATAGAGTCCATGTTAATATGAGACATATTTGTGCTCCATGTCAAATAAGAAAGGCTGGGAGAAGTAACTTGGAGCTAATCATCCTCTACAGTTCTCTGTTGATTCTGTTCCATTGATTTCTCAGAAGTAACCTTGGCTACCCAGTTTCAAGGTGGCTGAAGTGCTTGGTTCTCTCCCCTGTATCTAAAGAAATAACCATACTTTTAACTATTGTTTTAACATAGACCTTGAAAACTTCCTGATTTGTATTTATCCTTTAAATAGCAACTGAAGGAAGAACAATCAAATCCAAGGTTTTCTCAGTTCTTCTTATCCCATGTTTAATCCTTATTACACCCTCCCTGCATAGCACAGGGCAGTCCTCTTTGTTAACCCTGCTGAGTACATCAGCAGCCTTGTGCGATTAACACAAGTGATGCAATGAGAGTTATTAGAAGGTAAAGCAAAGGAGGCAAGCTGCTCTAAACTTGATGTAACCTGAAGCAAGCAATGAGGTATCCTCTGGTTCCTTTGGTGACTGATCTGACCTGTCCTCTTCTTTTCTTCTGGTTTTCTTTGCCATTTGTAATGCTGTTGATCTTAATGATGATCTGGCTATACCTTCTGCTTAATGAAGGTAAGTTCTGCAGCTGATCAGATAAAATGCTCCTACATAAAGGCTTGGTCTGTTAGCTTCATTCTCGGGCTAATGCCACTTATCGCACAAGGAAATGAAAGGGGTTTTAGTACAGCTGGTAGCATATGGAAAAAACGCTTATAAGAAGACAAGCTTCTGCTAGCTCTTCTTCCTTACTCTCTCCCTTTCTCTCAGAGGTAATTTAATTTAATTTAATAAAAGCAAAGGACAAGTAATTTTTGTAAATTTCTATTAAAAACATCCCCTGGAAAGCAAACCTAGCCCTCTAATTTTGTTCACTCACAAACTCTGGTGTTAGAGTTCTCTTACACCTCTCATTTACCAGGGGGGTGGGAGGAGATGTTACTGGGGGACTTCTTAAGGGATTCTTTTATCAATGCAGAGGCTGACAGATAATTTTTGAAGGGAGCAGGACTTGCATTTTCATGTATTTGTGTATTTTCTTTTTCTTCTTGTGGCTCTTCTTTCCAATCCATCACAGATTCTTATTTCTAGCACGTTAGTAACTAATAACAGGCTTTGGTTGAGCCTAATAATAGGCTTGTTGGTGTACTCATGAGGATAAAGCCTTCCCAGTTCTCTCTAATCCTGGAGCATAAGCAATCGCAGCTGAGGAATCAATCCTAAATTCAAAAGCAGCAATTCTGCCATTGGAGAACAGCTGTAGGAAGGAAAATAAGAACACAATTTGACTTCAGCAAGCTTTTACTTCTATTTGGTGCCCTCTATTCTTACTTAACAACATGCTATCCAGTCCTATAATAGATCCCATAAGAGTAGTGATGACAAGACAATTCCTTTGGATCCACAGAGAGCAGAGGCTTGTACTCCTCCCTCCTCTCCTATCCTGCATGTGTGCGCATGCAGCATTTTTATTTTCAGCTCCCATTCTGCAGGCTTAGCACACAACTGATGTTTAAAACAGCCTCTGCTTGCTGCAGTAGTGAAGTATCTTCCCACCACACCTTGAAGTGCACTCTTGTGGGTGACCAGTCACAATAACTGAAAGCACAGGTTGCAAGAGGTTGTGGTGATGGTACAAGCTACTCTGAGCAGTGCAGGCACGGCTTATAGCTGATACCTGAAGAGCAGAATGAAATGTCTGTTTTGAATAGGTAAAGGGTAGCTGTGCTGCATACTTAGGCTTCAGTTCAACATCAGCTTTTTGCCTGGACAAAGTAACGCTAGAATATGTTGTTGCCTTGAATGAGATTCACAGGTTATAGGTACTGCACTTACCTTCACAAATTCTGGCTCTAAGGAGACCGTTGTTAGCAACAGGTTTCTGGGGATTTACACAAATGCTCTAAATTCCAGTTTAATAAATATGACTAGACGTGTTACTAAATTTGTCCATACTAGTGGGATTTTTACACGACTAAAGCATTAAAGTGTTTCTTAATCACTCTCAAGAGTAAAATATAACAGTGGTGTTCTTAATATCTTCCTAATTCAGTCCTATTCACTTACTTTATCCTACTTTATAGCAGGTACAAGTGAAAAGCACTGTATTTTTTTTTTAGCTCCCTCCTTAATACAGTTGCTGATAAAGAATGAATTGGTAAAAATTAAGTGCTTGTACAGGCTTCTTATTGACTATACAATAAGTTGGGCTTGGAAATCCTTTATTTAACCTGAAGAAGATTTAGAAGAACCATGCCAAGCTCCTAGATGGAACATACAAGGTTTGCAGCTAGCGGGAGAAAGTCATATTGCAGGTATTTTACGTATTCTTTTAAAACCTATTTTTAGCAGAGGTACCCAGTATAGAAGAAATAAAGAAACAATTTTCTGATGAGAAACAAGATTCTGACTCTAAACTTGAAGATGAACCAACAGAAGAAGAAAACCAGAATAATACATCCAATACAGAAATGCAAGAGGAGGTGCAATCCAGGGGATCTCTAGGAAATCTGAGGCCTAAACCTGCTTATCTGAGTTCAAAACCAAAAAGCCGAAAGCGAAGTCTTCCTACTGCAATCTCAGCTAACTGCTCTCAGAGACAGAAGATAAGTCCTTCCCAGGCTGAGAAGAGCCATCTCTGTAACATTGTGATGGTGAGTAGTGTGACTCAACTACCTCTTTGCCTATCTGCTGCTTTTGTGCTTCATGTCTGATTCTTTTTTCACCTTTACCTGACTCCTCTGCCTTTTGGGTAAGAGAAAGCTGCAAGGTTTCTGTTTGGTTAATGCCTAACAAGAGTGTTTTTCAGTCTTCCCTATGTGGAATGATTCCTGCTGTAGCTAAGTTAAAGGTAACACAAAACTACATAAAATATCTATCATAAATATGTACTGTATAAGTATGTGTGGGCATATATATTTAAAGACATGTACATATTTTAAAAAATCATAGAGAATTTAATTTAAAACAGTGAAAATTACTACATGTTCCTCTAAGATAAGAAGTTTACCTCAACTATATATAGAAACTTTCCTAGTATGTAGGGTTGATATTGCTTATTTTTAAAAGCTACTTCAGTTTTCTCACAGTGGGGTATGTGACCGAAAACTAGATGCATTTCACTTGCTTGATAAGGGCTGAAGCCAGAAGTCTCTTTGCAAACATGGCAGTTCCAATCCTCTTAGGCTTTATACAAATCCTGAAAGACATATTTGAAGCAGTGGAAGAGCTTAGTATCTTGTCTGTCTTCTCTTTCTCTGTGCTTTGACTGTATGTTTCTTTGCAGAAGGGGCTCAGAAAGGAAAGCTTGTCTGTGCTTCTACTATCATCATTCACAGCCCTGTCTACTCATTTCCATTGACTGGATTTTTGAATTGCAGCTATTGAGTGCTCGCCCACACTTATTTCCTCTGGCTTCACTGGAGCAGTCACCTTTATTAGGCTGCAATAGCTAAGGACTGGTATAAACTTAAATTGCTGCAGTTGTGTGACTGGCATACCATGAAGCTGAGCTTTAGCATGGAATTAGTAGTATGTCAAGTCAAAGTATTTTTAGATCATTATCACCATCAAATCAGTACAGTGACACTTTTTTCATTATTCAGAGGCTAGAGAAATGTTGCTGAGAATCACCTTGGATTTGTCTAGGCTACCATTTAGTTCTCTTAAAATTCTTCACGCACACAAGTATTGACTTGAAGAGTGCGCTTTGAAGAACTGGGGTTTAAACTTGTCCCTTGTAATATTGGTATTATGTCCTGAAAGGCTTGCTAATTGTGTTGGGTGGATGAGGAAAGGGAACAAGAACTCATGGTCTCACAATGTTTATATCTACTAAAATCTGAAACTTATGAAATTGCCATGATGATTCTCTTCTTCCTTTTCACCAGCTCTTGTGCACCGTGCTTTCTTCTTTCACCTGGAATTTCGCCTGCTGGTTGCTCCGGACCTCTAATGTCCTGATGATTCAACTGCTGCCATCCTCTCTGACTATCTATATGGCTCAGCTGTTTGCTTTGGGTGAAAAAGTTGTGAAAGTCATAGATTCCCTGAGATTGGAAAGCAGAGGGGCGTTTGCTTCAGTCTTAGGGAGGAGAAGTAAGCAAAGTGGAACAGAGTGAAGCTCAGAGAACCATCTTGGTTTGGAAATCAAGCAGGCCGCCCCACAGCCATTAGGAGCAATCCCACTCAGCATTAGTAAGAGCTAATAAATCGACACAGAGGAAGGTTAAGTCTCTGAAAAGAAACTTAGTTAAGATTGAGTCAACACACTAGGGTCACAATAGCTGCTTTCAAAGTGAACGATATTGACTACCTGAGTATTAAAATGATTGACAGCAGCCTGCCTCTTATCCAGGGCTTGGGTGCAAACTCTGCTCTTCTTGAACCTCAGAAAGGGAGGGCTTCTTTTGTTTGTAAAAACCAAACATGACACTGGCACTAGTGATACCCTCTGTTCACCATGATTAGTCTTTGAGTTCATGCAAGATCAAGGCAATAGCTCTTAGCAAAAGTTCTTACTGGAGCTTAAATGCAGTACGGCCCTGTGATTACTTTACTTACACTGCAATTAGCACTTTTCTGATCTCTAACTCATCAGTTGTCAAAGTAGGAAACAATTTTTCAGTTCTCAGGCCTAACAAATTAAATGAGCCTGCCTCCAATAAACAAGAAATAATTAAACCCTTATCGGATAATAAGCATGCATTTCCTTTGGTTCTGTCTAGAATCTGCCTTCTCAGCAGCCCTGGCAGGCTGATACAGGATCAGATTACAGCCCAAAGAGGCACTCGCCCACAAGTTGATTTGATCAGTTGGTGGGACCACAAGGAGGGTGGTGGGGCTGGGCTGAGCCCTAATTGTGTGGCTGCCGGGCTTATCCAGCGGTCAGGCTGTGAGCAGAACTGCTGTTTGCTCCTGGCATTGACGCACGCATCCAACAAACCTCTTTTAAAGAGGACCCAGATTGGAAGTCACGTCCCAAGAAGCACATCGCTGCTTGTGAAAGCGTTTGTCTCTGCTCTTTGTGTGCAGTAATTGTGTCTCTTCAGCCTGGCAGACCACGTAACCGCAACCCTAACCTGAACTAATTACGAAGCATGCCTTGTTTATATTTACTTGTCTTTTCCTCCCCATTCCCTGAAGTCTGCATGTCCAAATATTTGTCCAGAGCGCTATGCTCTGAAATAAAACCCGTCTGTCCGCATCTTTATTTTTGCAAGCCCTTTATTTAGAAAATAAATAAATATTTGCCTCTCCTCAGCTGTCTGCCGAGGAATCTCGGTCTCTGGCTCGGGGATGGGATGTTTCTCGGGGGTGGGTGCCCCGCTTCTCCCTCGTCCACCAGTGGATGCTGAGGGTCCGCTCGCAGCTGTTGTGGCTACCGGGGGGCGGGGCGAGCCACGCCTCTCCGGAGCGGGGCATTCCTCCAGAGCGAGGAGTCCTTGCTGTTAGCTCGGGCATTCCCGGGAGCCTCGTCGGATGCCGAGAGAGTTCCCATCTCTTTCTCCTTTCTCCGTCTCTCTCGCCCACCCCAGCAGGTAGGCTGGTGCCCCGGAGGTGCGGGGTTTCTATTGTTTGCGGTGCTCGAACGTCATTCAAGGCTAAAATTGCCGCTTTTCCTGCGGAATTTGGCTTCTCCGGCCGCGTTGGGGAGCGGGCTTATTGTTTCAGCCACATCCCCCCTGCTGACAGCACAAAGCTTTCTTCCCTCAGCCAGCCGAAAAGCATTTTCTGGTAGCCTCAAGGTTTTTCTCCTTTTCCACCCAGCCTATGTGCAGATCCTGTTGGTAAGAAGGGCTTAATCTTGCAGCAGAATCGTTGGGGGAACCTCTTCTTTCTATGGGATTTCACTTGTTCAGGTGACTTGAACTGTTAAGTCTCATTTCGGTAAGAAAACTGCCAGGTTTCAAGTTTAAAATGTTTTACTGCGATCACCGCTGCAAGATGTGGTTGGACTGAGGTGAGTAGGTAGATTATCTGAAGGTCTAGTAGAGTATTGCTGGGTTTTGTATTGCATGGTGGTGTCCTAAAGCCTGGTGATCCCCAAATGTGTGTGTTGGATAGTTTTTAGTCTGTATAAATGCACTCAGAATAGCTTCACCTTGGCCGGACTGGCTGTCGCTTGCAATGTCACTGTAATAGCAGAGAGGTTGTGCCAACCCATAAAACCTGCAGAGCTCCCCGGTACCACAGCTATGCTGATGGCAGTAGTGGTTTATACCTGGTTTTCCTGTCTCTGGGCTATGAGAAATAGTGAATGACTAAATATTTGGGTATTAAGAATAAAAGTTTTATGTGGAAGGTTGGCTGAAAGTAGCATGGAAAGGACATTTTGACTCTGCTGTGGGTGTGTGCTTCTTGCAAGAGGTTGATGGTGTTTGAATGTGAACCTGGTCTGGAAAATGGGCCCAGACCTACAGATGTGGGGGCTCAGTTGGAACACTGTAGGTTTTGTGTTGCAGCCCACCTGTGGTTGGATTTTTCTTACTTCATAATCTAGCTGCAGTGCCTGCCCTGGTGCCTATCTTTGCTGAACACTTGGAATTCACAGTGTGAATTCCATGATCTCTCAGCTGTCTTGTAGTCCGCAAGCAAGCACTTCAATAGCATCAGTGAATTTGTACTTTGAGTTCCCCTTAGCTGTTATGTGCAAAACCTGTTGTCTGGGCACCGACACAAGTGTTAGAGCTTGTAGGCTTGTGTATTGTAGTAGAGCTCCTCCCAGTGTGATTGTTTATGGTGGTGGGGTTTTTTTAAATAAAAGCTTTTCTGTAGCTTTGGATTTAATTCACCTGTGATGCCTCTTGTTCACCTGAAGCAAAGCAGCGTTTCTCATATACATCCAACAGCCTCTATCCAAGGGCTTTTCCATATTGTAGCAAGTATGTAGCTTTCCTATGATAGAAATGATTGGACTGGATGATCCTGTGGGTCTTTTCCAACCTAGTGATTCTGTGATTCCTTTAGCTGCAGAAGTTTGATACCAAAATCTCGACTGAACACTGTGGAGCGCAGCATTAGTGGTAGTTTCTTTTTGGGTGTTTCTTTTGACTGAGGCTGTCTCCAGAGAGACAGAAACCTGCCTTTTTCTACTCCAAAGTGAACTGTAGATGTTTTATGACTTTTTGCAGATCACTTAATCTGTTCCACCCTCCTTTTTATTTTTAAAGTTTTTACTTTGCAGGGCTGTTAGAGGGGGGGGCTGTTAAACGTTAAGACTCCACTGGGAAACAGAGTATGTTGAAAAACCTAGATATCTGTTTCTTTCTCATCTGAGCTCAAAACTCTGGCAGAAGTTGATAAAAGACACAAACTCTAATCTAGTGTAAACTCTAACCTAATGTGTTTTGGTGGATTTTTGGTGATAAATGTGTTTGAAGCCAGTCTGTCAATGCATGTTGGGATAGATTCTTGCAGTGTGTTAGCATCCTGAACTTGTGAGCGGGGCCTCTCTCAGTAACAGCTGGGTGAGCTGTGGCTGTTTACATCCTTCTCTTGGAGGAGTCATGGGATGATTTAACTTGGCCAACATCTGTTTTTAGTAAAGAGGAATCGGGGGTTTGGGTCCAGCTGCATGTAGAAAAATAACGCTCAAGCTTTGGCTCAGGGTCCCTTGTGCCCCAAGAGGGCGCAGTGGCAGCAGCATAACTCTTGGGTTAGTCAGGGCATGGGGTTTGAGATAGTGTTTCTGATGGTGAAAGCAAAAATCCGTAAATGCTGTTTTCTAGTTCATAGCATCGTTTATTTGTTGGATGAAGAAACTTGGATGGAGAACTGTGTCATTTGTCAGAGCTTTGTAAGTTGAAACGTGTGAGCATCCAGCTTGCCTTAAGGAAAGTATATCACTATGAGTGCAGGGGAGTGTTGAAACTGGGACCCACAGAAGTTGTGACACCGTGGCCCTTTACAAGACCCAACTGGCCAAAGCCCTCAGCATCCTGGCCTGGTTTCTGTCTTGACCCTGCTTTAAGTAGGAGGCTGGCTGAGGTGGTGGCCTGAGAAGCCCTTCACTTGTGCATGTGATAGCGCATGCAACCTGCTGTGGGCAATAGCATCCTTCTCTGTCTGCAGAGAGCAAAGGACTCCCTCTCCTTTCGTGCCTGGTTAAAAATCACAATGTGACTTTTACTGGGCTGTTCTGCATTGGCTGGATGGGGAGGGAACTAAGGGTTATATGGCTTATGCTCTTAGGATTTTTCATTTTTAGTTCATTGAAAGCTAGACGTTTCAATAGATGACCAAGAATACAGTGTGTTTCAGCCTCATATCTTTTTTAGGCTCTCAGTTCAGCAGAATGTTTTCTTAATTATGGATGTTATGACCCATATGTTTCTATTGTAAGCAGTTTAAGTTCTTTCAATTTGAGATGTAAAAATATCTTAGTTGTGACATGGTGTTTGAGCCATCCTGCTGCAGATATAAAAGCCATATGGCAGTGTGTCTTAATTGAAACCTGCTGGAGTTTTCGTCTTGCAACGTATTATATGAAATATTCTTTATGCAGCTGGCTTCAGGGGATTACTCTTAATTAGATTTTTTTTAATCAATTAGTGCTATTCCTTTCTGTAATGCTGTAACTTTCTAAGAAACAGGGGTTTGCGTTACATAGGGGGACTTAGATTTGACAATCTATGTATCAAATGTGGCCTGTATGATTCATTAATTATTTTCTGCCATGGACTTTAGGCAGAAGTAATTGACCACAGCTTTGTTAATTGTGTGAGTAGGTCCCTCCAGGTGTGCTGTGTAGCGAGAAGCTTGACTGAAATCAGAACTTGTTGCTTGAAAAGTTAGGTCTGCAAGTAGGTTTTGGACTCAGATGTTTATACTGCTTTCTGGTATTTGTTGCTGTTTAGTAAGACCGTTAGGTCAGTTTGCAGGGGAGTATGTTTTGTGATTGCAAAGTTTAGAGAAAGAAACACAAAAGCTGATGTAGCTTAAAGCGTATTCCCCAAAGCAGATTACTCCAAGAGTCTGGAATGTGTCGGTGGGAGGCTTCAGTTTTAGTTAGATGTCGCTCCATGCATGCGGGAGTTCTTCCCCTCCAAAATAATTGTTTCCATCTGCATGGCTTATTCCATCAGCCCCTAGGCTGCTAGTGCCTGGACTGTTGAGCTGTCTGCAACATTTTTTTTTTTCTTCCTTTTCTGTGTGAGGGTCTTTCTCACTAAATCCTCTGTGCCAGCTCTGCATGAAAGAAACTTACTTTTAAATTGTTAGAGGGACAAGATTTGGGACCCTCAAATGTTCTTGTGTGATGTCTGCAAGCCATTATTGCCTCTGAGAGTGGTTTAATTTTAACTTAGTGTGATTTGTTTCCGCCAATGATAACTTGCGGTGTTCCTGGCTACTTCAATTGAATACTGTGGCTTTTGATCCCTGAGATGTTCACGTGAACACACACGCTCCCATCATACAGAGGAGCCTGAGTGTAGGAGGTGATACTGAATGCAACACACAGTTGAGACCTCAGCATTTCAATAAATGGCTTGGCTGAGTCCCAAGCACACTTCTAGTGCATGAATTCCTGATTGTTGATTTTGCAGCACTAATGTACTTATGCCTTTGTCCTCTTTTTCCCTTTTATAGAAGGTTCCTTCTAGGATGATGGACTTTGATTGCAGTGGATGTTGGCACTGATGCATTACTGTGAATTTTACATTGTGTAGGGAATGCCAAGGAGGGTGCGAGGGCAGTGGCCAGAGCCTGCTTGACCATTATATACTTATGGTTCAGTGGTAGCGTAGCAGATAGCTTATGCATTGACGAAGCAGTGGGAACAGGCTCCTGAGCAAGAGTTATCATTTCGTACTTCTCAGTTACCCCTCCCTGGGTTGCCTAATGAAGCATGGACAAGACATCATTGTAGCTGAGAAGCAGTGTCATGGTGCAAACACGGAGTATCCTTCCCTATGTGCTGTTCTCTCTGAAGAGTCTCATTTCTGAATTAGTAGAGGTCACTTATGTGCATGTTTCCTGGAGAGGGTGGCATGACAGATGTCTCTTCCCTGAATCTTCCATTCTTGGTGAACTTTCTCTGGATTTAGCCTGTGGTGGATGTGGAGAGCAGACACAGGAGGAAAGGATCTGCCTGGTCAGGCTGCTTGGTAGCACTGCTGCTTTGGGGCAGGAAGAGGAATTTTGCATGACAGCTTTGAAGCTTGTGCATGAGGTAATCTTGGTCGTGGTGGTTATACCGTTCAAATGCTGTCAATTTATAATTTTTCACCACTGCTTGCAAAGGAACAGGTATGCCTGGAGTTGTGGGAGCTCAGATTTCTCAGTTTCTATATACAGAACTGAGTATCTGCCACTGCTTGAACCTCCCTTTCTCCTGTTTGATCATATGTCTGAAAGCTCTAATCAAGTGACCGAGGCTGGAAACGAAAGCATTGATTCTTTTTTTCAAAGTGCTGTTTGAGTTCTAGAGGAAGAACAGGACTGTGTGTAAGCTCCTGAGGCAACAGGAGCCTCTAACTCTGCATAGTCTGTAGCAGGTGGCCAATATATAATAGAACTGGAAGGATATCCTCTTTAGGCAACAAATAGAGTTTTGCTGATGAAAGTTGTTTTTCTCGGTCAAGGTAAAGCTCAGACAATGTTAATGTTTGAAAAGAGCAGGGCTAACACAGTGGAAGGAAATCCTTGCATGCCTCATAGCGGAAGATCGACATGAGGCTGCAGTATATACATCCCTGCAGCTGATCCGAGATACAGTTGTTTTGATCAAATATTTCAGAATCCTGGACTCACTCCAGCTTGTGCATAAGAAGGGTAAAAGTAGATAAAGGTAACAGTTCTATTTAGATGCAGTATTTCCTTTGACTAATGGGAGAGGAAGGATACTTTCTGGGAGCAGTTCTTCTAATGATACTGCTAATAAAAGGGCTTCAGAATTCATTCATTTTGTGCTTCCTATGCTCTCTTGGCCAGCATAAAGTAGGCGTGAAACTGCTGGGTGTTTGCAGGCCAGGAAGAGTTTGGGGCAAGCACAGACCTGCCAGGTCATTTGGAAGAATTCAGGGCAATAGTGTTGCAGAATAAGCTTTTTGGAGAATGGCTTTTTGTGAAGCTTATTCTAGCTGTGACAAAAAGCTGCAAGAAAACTGAGGGCCAAATCTCTAAGTAGGACTGAGGAGTTTCTTCTTTAAGGTTTTCCTGTGAACTCTGCTAGTGAGGTCTGTGCAGGTTTGTAATGGATTAGCCTTCCCTCATTGTCAACAAAGCAGGTGACAATGAAAACTTGTCTTTGTAAAGGTAAAGGAACTGCTTGGTTGCTAGCCAGGGATCTGTAAGTATCATTTAACCCTATATGAGTACTTTTTCTGACAGTAGTACTGAGTCAAGTCTCATGGTTCATTTTGTCCCTGAGTTACAGGATGATGTACCCTGTGAATCCAACGTTATTATGTGAGCTCATTAGATGATACAAGGGCTCAGACCCCTTTAATTAGGCTGATGTAACTTGTTAATTCTCAAATTCATTACTTTGTTAATTTACAAATTCACTGACTTGTGTGCTTATGAGGAAGGCAGTTTTCCAGCTGATGGTGAGAATGTTCGTCCTTCTTCCTCTGTCACTGTTCAAGCATCACAGTGGGAAGCCTGGGAGTCTCAGCAGTGTGGATGCTGATGGGTCAGCTTGAAAGCTTTTTGGGTAAGGTAATGTACTTACACCTTCCATCACATAAGCTTGGTTTCTACCACTCCTGTGGGTTGTTCCAGCTCATTTCAGTCTTATTTGAACCTGCCCAACAGTTGCTTTTGCATAGCTGCAAGGACAGCAGGTCTTATCTCCTCCTCTTTCTCCTTTTTATCTGGTGTATGTGTAGCTCATGCTGTAGGCTAGTGGGGTTCCATCCAATATAAATCACGTTGAAATGTACCAGCATGAGCTGTGCGTTGGGACAAAACCTGAGTTCAGTGGCACCTGTATCTGAAAATATCCATTGTACAGAAGTTTGGTTGCTTAGATCAGCCTGGTTTAAACATTTTGTCTTGAATGTCAGTTTGATCATAAGAGTTTGCCAGATGCACTAACGAGGCAAAATATAATTGCTTTAGTTCATCTGCTCCTGTATGTTTTTAAATTTACTTCTATTAAATGCAGTTTCAGCTCACCTGTGAGTATGAGTTGATTTTATGCCTTTTCATCTTATTGGATTTGATGGTGCTTATTCAGTGGAAGATCCTCTCCAGTGTCTTCCTTTTGCCTTCGCAATAGCACCGTGTCACTCTGAACTTGCACACCAGGTGTAAGCTGAAGAGTGATAATCTTTCTTGAGACATCACCTGATCTTAGTACCTGAGATTTCAGATGTCTGAGCTTCTCTTTGGCCTTGCAGTTAGAGCAGTGGATTTTTATAGAAAAGCAAACAATGTGGCAATTTATAGGCACTGCTCGAGTCCCTGTCTGCCCCTTGAGATGATCTTGCACCATTAACCTCCCCTGCCCTCTGTTCTTTTTTCTTTAAATCCTGTGCTGCAGTCTGGAAATATCTATGGCAAGTTCTTCTGGTCCCCTCACTGGCCCCTGAGTCCTACATCATGCCTGAAATTGTCTGCTTCTGATTTTCATGAAGATTCATGGCAATTCAACTTTGTCATGAATATTTTGGAAAAACAAGCCCTCTCCTAATGAGTTAATGAACCCTTGACTACTAATAGTTCTCTAGGAGCTGTAAGCTGTGTTGTGCAATCAGGTTCAGCATCTCAAGCAGTTTTTTTCCAGCTGTTGCATCGTTTATAGATGAAACTAGTACAAACAAGCTCTGTGTGGTGACTTCAGAGCAGGGTGCCAGCATAGCAAAACCAGTGACAGCTGACTGTGTTTTGTTTGGTGTTTGTTTTGTTTTTTTTTAAACTTATGAGTCTTAAAGCAGCAGCCCAGCTCTGTTTCTGTCCTAGCTCTCTTCTAGATGCCAAACAAGGAGAATACCCATAAATATAAATTATAGGCCACTTGTAATCTCTTCACATAAAGAAGTCTGGATTCCTCTTGACCGACCTGTTACTGCTAAAGAGATGACAAAGTAGAACAGAAGCCTGCTAGGGTAAATTGTAGCACTTTTGAGTACAAGTGCAATTGTTGCTTATGGGTGGAATAGTTGACACTTAACTATTGCCTGACTGTTAAATAAGAACTTTTACTACTAGCCTATATTAAATTTTCATTTTATTTTAGAAATAATTCATTTAACAATTGGAATTTTTAAGAAAACCACCTTCTTTTGAGAGGGTGGTGTGACTTTCTTCATCTGCCCAGAGGCCAGTAGGTGTCCTAACCAGCAAAGGAGCACAGCAGCATTTCATTCCAAAGTAAATGCCCTCTATCCATGTGTATAGAGGCAGTGTTTGAGGATCTATTTGGTAAGAATTTTTCTCTTGATCTTGACGTTGAAGTAGTTAAGTGGATTTAGTTTTTGTTGTCATCATTCAAAAAGACAAGCTTCAGTAACACAAAGGGGGTTCCAGCCAAATCTCTGAAGGAGTCACTGAGTCTGGGCCAATATAAAAACTTCTGAGATTTTTTTTAAAACTATAAGGTACTAAAATTTATCAACCCCCCCCCCCCAACCTCTAAACAAGACATTGCTTTGAAAGCTACTTAGTCCCTACACTGGTCTTCAGGTGTTTCACTTTTAGTCTTAAATAGCTTAGTTGTTTAGTTATGATCAGATCACTCCTGCTTTTCTCTTCCTCTTGTCTTACCTTCCTTGCTAAAACTATAGTTTGTCTGAATCAAGCTATCTGTAGCTGTAGTTTCACTGTCTCGTAATCTTGGTAGCTCAGAACCATTTGCTTCTCTCCTGACTGTGGGACCATACCATGTGCATGACTTTTCCAGAGTGGATGTTTAGCATTCTTGGGGCAGTAACTCCTATGGGATGCCTGAGATCACACTGACTCATGGTGAGTTCAGCCCAGGGAACCCATCCTGCTACTTGTGATTGTGGTGCAGGAAATAAACAAGATGACAACCTAATTTATCATGTGTTTGAGCTGAGAATTGGGGCAGCGGAGTAAGATAGTCCATTTCTGATGCTCTTTCTATTTGTAGCTTTGTCGCCCCATCCATTTCCCAGAAGGGAACAGAAAGTTCAATTTGCAAAAATCAGAATGAAGTTTATGAAGTGGGTTGCAATGTAAGCCTGAGAATTGAAGTTCTTGCATGCTCTTTTTTCTATGAAAATTAAGGAGGTACAAAGCACTCCATGGAGGTGGTGCTGGGGGCAAGATCTGCAGTGTTGTCTCCAGTCCCCTGTGAGCTTGACTGACACGGCTGGGCTGGCATGAAGTGGTGGTTACTCATTGCAGCTGGAGAGGGAGCTGACTGCTGATCCCTTGTCCCATCTGCCTCTCTTCCCTCACACCTTAGAAATGAAGGGTAGCACGCTGTCGGCTGGCTGCAGTGATAACAGGTCCCTGTGTCTGAAGGAAGTGAACAAGCAGATTGGCGGTTATTAATCTGATGCCTGTCGCTTCTTTCTGCCTTTACTGTTCAATCGGGAAGATGTAGTTTCTGCGAGCCACAGCACCCAGTAGATATCAGGCACTTGTTTGAATAGGGAGGTAAACAAAGTCATCCTCCAAAACCCGCTAAGACTTCTAATTTTATACAGTCTGAAAATGCCCAAGAGGCAGAAACATATTCATTTTAAATTAGTAGGTATGTCTTGGTTATTCATCAGAATAAGTGTTTTTGTGCATTGAGAATAGCTGCTGTGTCTTAGCGCTTCCTCCTATTGTTACAGCTCTTCCTTGAGTAGTGGAAATGTTTTGGGTGGTTTAAATTGCATGTACAGTAGTAATTAGGTTTAAGCAGCTTTGCAGTTCCCTTATCTAAATATCATCCTTGTCTAAAGAGTGTATGACTTTTTCCCTCCTCCCCCACTCTCCCAAACTGTGACTTTGTCAAGCAGGGTGGGCAGCTGGAGGCAGTCATGTATCCAGTCACTGGTGGAGATCTCTGCTCAGAGCTGCTGCTTCTGGCAGTTATGCGATGAAGAGGCTCTGGCTTTGACTGCCAGCTTGCTAGTCCCACTCCGATACAGCATCACATCCCACCAGATACCAGGGGTTCCTCCTTTGCCCAGTGTTAATTTTAGTTTTCTTAAACGTGAGATTAATCTACATCTGCATGCAAACAGTCTCAGTTTAGGAAGCATCTGTTCTTACTCTTTGTCCATGACCTGGGGTCCTAATTCTGTTTGTCACAACTCTTGGGTGCAGTAAAGCAGCCTATGTGCTCTAACAGCTCATGGCTGCAGGCAGGTTGTGTTTTACAGTAAGGAGGGTCTGACTTCACCATTGGGTCTGAGCCATCCTGACTCTGGGTAGAGCAGGGAGGGCTGAGGGGATGCTGCTGGACTGCTAGGGAAGCTGATGCTTAGCCTTTCCACTTGCATTAGGTTGATATCCCAGCATACCTGTATCAACCCAATCAACCACTGGGTTGATATTCCCACGGGCATACCTGTCTGTCTCCCAGTAGGATGACAAATTAAGTCTTGTCTCATGGAGTGAAGTCACGAGTAGAAGCACTTGATAGGGTCTGACTGGTGCTGTGGCTATGTATTGACAGCTGTTGAGCCAAGAGATGCTTGCTTGGTCTCCTGGCTCAGGGTAGAGCAGCACCAGCTGGTGTCACAGGGCTGCCTGCTGCAAGCTGGTGCTTGTTACCCAGGCATGATTGCAGTTTAGCACTTTGCCCTGGGCCACAGCCTGGGAGCAAGCTGGGACTTGGATAATCTCGCTGCCTCAGTGACTCCAGAAACTGTAATAATCTCTTAATCTTAATGGGTCCATGTGATGGATAGGTAATGCTACTTGAGGATTTTCTTTATATATGATGGGGGCTAAATTATTTTTAGGCTTTCCTAATATTATGTTCTCTGTAAACACAAACCTGTTGGAGAAAGAACAACTGCATACTTGGGATTTCAGCTACATCCGAGTTTTTCCACTCTACTTCACATTGCAGTGTCTTTCACTTACATTTGTTTTTCTTGGTAACAGATTACTTAACTTTAGGGGTGCTTGAGAAATGTAATCCTGCCATAACATCTTGGGCTGCAGCTCATGAACGTTGTACTTGAGCCAGCTTGAAGGCACTTTGTTGGGCTCTGTTGGGCAGTGTTCAGAGGCAGCCCTGCAGGCTGGTGGGATCCCTGAGGTATGGCAGAGGATTCCTGTAGTCTTTACATCTCCAGCCTGGATGTGCTTTGCTCAGCTGAAATTCCACATTGTCTAAAAGCAAGTTGGATGTTTTTCCCCGTCGTTTTCGGTCCTGAGAAGATCAGGTGTACTGAGTGAGCCAAGTCATGTCAGTTTAGCAGAATGTGTAATTACCTTCAGAAATAACTTGTGCACTGAAGCTGTGATCATAACAGTGCTGGGTCTGTACCAGTCATTCATTTAAACTAATTGGCTGATGAGAGCATTGGTATGTCTCTTTGTTTCCATGTTTGAGTAAGATTCAGCTCCTGTGATCCAGGTGATCTTGTCTGAGTGAGCTTGGCTCATCTCTAATGATGCCAGGAAGACTGTCCTGGAGGATGAAACATGCTGGAGAGCTCAAAACTAGAGTTGGAATATTTATCCCAATTCACGTAATCCAAAAATGCAGACGTGGCTTTGCTCATGTCCTATTCCTCCACCTCTTTTCTCACAAGCTAGGAAATAAACTTGCTAATTATTCCTCTCAAATGCTGTGAATAACCAAAGTCCAGACAGGGGTGAATATGTGAAAGAATGTAGGTGGAGGCAGCTATTATTATCCACAGAGAACTTAAATTTTCTGTGATGCTTGTGTACTGCTCTAGATGAGTAATCAAAGCTGGATGTACTATTAAAGAATTCTGGTTTTATTCTGGATAATTTAAATTCACCTCAGTTGTGCAATGAGCCTGGCTGAATTATTAGTGCTGTGTTAGAAACCTGTGACCATGAAGGTTGCTTGTACGAGTGACTGGCAGGCGGCGTGAAAATCTGCAGATTAAAAAAGGACAAGCATCTGGCTGAAGTTATTGAAATAAATGTAATGTAAAGGAATGTGGATGAGGGATAAAAGATGTATTTATGGGCTGTTCTGCCCATCTGCCTGCAGTACTGACAACTTAGATGTGCTTTTGTGTACAGGAGAAGGGATGACCTGAAACCCAACCACTTGTTTCAGGGCAAAGTGCACTTAGTGGGAAGCACTTTGGAAAGACTGGGTGCTCTCTGGGGAGAAATGCTGCTTTCCTGAGTTAGTAAAACCAGCAAAGCTTAGTGCAGCCCTCAGTTCCCTCATAGATGTTTTTGTTGTCATTCCTCCTTGCTCTCCTCTCCTTTGTCTCAAACCCTGGGCAGTTTGTGTGATCACATATGATGCCGTGGGCTTGTCATTGCCTGTGTACCTGAATAGAAGTATCAGAACTGTTTTGATTTACTTTCTACACATGGATAAGCTCACTAATACTGCATATGTATTTTTGTGATATGCTGTCCATGTGTAATTCAGAGATGTTGTAAAAGCTGTGGCTCATGGGTGGGCTTTTGTCCTAACAGTATTTCAAAAGCTGAGATTCTTCCAGCCTGGTACATTCTGTGGTTTATCTTAGTGCAGAGCTGATGGAGGAGAAGCTGCATGGAACAAATTCAAAACCTGGGTTACCCATTATGCTTCTTATTCACTACAAGTGGTGCTAACAAGCCAGAAATATAACACAAGATGTGTATGCACAGGCTGTGAGTTACTGGGAAGAGGAACCAGCCAGGGGAAGCTGACTCTAACTCCAGCTGTACACAAGAGCTTTCCCACAGGTGTGTCCAGTTGCCTGGGGAAAGACTCACTCTTCAGCACAGTGATTCCTCCTTGCTGGAAGGATGTCCTCTTGGTTTCCCTCAAAGTTTCTAAAATTTGGCAGGGAGAAATACATTTTGCAAGATTTGGAAGCCATGAGAAAGAAGGGAGAAGAGGGGGGAAAAATATCCCATTAAATACTGTTTCTCATGCTTAGTGTGGGGAGTTTAAGAGTCCCAGACCTAATTACTCTCCCTCCACCTGCCCCGGAGGACTGAGTCTGGGCAGTCGGACAGCGTTCCTTCTGCAGCAGGTCAGCATCATGTTCATAAAGTGGGGTGAAAGTGACTGGACAACAGCAGTGGCTGGAAAAAACAGCTGCATTCATGGGTAAGGAACAAAACCATGAGGGCCTCTTCTCATGCTTTTATGAGGGATTGTCTCTAAAATAGCTGCTGTTGCCCTTTAAGCCTTTGCAGGCAAAGCAGGCTGAGCCATGGATCCAGTCTTACTGGGAATATTGGAAAGAAGGTGTGGGTTATTACCTGTGCTGGAGAAGCTTTGTCTCTCTCCTTTAAGGAAGCTTTAAATAAATGGCTTGTTATCGCTTTAGCTTGGGGATTATGAATAGTAAACATTAGAATAAAGTTACAGAAACACTGGGAAGAGGCTTGGTGGAGAGAATGACAAGAAAAGAACAAAACCTGTTGTTTTGGCTTGGGGAAGCTTGTTGCTTTAACCCTTTGCTCGCTCGTGTGTTGCTTGATGATGAGATTTTAAAGACGACTTTGGGTCTTGCAAAATACTCTCTGTGAGTGTTATGGGTTTGTACTGCTCTTTCAACACCAGTGTCTGACACACAGCTGGGATGTACTCACTGCTCAGCTATGACAGAACATGCTGATTTTGCATTTTTAGTAAGCGGTTGGGGTTTTTTGCTGCCCTGCCTCAAGATCCCAGGCGAGTGCTTTGTGCTTTTCTTGATTTTTCTCTTAATTAAGAGAAGTATAATTTTGAGAGGCAAATATGCTGCTTGACTCCTCCTTCCCAGTGCTGCCTGTGGGAGTTACTTTTTTCACGCCGCTGAGGCTTCAGTTAATGTTTAGCAAGCGCTAGCCTCAGCCCAGGCTTAGAAATAACTCCTTGCTCTTTTCTGGTAACTCCGAGGGCTGTGCTCTGGCTGTGGGCTGTGTCCTTCAAGCCATGTCCCAGGCGTGGGTGGCTCAGCCTTGGGCACCGCTGCCTTGAAGGTGCAGGTGGATTTACTGTGACGCCCAGGTGGGTGGATGCAGGAGGGAGGAGAGGATGCTCACAGCCACCCAATCGACACCCTGTGGGTGACAAGGACTGTCTCTTCATTATCAGCTGTGAGGCTTGGCAGCCTCTCCTCAACAGCAGAGGAGCACAGATGGACTGACAGCTCCTCTCCTGGAAATCTGGACATGGACAAGCGTGGCAGATATGGCTCTGGGGCCACCAGAAGTGGGATGCCCAGGTCTTGGGGGGTGCTGGTTCCAACCCAGCCACCCAGCTGCACCCAACTCAGCAGGTATGGAGTGCGGCCGCAGGGTATGGGAGGGTGTAGAGGTAGAGTGATACCTGGGGCAGGATAGGTGGAAACCAGGTAAATTTTCAGGGGTGAGCAGGCTATAATAGACTGTTTAAAACTGCTCTTTGACTGCCTCAATTGTGAAGTGAAATCTACTATAACTCCCTTTTTTGGTATTAACTCTGTAATTGGGATCAGTGCAGTGAGCTGTGGAACTGAGACCTGGGGGCTGTATTTGTGCGTGGCTGGAGGGGCTAAAATGCAGACTGTTTCCTTGTGATTCAGAGGTAATAATGCTGCTTACGGGCTTTGAGGGCTTTCAGTCATTGGTAGAGCCAGATGAAGGCAAGAACCTCTTACTTATAAATATCATGCAAAGCATGAGTACTGAAGGATAGAACTGAAAATTGAACTACTCTGCTTGACAAACACTGTGCTGTTTATGTGCTTACTGACATAAAATGACTTAAGACTTCATCAAATGTTTTTTATGCCAGCTTAGAAGTTGCATCAAGTTTCAAAATGTTTCCTTACTGCAGTAATTGAGAAATGTGGGGGTTTTGTGCATGTACTCATGGTTTTATTTCTAACCATAGCTCATGTTTTCATGCTTCTATGTGACTTCTCGGCTTTTCCTAGTCTGCTTTGACAAGAAAAGGAATCTTTAAAAGATCTTAGGCAAAATTTGAGATGTGAAAAAAAGGTTAATAATCCTAAAGGGACTGACACAAGAATAATATAGTAAATTGCTTTAAAATTACCCATGTGTAAGCGGAAGAGAACACCTTGAGTATTGCAGGGTTTCTTTGATAAAAATCAAAATGCTCAGTAACAACTTAGGTTCGTGCTGAACAAGTTAGTTGAGTTCCAGTGACTGTGTTGATGCTGGAACACTTCTGCTGTCAGATCTGAAGAGGTTCTACAGCAGGAACCCCTAATTTGCTCACTAACTTTGACCAAAACATTTAACTCCTGAGCAAATGGCGTTTTGCATCTGTTGATTTGGGATTCACTAGCAAGTGAAATGCATCCCATATGTAAAGGTGTAACTAAATCTCTCTGCTAAGATTGACTTAAAACATGCCTATACAATAAGGTGATGATACACCAACCATCCTGGCTTACTAATTAATTAACTTTAATGGCTGTTTATTTTTGCAGCAGTAACTGTGGCATTGGTTCCCTTTAAGACACCTACCAGCTTACCTGGTGGTAGTGGTGGTGCAGTCCTTTCAGAGCACTGATGAAGAAAAGCTCTTTCTGAGCCAACTCTTCTTCCCTTGTGCTCCTCCTCTTGATGTTGTAAAGCTTGTGGTACCTGAGGTGGCTCCTGGCTGGGCTTGGTGACCCTGTGCTTGCAGGCAGCACTCCAGATATTAGTTAAAGAATTAGTTATAAATCTCAACCAAGGGGAGGCTTTTCACAGCAATGTAATAGCACTGTCTTGTGTAGTAACTCTTTCCTGAGAATTCCAAACAAGGAGCTTATGACTGTCCTTCCCATCTTCCTGTGTCTCAGAACCTCTCGTGCATGAAGCATCGCTAGATTCCAGCACATCTTTTAACTCCTCCTTACTTTATGCCAGTCAGCAGGTTACTTTTGTGACCTCTTCAAAGTCTCTTGCCCGTTCCCATTCATCTGAGCAACAACTTCAAGTTACTCATTCTTTCCTGTGATGTAGGTACAGCTGTGAGAATGGGCTAGAGACCAGAAATGCGAACGAGTTCCATCATCCTGATTTATTCCAAGTTTAACACTAAAGAGTTTGTAGGACCAATATTCAGTACATGTGAGTCTGTGCTGTGGTAAAATGCCTTTGATTTAGTGCATGATCACACAAAAAATAGATTCACGGCCTTTTTTATTTCTTTCTTTTTTAAAGACTCAAGACTTGCAGCAGTCCCAAAGCTGGGCTGCTGAGGTGGGTAGAGCTTGAGCATCTTCTCTAACGTCACAGTGGTGATGGGAATGAAGTAAGGGCATATCATCTGACGTAATGGTAACGTGTTTTGAGGATGTGTTTAGTAACCAGGAGGTATTGACTCGTTGTAGCCTCAGCAGAATCCCCAGCAGTGTGTGCTGCCAGCCAAGACGCAGAAGGGCAGTGAGTCTGTGCCGGCTGCTTTGTGGGAACCCTGCGCACAGGCTCTGCCTCCCAGCAGCCAGAGGGAGCCTGGGGCAGATGAAGCTGGTTGTGTGTTTAGATGAATGTGAATTCAGTGGAGTGCATGAAGATGGAAATAGGGATGAGAGTGCCACCTTTTTATCAATGATTCTCATGTAATTATCCAGTAGATCAAATTCACAATTGCATTAGGGATCTCAGTACTCCTAAAGCTTAGTTCTGGCCAGGTAACCCTTTCTCACAGCCGGATTTCCTTCTCGATGAAAGGCCTTTCCTGTTTGGCTTCCCATGTAAGCGCAGGGAAAGTGAACACCAGGCTCCCCTACAGTGCCCTTGCAGTGAAACCAAAAAACACATCCAGAGAGCATGGCTTACGTCGTCTGAGGCCAAACCAAACCTTAGCGTGATGGGACAGACACCCAGCTGATAGTCTAAACATTGCTTTGAATATTTTTAATTTGACTGTATCTGCATGGGCTTATCAATCCAGTGTTTGTTCTCTGAGTTTGTCTGAGACACCTCCAGGCAGATCTCACGGGCACATTTTCCTATTCCTTAGCTAGCCTGTTTCGGCCCTTACTAGACTGAGTGGAGATGTCTGTTCCCAGTGAATGCCTGAGACACAGATGTTTCGATGGACTTTCTTTGCCTTTAAATAATTTAATAGAAGCAATTATTGTCAGGTAAGTTATAACCTGTGCTTTATTTCAAACTCTCAGTGCTGTTGTGGAGTTGATGTCTGTAACAGAAAGCGATGGAGGCGCTAAGCTAAAGCAGCGTGTTACGCACCAGCATCCAAGTCATTCCATGCAGCTATTTCATCTTCCTGGTGTCACTGGGAATGCCAGGACAGAAGTTGGGGAGTGTCTTGTTGTTGTTGGGGTGAGCGAAAGCTGGATCTGGTATGAAATGCTCCAGGCATGCAGAGCGATCCGGCACGTCCTCTTTATCACTTGCAGAACAGGCTTCTTCAAAACAACCTTAAATGACGCTGCTCCCTGAGCTGCTTGCATAATGGAAGATCTTGATGAACTGATCACTGTGTTACTGAAAACAAGCTCTAATCTTATTAGCAAACTGTAGTAGTGACATCTTAGCTATTCTTGCTGGTGCTATAGAGCCAGATCTTCAAGTGCACCATCCCATGGGTACAAAGTCCTTGATAAAATGCCTTAATGCGAACATGAGTGGTGGTTGGCAGCAGAGCTATATATCAGCCTGGGCTAGAGGCACTGTAACTTCTTGTAGGAGATGCTCTCAGTGAAACTACTGGGTATATGAGGAAATCCCTGTGGTTAGAGAAATGAAAAGGTGTCTGCCAGCAGTGGCCAACTGCTTTAATTACACTTCTTCAGCTGCTTTGCTTTAGTTAAGCAATTGGAANGAAATCCCTGTGGTTAGAGAAATGGTGTCTCCCAGCAGTGGCCGATTGCTTTAATTATAAGCCATTGGATGTAAAGCATGGGAAGAGTATATCAGGTAAAGTTACTGTTCTTCGCTGCTACAGTAATTTGATAATTGTCTATCTTTACTTTGAACAACTCTTCTTTT
Organism: Piaya cayana; assembly: GCA_013389865.1. NCBI lineage: Eukaryota > Metazoa > Chordata > Aves > Cuculiformes > Coccyzidae > Piaya > Piaya cayana. Next base: position 20,715 of record WAAB01023400.1, on the reverse strand, counting down.
TCTCCTAAGAGTAAACTTTGGTTTTACTTTTTTGCTGATTATTACGGGGAGGAAGAGAGGGAATCGGTAGTCTGTGGTGTTTGTACTTTGTCTGCAATATTTGGAGTATTGTAGGAGTAACAACACCAGGCATTAAAAATTTGTAGTAAAGCCTGCTTTTGATTTAGACCTTTGGTAGAAAAATTGTGGAGCTTGTGTCCACAAGGCTTCTCCTGGGTGAATTTGCTATCTTGTGTTGGGAATGGAGTTGTGTAATTCTCTATGTCTGAATAAAACAGCTGATTATGAATATTTCATGTGAAATTCTGATAGTAAGTAGATTCACTTTAATGTCACAAAGTTGTTCTTATATTAACATTGATATATTTCAAATACTGAGGTTTAAATTTCCAATATTTTCAGTAACCAAACTCATCTGTATTTTACATAGCTATAACTATATGACTTTCTCCTTCAGTATTTTCTCCAGCTTTTCAAATTCTCGTCTATTGTTTCTGGATGCTTTTTCCACTACTGCATGATTTCATACAAGAAATCCTATCATGTTATGAACTATGGTGTGCTGATCTTGAGGTGATTCTTTCTCTTAAGAACTACCTATGCAGTTCTTCGCTTGGCTTTAAGCTGCTTGCTCAGGGTAGAATCTTGGAAGCAAAGTGAAGAGATGTGCTTTCCTGCAAGGACTATTTTGTTTCTTTTAATCTTGTACCCATTGATTGGTTTTGACCTTGAAGTAAATTGAAAGCTGGTAACACGTGCGTGTGTTGTGCTGCTGATGTATTTTTGTTCTCTGACTCAGTGTCTTTATCTATCAAAATACTGTAACCAGTTGATAGAATAATTTCTCACTTCCCCCCCCCCCCTTTCAAAAGAGCTTGTGTTTCATGCTAGTGGTCAGAATTACTATGACGCTGTGTCTTGGTGGGCTTCTCCTAACAGACTCTTGAGGTTAATTCAAACTCCTTCTGTCTATGAAGGGGGCTACAAGAAAGCTGGGGAGGGACTGTTTACAAAGGCTTGTGGTGATGGGATGAGTGGCAATGGGTGTAAACTGGAGAGGGACAGATCTAGACTAGACATAAGGAGGGATTTCTTCCCTATGAGAGTGGTGAGGCCCTGGGACAGGTTGTCCAGAGAAGTTGTGGCTGCCCCATCCCTGGAGGGGTTCAGGGCCAGGATGAATGGACCTTAGGCAGCCTGATCCAGTGATATGTCCCTGCCCATGGCAGGGGTGGGATGATCTTTAAGGCCACTTCCAACCCAAAGTATTCTGTGATTCTATTTCTTTTCCATGTATGCATTTGCTTACTCCAGATCTTTGGAAATGCCTTTAAAAACTAGGTGCCTGCTGTGCAGGACTGCCTTGATTCTTCTGCTGTTCTTGATTTTTTTTTTTTTCTCATCCTAGTTTTTTCTGGAAAAAGTATTAAAGGATTTCCATTTTCTTGGCTCTCACTTGCTACCTCCTGTTCCATCTGAAATGCTCGTGTATGAACCTATTTATTTATTCATGTGCTAGAGAGGTATTTCAATGAGGGCAGGATGTTGAGCAAGCACCGTAGTAGCCTAGGCAGCTACAGATCTGTTGAGAAGCTCACTGACGGGAGTGATTCAAGCCTGGAATGAACAAATGCATAGCAACAGTGTTTATTTTATTTAGATATTCAAAGGGCCAAGAGCTGCGTGAGTGTTTGCAATGTATTTGCTTGTTGACAGTATCTAGGAATAGATCAGAAACTACTCTGAAGTTTCATAGCCCAGGACCAGCAAGCCACTGGATCGCCAGTACTCAGACAGTACTATTCAGGCGTGCAAATCTTGATTGGGGCTACCAGTGCTCAGTGCAGAGAGGATTTATAGACAAAATAATAAGAAAATGAGCCCTATAAGGTCCTTGCTAGTCTAATTTCTCATAAGTCTGCTGTTAACATTGTTAAGTCAGAGTTAGACTGAAGTTGTTAGGGGAGTCAGCTGAATGAGATCTCGAGCTCCATTACAAATGAATCTGCTCTTAAACAAGTGCAGAAGGTTGCATTAGGGTGGTCAGTCTTTTCAGTCATTCCTTTATGGTTGTCCTTAACTAGATTGTTCTGTCAGTTTGATTTTTCTTGTGTTAATGTTTAAAACTTTATAGTCTTAAGGTTTTTGTTACGTTGACAGTGCAGCCAAGTGAACTTGATTATTTCACCTTCTCTTTGCCCAGTTGCAACTGAGCAATTAACGTTTTAAGCCAACAGTCTGCATTTTCAATCTAAACTGTTGCTATGTTTATACATTACAGATTGCCCTTCCTTGACTTAAGAATGCAGTGAGGAAGAGCAGTCCCTTAGGTGCACTGAATCTAAAATTAACTTTCCACCTGGGTAGTTGGATTTGTAAAACATTGTGTGGTGTTTTCAAGAAAAGTGTTTAGACCAGAAAATAGAACACATTCTAAATTTAAGGGCACGGCTCTGATGTTGTCCTGTTACCAGGAACAACAATGCTAGCTTAGAACCTATAAAGCTGGACTTTGGATCCTGCTAATGGTGTGTAGAGCTGCTCTGTGACATTAATGTTCTACACATTGATGAAGTAGGGTTAAGTGCCTCAGTCCGTGAAGTTCTTGAGGAAAGAAAGTTAGGATGGCTTTTGTGTTGTTTGCACAAGTGGTTCAAATATGACTCTCTTAAATTAGGCATGTACTGTGAGGTTTTTGGTGCAAAGGCTGCTAGATCATCTCTATTGACATCTATGGAAGGAAGCATAATAACTGTGGGTGGTACAGAAGGACAAGTTGGAGTGGGACGGGATACAGCAGTTCCCTGTCATCTGGGAAAACCCTATCTTTGCACCAGTGGTATGTTGTCTTCAGATGGACTGAAGGTGCTGGTAGACCAAAAATAGCTGCTGGCAAGGCTATAGCCTGAAATCTGGGCTGTAAAGATCATGTGACCCTCTCAGATGTGCATCAGGAATATGCCCTAATGCCTTAGGTAAGTATTACTCCACTTGGTTGTAGTTGTCTTCTGGACTTCAGTTTGCATTCAGGATCTGGTAACTGTGTAAGTCATGCAGAGCATGTAAGTCAAGAGTCTCTCCTTTGAAAGAGCTGAAGACTTTATTCTGGCTTAAAATATTGGGGTTTTCTTTCCAGGCAGGCCTGTGGCAGGTATGGAGAAGGGATTGTTGTATACACAGACTTGCTGCAGAGCACAAGTGCTGGGTAAGAGCTGCCGCTCAGGTCTAGGGTAGGTTCTGCTCAATCTGCAAACCTAAATTCTCTTCCAGTGTGAGTCCGTGGAGATTTCTGAGATGTTGGATGAGCTGGCCCTAAACCAAGCTGAACATGAAGGAAAGGTTAACTTCAGAGCCACTTTGATCTGCGTAATGTAGATCCCACAGTAGTATGGGAGTCACTTAGGGCAAGAAAAGGAGTTGTGTGCCTACTGAGTGCCTTTAGTAGAGCAATTAGGAGAGCTTGTAAGATGGTTCTTCAGAAGTGTTGTGCATGGAAGACTGCTCTTCAGTGCAGGTTCTGCTGCCACAGAGTTTCTGACACTATTATGGCTGAAACGAAGTCACTCAAGATAATCTAAAATCCTCCTAATTTTATGTTGGAAGTGATAATTTCTATTATGTTGTACAGTAGAATTCACGAGACATCATGACAAGGTATTAAATAGTCTTTTTGAGACTAGCAAGGCAGCTTTTTAAAAGTCTAATCCTCTTACGAGAAGGCTGTTGGCAAATGTGAGAAATGGAGAGTAGATAACAAGTCAGTGTGAGGGCTGTGGTCCAAATTTTTAACTCCTAATGGATGAAGATATAAGTAAAAAGTTGAAAGGGGAAATGACAATTTGGGATGGTCACTATAAAGGAACTGAGAGAGAGGAGCATGAACCATGAAGGTAAAAAAATAATTAAAAGTAACCACATATCCAAGATTGACTACTGAAGTGTTTTACCAGGCTATTAAGTGGCATCTCAGCTGGAGGCCTGTTACTTGGGTATCCAGGATTAGGAAGGTGGGATGGGTACCAAACAAACAGATCATCTCTGCCCTTGTCTTGGGTGGACTGAGTGGTGTAATAACTCTTTTCAGTCTTTTGTGTTCCTGTAAAACAAACAAACCAACCCCTTATTATTGTTCCTAATGCCTCTGCTAGCTCCAGATGTTCCTGGAATTATGATTATTGCTTTAGTTCTGACCTTTAAAAGAGAAGGGCTGGCTGTGTGCATGTTAGAAAAAGGTATGAACCTAATATATATGCATATGTTAAATGAAGTGTAGAATGTCCTACAGTATAGGCCTCTTGGCTAGTAGATCTTCATATTTAGTCCTTTATGACTTTAAATCCTTCTTATAACAGAAACAAGCCAGTGCCAGAACTTGCACTTGCTGGAATGAAAGGAACTAAAACTTTCCAGATATTTTGCCATCTATAACTTTCTAAATCCTTCCAGATTTAGGAGGCTAAATGGCACTTTGTGTATGTTTTGTTGTCATGGTTTTCAAGGCTTAAGAGACAATATGCTTTTTTTGGTCGAGAAATCAGAAAGCAATTCTAGTCTATTTGGTGATAGTAGCTGTTCATGGGTGTTTTTCAAACCATGCAGAGTTAGTGTCCCATGCAGTCTTTTTAATTTTCTGTCCATGAGTTGAATCACTGAGGTGTTTTCACAAGTAGGTTCCACTTATCCCCTTTTTTAAGTCTTCATAAAGGTATATAGCAGGGTTTGAATGGCTTGTGGCCCTTTGAAGTAAATTAAAACTCATTTTAGGAGAGGTTTTATTTTATGAACTGATGAGTAACTCCCAACTTTCTGCAAAGAGGTTGAAAGCTGAGTGAGGCCGGTCTAGGCTGCAGCCACGCTAGAACTAATCAGCAGGCTGGTGAAAAAATTCTGACCATTTGGGTTTCCTAGGACAGTTGTGCTGTTTCACAGCTGCAAAATCAGGTGTGAGTAGGAAAAGAGGGCCTCAGACATTTAAGTTGTTTATCACATGAGCTGAAGTGCAGGAGACAAAGCTGTGCCAGTTTTTGCACACAGAGGGACGAGGCTACAGGGTTCAAGCTGTCGTAGCTGGGAGCTGCTGGGCTTGCTGTTCGTGGCAGATAATCAGAACATGTGTGTACCAAACATGAAACATCTTGGTTGTTTGCAAGCGTGGAGGGTATCTGTGCAAGTTCACAGGGGATTCCTGGAAGCAAGGGTGTGGGATTGGTAGTTGGTATCTCGAAGGTCACTGGAAGGACAGCATCGGAAAATTCATGATGATCCTGCATCCTCTCTCGTGTTTGGACAGCAGTTTTTCCCTTACTCTAGGGGATTTGATCCCAACCTTTTTTGTTATTGCTAAGCACTAACTAAAGGAAGTCCAGCACTTACCTCTGTTTGGCTTTTATTGCAGTCATTAATCAGTGAAGACCGCTGTATTGTGAATGCTGTGTCTGAATATATGTAGTTTAATCTCTCTCTCTCCTTATCTCTTCCTCTCTCAGTACCAGAAGTTGCCCTAGCAAAATGAACCAGCTTCCTCAGACGAGTCCTTTGGCATCCCTGGTGTCAGAGGGCACGAATTCCAGGGTAGAGTCTTTGGACAACTTGTCAATGGACAATTTTTGGCTGGAAGTAGAGAACATTAAGCAGAGCACTGAAGCCGAGCAAGAGGAATGCAGCCTTGCAGATGTCAAAACACAAGAGGGTAGGTTGCCAAAAATGTTGGGAGTGAGGGGAGGAAGTTGAACATCTTGGAGAGAAAATTTGCTTATACACTTGGATGATTTAGAAGCCTGTTGGAATACGGTTAGAATGTTACCAGTCAAGTCACACATACCTGTTTATTTTTTTTGGGTGATGGATAATGCCCTGCAGAAAGGGAGTGCTGTCCTGGCTTGGTTTCAGCTTCTGAAACAAAGCTGACTCCAAAGGTCAGTCAGGAATAGGTTCAAGGTCCCAGATATTTTTGCACAGCTCCCTCAAAGCGTCAGGGCTGTCTCCTGGTGTGCAGGTGCTGTGTGGTAAACACTGCAAAAGCTGATGGTGTTTTGTAAGGCTTGTTTGTGTATGTGGTTCTGAGACTTCATCTTGGTGGCTTTTGAGAGAACTACTTTTGTGGAAGGCAGACTTTCCCCCATTTTTGTATTTGTGAAACCCTAAGAAACATCCAGAATGACTTGAGACCATCATATACCGCCCTTGTCTGTTTCTATCTTTTGAAGCTGCCTTTGTGTACATTGAGTGTTTCTAATGGTCTTTCTGTAGCACTGATGTGTGATATTTTGGAGTACCTGGAACCCTGACCAACTGTGTTTTGACAAATCCTGGAGGGACGATAACCAATGGTGAGCACCCAGGGATTTCACAGATTGAGATCCTGCATTTTCCAGGTCCATTTCAAAGAATGATGTAGTTGGCTGTACATCCTCTTGAGTGGTCAGATTTGCAGCTTGCGCAGCCCACAGCTGTTTTGCTGGCTTGTTATGGAAAAGGATCCATGTATTTAATGGGGAAATGTTGAAGTGAAATTTCCAGTGTGCTGTTGCACTTGGGAAGGATAAGTAGCCACCCTGGGTACATAGATGGAGCTCTGGGGAGTGAGGTGGGAAGATCATCATCCATGTAGGCCACAGTAGGCAAGACATGATAAACATGAAGATCTGCTGTTCATACTCCTGCATAAAGAATGTAAGTTTGTTTTTTAGAACTGAAGGAGATGCAAAGTGACTCCCGAGTGCTCCAGGAAGGAGACTCTGGAAAAGAGGGCATGCCATGAGATGAAAGGGTGTCTGGGATATCTGAAACACTGATATGCTGGAGGCAATTTGATTACTGTGTGTAACCAGGCACACAAGGAAAAGTGTTTCTTGATGCTGTGTATTAATTTAGCAGGCAAGAGCTGACTACTTAATTGGCCATTGAAACCAGACAGACTTGAAATAATACTCTGAATATTGAAGCCTTCCTGTCAGGCTGGGGAAGAAGGTGTGGCATGCTCAGCCTCCTGGTGTCTTCTGCAAAGGAACTTAGTCAAATAACCATTGTGCTGGAAGCGTTAGTGGGGAAACTTCGGGTGATGCGGATGTAGGATTTGGCTGGTGCCTCTTGGCTTTCACACCTGTTCAGTTTATGGTCAGAGCACTGCAAGGTGGCAATGCAGCACAGAGGCTTCAGGGCTCCTCGGAGCCAAAGGCATCATCGCTCTTTGCATAAAGCCTGAGAAGCTGCGCTTGGGCAGTGGCCAACAGCTCTGTCTGGTAATGGCGTGGCTCAACCTGACAAATAGCTGATCCTAATCACCGCACAGGGACAGCGTGGAGGCTACGTGGAGATAAGATGTTGTGAAAATGCTGACCCAGTTGGGAGAACGCTGATAGCCCTGTGCAAACCCTGCATGTGAGGTGGCATAATGGGAAGCTGCTTGTTGACCTGGTGTCAGTGGGAGAACAACGTGTAACGTTGCAGAACAACTGGATCAGCAGAAAGGAGCTGGTGATACTTACAGCCTCACTAACAGTTGAAGGGGGCAGAAAGTAGCTTTTTCCTGAAATACAAACAGCAATGTCCTTTCCTTGCTGTTTACGCAGCACTCTGAGGTCGGACAGTACAGCAGACTGATAACATGCGCACTCTGTATGGCTAAAAAATATCTGTCAGCATCCAAACAGCATGTGATCATGTCTAGGAAGAGTTATTCTTTACCTTTAAAAACTAAATAGGAAGTTGTGCTTATGTTTAGCCTGAAAATATAGGATGCCTAGCTATTGTTTAGCTTTTTTTTTAATTAAATACTTTATTATGAATGCTGTTTGGCTACTTTTTGTTTCAAGTAAAAGTTTGGAAATGATGTTCTTCAGTTTTGTGGATTTATTCTTAATTGTGTCCTCTAAAACACTGCTTGTCTAGCAGATCTTAGCAGCTCCCTGGGCTAAACCTACATCTCAACTTCCATGGACCTCTTGGTTATGCCTTGTTTGCCTCTGATTTCCCTCTTTTCCCCATAAATAGCCTATTTTGTTTGTTTCCTTTTGCGCTGCTGGCAAACTTAACTGGGCCGAAAATATTAAATAGAGGAATTAAAACCTGATGCTTCGGTAGGCTCACACGGATGTCCGATTTAGGGCCTGCTGTTTAGTATTGTCTATTAGATTAGTTTCCTGTTATGACTGGCATTGGGGAGTTTCAGAACTTGCAAGCATTACTCTTAACTTCCTTTAGTTCCCAAAGACAAAATAAACCAGAAGCCTTTTCCATGCTGTGCTGCTGTGAAACCGCAGATGTAGGACAAATAGCTGAGCTGTGAATGGGGACCACGAGAGTGTGAGAAGCTGTAACCAAGCGAGTACCAGGGCGATGCTCTTACATGTTAGTTTCTGTAGAAATTGGGTGTGGGAAATGACCAAAACGTAGGACCAGGTAGGAAAGTTGACCATTTGCCTAGAAGGATCGTTAAAGGAAATACTTCATTCCAAGTCCTGCTCTATTTATTGTGGTTTGATGGTGGAAAAAGTTCCGTTTCCTTGAAGTGCCTAAGAACACAAAGTGCATGCTCTGAGGGCTGAGAAGAGTTTTAATGCAGTCAGAATGTGTTTTTTCCAAGTTGTGTGAACACAGAAGTTTTCTCAGAAAAATTAAATTGTTTAGTCTTGCCAGAAGCCTGCATGGCTTTTTTTAATGATTGATGCAGCAATAATAAAACTTTGCCTGAGGAGTTGTAATCATGGAATCACAGCATGGTTTGGTTGGAAGGGACCTTAAAGATCATCCAGTTACAATCCCCCTGCCATGGGCAGGGATGCCTTCCACTAGCGATAACTGAGGAGACAAAGGTTTGCATTAGGAAGAAAGGGTGGGAATTAATTGTTTGTTTTCAGTCAGTTCAGTTATGATTTTCCTTTTTCCCAGGATAACCTTTGGCAGAGCTGTACTGGAGCTGCCTGCAGTGAATGAATGTGGTACATAGAATTGAAAAGATAGAGGCTTTGTGGTGTTTGCAGGTGAAGTTACCTGTTAAATTGCCTCTTTTATCCCTGGATTTCAAGTAGTTGCTGAGGGCGCTTTCTCACTTGCACAAAGGCTGCATCCCATAAGGAAAAAATTGTCTTTTGTTTGAAGTGCAGCTTTATATACACTGAAGTGGAATTGAGCTTGTTTGAGTAATGCTGCTGTACTGTCTCCCGGCTTCTCACGCTTCATTCAGGAACTGCAGTGGTCTGTAATTTTAGTGATGTTTTGAATAGGCACAGACATAGAGAGATTGCACTGAGAGTGTAACGTTTTTTCTTTTGTTGAATGGCTGTATGGATACCAATCCACTTTAATAGGCTAAGAGCAGAGAGGACGTATAAAAATAGTTCTGCAAGTATATTAAATAAAATACATTTGAGTCTGCCAGATCAGTGTCTGGATTTTTTTTTTTTTTTAAAAGGCTGTTAATATATAGGCATGTGTAGATGGAATAAAACCCAGAAGAAGCAGCCAAATAATTGGGAAGAGAACAAAAGGCAAACGTGTAGTGTTGTATGCTGTGGCTTCCCACTGATCTTTTGTCTGCTCTCAGAGCTGTTGGAGGGTTGGTTGTGCTGCAGAGGGAGGCAGTGACATTCATCTGGAGTTTGCTGTGTGCTGTTGCCTGCTGCCAGAGCTTCCCTTTGCACAGACCATCCAGGTGAAAGCAGATTTAAGCAAGTGCATCTGATATTCCTCCCATGTCCTGTGAAAGCCCCTGATGGATTCAGTTCCTACTGCAGTTCTTGTGCTAAATACCACGCAGAGTCACACTTGTGTCCACCTTCAGTCTAGCTTTTGGGGGAGCCAAGGATGCTGGAAATATCCATGCCTTGTAGTTTGTATTTCTCTTTCCTCACCTAGGGGAAGGAGAAAAGATTATGTGAGCAGTTGTAGCTGCCTGAAGTTCTTTGTCTCCTCAGCTTTTGCTCTGATAATGGATACCTGGGAATAGAGCTAAGATTTTGAGAACAGCTGTGGCTTCTTAATGAAGATGCAGCTTCCTATCAGTCATGTCCTGCTGCTGCCCCAGACAGGCTCAGGCTTATGGTTTTCGCCCTTTGAAGTGTTTCAGGCACTCATATTGTTGTTATGCTTTGTCTTCTCACTCGTCCCTCTCACTCTTTCCCTTACAGAGGGAGAAGCTGAAGCCGAGTGGCTCCAGGATGCAGGTCTGTCCGACCTCCTTGGGGACGGTGCCTCAGAAAATGACAACATTGTGCTGCTCTCCACCCTGACCAAGACCCAGGCAGCTGCCGTACAGCGGCGGTTGGATACCTACTCTCGGTCTCGGAGGAGAAAGAACAAGCATCCTGTGCGTGATGTCCGAGACATTTTTGGAGTGGCTAATTCTGAGGTATGTTGATTTCATAGGATCTTCTAAAGGACTGTTGCATTGTGGTGGCTGACTTGGCTTTCTGGGTCTAGGGCTACTTTCATTTCCAAGCAGATGACTTCGTCTTTTGAGCTGAAATGAGGCTGAGATTGTATAAACTTTGCATCCAAGCTGCAGCGTTGAGAAGCTGCTTCAAAACCTGCAGATACTGAAGGTTCCTAGAGACTGTTGGAAAATTTCTGCATAGTGCTCACAGCGCTGCAGCCTCATGGAGCACTGGTATCGTTTGGAGCCCTCTTGTGTTTTCTTTATACCAGTGACGTGTTAAATCATTATTAACTAAAATAAGAGACAACTTCAGAAGTTCAGAAATTCTTAAGTACAGGTCATAATTCTAGAGGAAGAATAGCCACTGCCGTTTTCTTTTGCTAGAGAACATGTGACCATTATCTTTTCAGCTACTTCCTTGCTGTGCTGCTCCTCTTCAGGTTCTGACCACAAAGTAGAGTATCCTTATTTTTTCTAGGGCTTAGTGGAAACTATCTATCTCAGTCATGGATCCTTGAGGTTTCTCTACCCAGTCACCTTTTTCAGTTGCATGGGATTCTTGCTGTCTTCGAGAACTGAATACTTGCTTTCCTTAGCCTAAGCGTATTTGAACCCTCTTTTATAAAAATGAGATGAATACACAAATAATCCCTTGAATGCCTTAAGGGAATGGTGCCAGCAGTCTGCAATGTTGCTGGAAATTGCTGTGGTTGTGTTCTTTGCAACTGCCTAGTGCTGAGGTGCAGTTTGCTTCCTTACTGTGAGTTGTAGAGAGTCGTGGTTTATTTACTTTTGTAGAGCATTGTTTGCATTCCTGCACAAAAGGGTTACAACAAGGTGACATTTCTGTGAGCAATATTCCTGCAAGCTTGTCTTTTAATGCCTCAATTGAAATTCAGCAAGTTTTTAAACTTGCAGATTAAAGAGAAGCCTGTTGTAACTCTTAAAATTAAATTTTACTTTCTACTGTGTAGAGCAGGGGATTTTAGAGCTCTTAATCTTGTCTCTTCTCACTGGGTTGCTAGTATTTGTGTTTGATAAGCAACTGATGTAAAATCTGATGTTTTAACGTGGCATTTTGGTAAAATAAAGACAAATGTGAAGGTTCTAAAGCTGCTGATTTAAGTTGTTTTGATTTAATTTAAGGTGAAACATGTTGTCACTGCTTACATTGGGGCAAGACCAATGGACTCTTCCAGTAACTCTGAAATTATTCGTATTTGGCTTAGTTTTATTTTTAAGGCTTCTTGGTTGCCGCTCAAATCCACAGTTCTAGTGGAAGTTACGGGAACAAAAAGCAGTGGTGTGTTTTTTTACTCTCTTTTTAATGAAAGTAAGGAAATACATTTTAAATTAGTCCATTTGAGTGTTCCTTCTTTGCTGCTTGGCCATAAGCTTAACCTCTGTATTGCTTGCTTGTCTTTACAGTGTATGTAAGGGGTCATGTTTGCCCTCTTTATTTCATGGGAGGTGACTGATGCTCAGCGTAGGCAAACTGAGTGTATTTTCTGTGTAAAATGCTAAACCTCCGAAACATTAGGATATGCCACTCTCTGTGGGCACTGAGCAGAGGGCATCCTTTATCTTTGAGTAATTTCTGAAGCAGTCTCGGAGGCAGGCAGGCTTTTTGGTTAATTTTCCCTAATGGTTTACTGTGCCACCCCACTTTCCAACACAGCTTTGAGGCTCTGAAGGACGTGATAAAGATCCATATGCCAACACCAGGCATTGCTATAACACTTATTCAAGTCACATAGCAAAATGTGAAGCTTTTAGGTGCTGATGTGTATGTTTTCTCCTGAAGGATTTTGTGATCACAGACAGTGGGTGGATTCCATGAAGCTTGGTAGGTCCATTGTTTGTTAGCCCATCAACACGTGAACTAAAAAGGAGAGATTGGCTAATGGTTGTGGGAAAGGAAGAATTGGCTTAATGATACACAAATTTATCACAAACATTGTCTGAGATAGTAATCTTTTCCACCTGTCTACCAAATAATCTAATTATGATTCTTAGTTCTGGAACAATCCTGCAGCCCTGAGCTTGAGGAGCATTTTCTTAGACTAGCAGATGCTGTCAGGTGTGTGTTCTCTGCCAAAACTGAGTTTCCTTGTAACAACTGTTATGCAAAGTTAGATGTCTTCTGGTTTATTTTTTCAGGAAACAGCAGCAAAGAAAGAGGAGTCCAGCCCAGATCAAATTTGGCACAACGTACGGACTTCAAATGTGCAGAAATGTAAGAAGGCAGTATTTATATGTACTAACTGAATGGGGATTAGGGTCTGAAGTAGGGGCTGGAATGGGAAGGGCAGTTTTACTGATCTGGGCTCTGAAACACTGGCCTCATTTGTGTTGGGTGTTTTGTTTTGGTTTTTAAGTACGTGATTAATCACAGTTGTGGGTTTAGTAAACTTTTCCTGGCTCTAGTGTTGCTAGGAATTACCACTCAGAGTGGTAATGCTTCAAGAAAGCAATTAACATATGATCTTTGCATCTTCTGAAATCCTATAAACACCATATGTGATTGTGTGAAGAGAATTGAGCCACAGGTATGTCCTTCTAAGGCAATGTTCACGTCTTACCAGTGATTTAGTGATGGCTTTAAGCTAATCTTACCTTACTGATTGGTCTTAGGACTGTACTGTGAGCAAACTCTCTTCAACTGTTAATACAGGATTTTTTAAAAGGATGGTACCCAAATCTGTCTCCAACTGCTTTTTTAGTACATTTATTTTCTAAGCATCACCCTTACGGCTTTCTGAAATCCAAGATGCTTTCTCCTCTGTAGCAGAAAACCAGGATTATTCCTGCACAGTTCGAAACCCTGGAAAAGAGGAGATGTTCAACATGGATGTTGCCTACTCGGAGCAAGCAGCTGTCCTGCTCAAGGGGTCATTCCTGTCTGAATCTAGGAGGCTGAAGGATGGAAATGCCCTAACTGTAAGCATTGAGGGGAATTTTTCCTATTAGAACTTATTAGCTGCCTTCTTATTGAGAGGGGTACAAGACACAGGAATCAACTGTGTGATCAGCTCTTGGGAATGTCCTCTGTAGATAGTGTTGCAATGGGTTTATATTAGGTAGGTATTTTAGGACAGTGTGTGCTGTAATGCTTGTGGTATTGGGCAGGGGTAGCAGCTGTGCAGTGGAACGTCAAAAGGAGTTTGTACTTGTGTGTGAACACTAGCCATTTGGATGTGGATCTGGGTAATTTCCTCTGCAAAGAGGATGAAAACTAACAGGGCTTTCTTACTTGTAATTCTAACAGTCTTATCCTCTGCAAATGTACTGGACTACTTCCAAAGTTCAGGTAGATTAGAGTGTGTATCAGGCTGTCTGTAATTTAGATAAATTGGGACCTCCAGTAGAGGTAGAACAATGCTAAACAGGAAAAATATTTATTCAGCTGTGTATTTGAGAGATAGGAGTAGTTTGGGGCACTTGTGTGGTGTTGAAAACAAACAATTCCTTACCTGCTCATGGTAAGGAATGATAAAAATGTAGCAGAACTTGATACCATCTGGATTACTAGTTATACTTGCACTGAACTGTGTGTGTGTGTGTGTTTTCCCTTAGAGATTTAGGATCCCCAAGGGCAGACTAGGGGTGACCAGGATTGGAGACCTGTCTGCTCAAGACATGAAGAAGATCCCCACGCTGGCTCTTATTGAACTAACAGCTCTCTGTGATGTTCTGGGCTTTGAGCTGAAGAGGAATAAGGCGGCTAAACTGAAAACAACAGGTTAGTTGTGTTTCATCTTGAGTGGGGTGTTTCGGGAGCGCATTTTTAGGTTGATCTTATCACAGATTTGTGCTTCAAGTGTTAGAACAGAGAGGGTCTTTGATAAGAAACCTTGTGACAGGTGCCTTTTCCTGGGTCAGATTTTCTCCTAGAAGTCACTTGGTCATGACATCAAGACCTAGCACCACATTTATTTACTCCTGACTGTCAAATACACTTGTTCTGTTCACTGTTCCTCTCTTCTCCAGTACCTACGCTTATAAAATGTACTCGATTAGTCTGCAGTGGTGATACTCTTTTAACACATTGTTTCTGTTGTAGAGAAAAGACTCTTCGGAGTTCCACTCAACACTCTGTTGGAGAACGACCAAAAACTGCTTCCTAACACTAAGGTTCCTCTGTTACTCCAGGCAGTAAGTTCACTTCTCGTTTCATTTGCACCTCTGGTCCTTAGAGTCAGGAAGCCTTTGAGGTCTGTGGTAAGGGAGGGCTGACTTCTCATCCTCCTATTTTTTTCCTTTTCCTCTTTTAATAGCTGCTGTCCTGCTTGGAAAAGAGAGGGCTTGAAACGGAGGGCATTTTGAGAGTTTCTGGATCCCAGACTAGAATCAAGGTATGAGCTTTCTAGTGTTGTTCAAAGTATTTGAGGTGATCAAGGAGCACATTGCTGAAGCAAGTATCTAAATAACCTGAATTGTCTCATCTGCCTCCCCAGTAAAACTAGGTACATTCTTTCATGGGATATCTGGGAGTGTCTGCTGTCAGTGCCTCTGATCTTTTGACTTCATGGATTGTCCTCTTAGGGTTTACCTCTAGAATTTCCCTGGTATTTGCTTATTAAAGCATATAGTAACTTCTATTGTTTTTATAGAGTCTGGAACAGAAGTTAGAAAGAGACTTCTATACTGGCCTTTTCCACTGGGATGAAGTGCACCAGAATGATGTATCTGGGCTACTAAAAAGGTTCATAAGAGAGCTGCCAGCCCCACTGCTAACAGCAGAGTACCTTCCTGCTTTTGCAGCCGTACAGAGTGAGTTCACTTCTTTGGCTGTTTAGCATCAGTTTGCTGCTTTGTGCTTTTCTTGCAAAGCTTTGCTGGTCTTTGACTCTCCTGTTGGGTGTGTTGGGAGCCTCTGGATCCGATGGGAGCACAATATGAACTATAGCCAAACTCTGTGTGCTGGGTGCTCTGTGTGTTATTACGTGTCAGCCTGAGAGTCACTGAGTTGCTACCGTGAACTGGGACAACTTGATAAACGACATACAGGCTGAGTTGTGCCAGCTGGCCAGGGTGCATGGGTCTTGGCCTGTCTGCAGGTAAAGCAATGTTCTGTAAGCATCTTATTTTGACATTTGTGCCTCAGTACCTGCTTTGAATGTGTTAAGCTAGGTGTTCAAGTGCTGTTCAACTGAGGTTTGTTTTTTTTTAAATAAGAAATGGAGGATGGGGTCTTTTGATGCCCTTCAAGGGCATCAGACTTGCTGTTGTACTCTGAAATAAATCGGCTAGTGTTCTAAACCACAGGTAGTTCCCTTCATAAGGGTTGTATGAGCTTGATTTAATTCTCTAAAACAAGGTCTCAAATCCTAGATGACAAACACTGCAAAAGAAGTAACGGAACTTAGGAACATGATTCTCATTTTCAAAAAGAGCAGCATCAGGAGCCTGAATCCTCTGTCCTGTTATTCTTTCCCTCTCTAGATATTCCAGACCTGAAGCAAAGATTGCAAGCACTGAACCTCCTGATTCTGATTCTTCCAGAGCCTAACAGAAACACTCTAAAGGTAACTCTACTTCTTTGAGATCTAACTGGAAGAACACGATCTCATTCCACATTTTTATTCAAGTAACCATATCACCTTTTGTAAATAACAAAACTATTCTGTTTTATTTTACTGACTTGAGAATGGAAAGCCAGGGAACGGGGAGCAGGAAAACCTCCAGGTTAGGCAGTGAACGTAAGCTGTAGGCACGGTCTGCCTTTTCACAGAATCACAGAATCACTGGGTTGGAAGACACCTATCGGATCATCGAGTCCAACCGCTCCCACCAAACACTAAACCATGTCCCTCAGGACCTCGTCTACTCGTGCCTTAAACACCTCCAGGGAAGGCAAATCAACCACCTCCCTGGGCAGCCAATTCCAATGCCTAATGACCCTTTCCGTAAAAAACNAGGGGCCCAGAACTGCACACAGTATTCAAGGAGCGGTCTCACCAGTGCCGAGTACAGAGGGAGAATAACCTCCCTGGACCTGCTGGTCACACCATTTCTGATACAAGCCAAAATGCCATTGGCCTTCTTGACCACCTGGGCACACTGCTGGCTCATGTTCAGTTGTACAAACTTAAGAGCAGTAGGAATCCACGTGGTCTTGCATCATCCTGCTCAGGAACTTGCTCTTCCTCTTCAGTACATTAAAGCACTTTGCTATGGAGTAAAAGACGTATAGGTCTTATGTTGTCTGTGAGCATGTGAAGATACAGGGAAAGAAATTCAATTCTTTGGTTCATGGTTAGTGGTATTGTTGTTATCTAGGAAAGATAGTTTCAGTTGGGAAAAAAAAAGTAAATGTAGTAAGCTTGTAACTTTCTACCCTTTGTGATCAGAAGACACTTAAAATCTTGTAACCTGCTACTTTCTGAAAGTATAAATGTTGATGGGGTCAGCTTTACAGGCAATGCACAACCTCTACTTTTCTGTGCTTTGTAAGAACTATGGTGGTTGTTCTTGCTACCTTTTTTTTTTTTTTAATTCCTGGTTTTCAGTTCAGCTTCCAGGTAATAAAGGTGAGGCTGACTTAAGTGGTCTGTTGTGCATCATGGCTTTGGTGGAGATGTGAGGCAGAAGAGATGGTCTGAAAGGGTTTATTTTTCCGTAACTGGTAATAGCTTTGAAGGGGGTACAGGTGGAAGTAGGGGTGATCTTTGGATGCTGTGACTTTTATGGCTGGACTTTGAAAGTGGCCACCTGCCAAGGAGTACAAGTTCATCTGCTTCTCAGGCTGACTGTCTCTCTTGATTTGTGAATACTGGATGTACTTTCTCTTTGCTTCTTATGGTTGCTTGTTGCTGTCCTGGTATTAGAAATTGCTCACTGAATTTCCTTACTGGAGACATAAGATTTGCTCAAGGATATCAAGAAAAATCCTCATTAAATGATCTCTCCAGCAACTGCCAGTTGTCTTAAGTCTCTTCTCCTCTATTTAGGCTCTACTTGAATTTCTCAGCAAAGTGGTTGCCAGGGAGAACAACAACAAAATGAACCTCTGGAACGTTTCCACAGTCATGGCCCCAAACCTCTTCATGCATAAGGGGCTACCAAATAAGATCCCTGAAGGGAAGGAGAAACAGCTGGCTGAGGGAGCGGCTGATGTCGTGCGGATGATGATCCATTACCAGGATTTGCTCTGGACAGTAAGTTGTGCAGGTGTCTTGTGGTTTGGTGTAGCAGCACCTTGGTCTGCCTAGAATTGGAGTAGTGGAAGCAATAGGCTTGAAAATTTCAGAGGAGCTGAATGTTTGTAGACAAAACCTCTGGCTGAGTTCCAGCCTGTTGTCAAGGTATATGGCTATTTTGTCTCTTTAAGGAATTTCATGAAGTGATGTTTAGGTTCTTAAGCAGCATCCTCTGCTCTGCTTCATTTAATTCCCATCTTCTTCCTTTTTACCTTTCCAGGTCTCTTCTTTCCTGGTAGCTCAAGTGAGAAAACTGAACGAGAGCAATAGCAAGAGGTATCAGTTTTGTGACAAAAGGATTAAAAATTTGTTGCGGAGGATTCATGCTGACAAAGAGAAGGTGGAAAAGAACCAGGCAGAGGTGAGTTAAGAGTTGGGAAAAACTGGGCTCTTTCATAACAGCGTCATTTACTTTCTCATTGTAAATGCTTTGATGAGGACTTTGAAAACTGTGGGAAGCGATGTTCTTTACAGAGTGTGAGGGAGAAAAACCTGCAGAACCATAAGAAACAGCTTCCCTGACCCTTTTGGCCAGGCTGTGGCAAACACCAATCCCAACAGCAAGTGAGCTAAATAAATTATGGGCTAGAAAACACTTGTTGCTGCCTTGTTACAGGAGAAGGGGGAGACACCAGAAGCAGAAATACTGACCTCTACCTCATGTGAAGAGCAGAGTCCACGTGGTTCTAGATTCCCCGTGTTTTTAGACAGATGTCTGCTGTGATAAAGGCAGACTTACTTTTATGAACTTAAAGCAAAATTTTAAGCTATTAGAATATTGTTAAAGCAGGTTGTTTTCTTTTTACACCATAATGCTGCTTATCTGTATGGGAAGGCTTGCGGGTTCTTGCCACTTAAAAGAAAAGAATTAAATTCCCTGTTAAATGAAAAGGCTGTATTCCTTGTGTTGGTGCTGACTGGGGTGTTTTTAAACGGATGTTGTTATCTAATCTATTCGGGGTTTGAAGTTGGGGAAAGATCCTTGCAGTTTTTCTGCCTTGTTTTGGTTGCCACTATTGAATAAGTGTTGGTCTGTGGCAGTTAAGTGTCATCAGGCAGTGCTGGATTTCAAGTATTGCAGTGGTGGTGCCAGCGGGGATGCTCTAAGGACATGAGCTAGGTGGTGCCTACAGGTAGAAATAATACGTTAAAAGCTTAAATTGTCAGAACTGAAGAAGAGTTTGTTTTCTCCCAAGCCAGTATACCCCTACCTTTCTATATGAGTTGGGATACTGAGATGGCATCTTCATAAAATGTGGTTTGTTATGCTAGCGTATCGGTGTTGAAGGTCCTCTCATTTCTGAGAGGACAACTGCTGTTTAGGCAGTCAAACAGACGACCCGATGCTTAGAACAGTGTTAACAGCACCTCCTAATGGTCTTGGTGTTCAATTATGTTTCTGTAGACTATTCTGATTGTGAAGTAGACTTGCTGCAGATCAGACCCTATTTGAACAGCTCAGCGTTCTTCACAGAAGTTCTGAGGAGTTGATTAAAACAATCTTGAGAAAATAACACTTCAATTCTGCTATGCAGTGGCTCAGTGTTTACTTTTTTCTTTTTTTTTTTCTTTTTGAAACTGCCTTTCTGAAATCCAGCAGGCTGCAATTCAACTGCCTGCACTCCTGGTGGGTAATTTAAATGAATTCCAGAAAAGTCTTTCAGACTTGTGCAAAACACTTTGACCAAAGTTACTCTGACAAATCCTGTTTTCATCAAAGCTTGTGTCACTTTTGCTGTTGGTTCTGCGTTTGAACAGCAGAGAGCACCAGCGCACGCTGATGGAGTGCAATGCTTTGCTCCCCAGCACTGGTGACTTGTTCATGATGCTCACCTTGATGCTTCTATCAACTTCTAGCCTATAGTGCACGTGGGATAAGAAACAAAATTTTCTAAACAACTGCCTGGATAGGTTTAATTCTTTGCACTTCTGACCTATTTTGAAACTCTGTGTTGCTGATAATGGGGTTTTTCTTTAAGCACTTTCTTCTTTTTACCTGCCTTGTTCAGCCTTGCAAGATTGTGAAAGTCCACGCTTCACTTCTCCTGAAGGATTCGCTAGAGGTGCGTTTGAACAACGCAACCAGAGTTGCTGATGTCTTGAGACAGTTTCAAAAGAACCTGTGTCAGAATGGCTGGAACATTAACACTGTCAACTTCCTCAAGTGGTAAATGGCTTTTCTCAATGTTGTTAGTTTTTACTGTACTGGGTAGTCTTTTTTTCTGGTTTTCGTCTTTCATCAGAGCTGATGTTGGCAGCATAGTGAGCTATTAGGGAACTGTTCTGTGCTCCTGTGTTCTAAGCTTTGAACACAGTGTGTTGGATGAGGCAACCCAAGCAAATGTTAGTTCGATTTCCATTATGGTTGGACTCGATCCGATGGGTCTCTTCCAGTCTTGTGATTCTGTGATTCTGTGACTGAACGATCCTGTCCCTATGCTCAGACTGTCAGGAGTCCCTTCTGGGCTGCTGCACAGCAAGTGAACTTGAGCAGTATGTGCAAAACCTTGCTGAATAGAAGAGCAAGTGACATTTGACCTTGCAAAACAAACCCTCTCTAGCTCTTCTGGAGTAAACCCTCACCTGTGCAATGTATGTACTTGGAGTATTATTTCTAATGTGCATCTGTTGATGTAAGGGTTCCCTAAAATAAGCTCTGCAGTTCCCACCTATGCTAGTGGTGAATTGCTGAAATAACCCAAAAAATGAGCAAAGGAATTCCTGCCAGCCTCCTGTCGCCATGCAGCAGACTGTATTTAGTAGACAAATGTTAGTGCATCTCCTGACTGTGTCCCTAGGCAGGAGATGTCTAGACAAACACAGTGGATGGGAGGTTGGCTGAATAAGAGTCAGCCTGGAACTAGTGTCTTGCTGAGAAACTGCTACAATTCCCAAAATCTTCCTGTAGGCAAGCCTCTTCTTTTGAAGAGGCCATCAGTTCTAGAGGAATGCTGCCAGTGGATTTTGGTATCTGTCTGTTGTCTTCCTATTGAAAAGTTAGTGTTTGTATATAGCCTGTCTCTTCTTACCTGAGAGGAAGATCTGTTTTGTTTTCTTTTCTTTCCATTTTGGGTATCTTTTTCAACAACTGCACTTTTCCCAAGGATCAGTAAGGTCTCTGTACCTTGGCCTTGTAGA
>WAAB01023399.1:20429-32635 GCA_013389865.1 Piaya cayana | reverse complement strand
CCAGCGAGGGGAGGACAGCGGCACGGCCAGCTAAGTCACGCAAGGCGTCCTCCCACTGCCACAGAGCTATTAATATCAAGTCGGCTATCGTTCCGCTGGAGAAACAGAAAATCCCTTCTTCGAGACATCTGCTTTCCGTAGCATCATTATCTTCCAAGTGGCTCGCGCCGCAAACGCTACCGGAGAGGTCTAAATGAAATTCCATTATCAATCTTCAGTACAGCCCCCGGACTGTCCTTCCTAACATCTCCCAGACCCTTGCTGAAGGACAAATATGTTCCCATTTTGTTTAGGCTGTCAGGCAGACAGTCTCCAATCATTAGCCTCTTGTCAACAGCGATGCTGGAGTAGATTACGAGCGCGGAGTGCTTGTCATGGCAGGTGCATGGCCCTGGGGCTGCCATCTGCCAGGAAGGAAGTGTTCTCCTCTCGGAGGCAGAAGAGATTGACAAATAATGTCAACAAAACACTGAATCATTCCTAATCTATGGAATCAAGCGTTTGCATTCCCCTTCTGTAACGTCGATGTTACCATCAGAGGTGGGGGGTTAGGTCTGGGGCTTGGGTTGTTTTTTTTCCTCATAACTATTTCTACGATGGATTTACTGATATTAAAAAAACAAACAAACAAACAGACTCTAAAATAACTTTTATTTAATGGAGACAGGCAAATCTGAATTTGAAAACAAACAAAAAAACACCCGAGTATGTTTATTTTGGAAAGTATTTCCCCACAGTTAACTTGTGATGTGCCTCTTTCCAGAGTGGATTGCTCTTCACTGTGCACAAGAAATGGGATTTTGATTACTAATTTTGCTACACTTACACACAATTTTGAGCAATCATCACTGACAAAAAAATAGAGAAAATGCTATTTAAAAAAAAAAAAAACTTAAGTAAAAACAGTCTGGACAATAACAGAACACCGAGAGTTGGGTGTGGTCTTATAAATCATTTTCCAAAGGGATTTCTCATGATCAGACTGAGCATCTTCCCTAAACGGTTCTTGTTCAGCGGCCCTTTTTTTTTCCCACAGCACAACTCCACGCAAATGCGCATGCACTGATCAGGCAAATCACTGCGATCATGGCTATTCTTCAAAATTATTCATTTCTTTCTTGCTAGCAACCCGGGAGAGATAGCACGCTGCTGCCAACTTTGAGTAAGTCTCACGTTACTGTATGTGTTCGCACCTCGATAGTCCATGAAGTATATTTTTAGGTGAGTTTTTGTAAAGACGTACGCAATCTTTATACTAATTTCTCAGTGTTTTCCATCGGGCATGTGACACCTAAGCCTTAAAAACTCACTTTAAATACAAACCCTTACAACTCTACAACTAAGAGATTTGTTTACAGTTGGACTCCAACTCAGAGGTCTTTTCCAACCTGATCATAGAATCATGGAATCATAGAATCACCAGGCTGGAAGAGACCCATCGGATCATCGAGTCCAACCATTCCTATCAAACACAAAATTCTATGATCCTACCTAAACCAGGGTGGAAGCTGCAAATGCAAATCTTAACTGGTAAATCCTTGTTTCCTCTACAGCTGACCGATGCAGAGAAGAGAATTGTGCTGCTTTATAACTTGAATTTAAAAGACGTGGGAGCAATCATCCTTGCTGGCTCCGTTTACTGCTGGTGGCTCTTCAGAGCGCCCAAGATGCCCACACGCTGGATGGTTAAAGACAGATGAGACAAACACCAGTGGAAACAAACAAACAAACCAACCCCACAAAACACAAGGAAAATTTTCCTTTTAGAGAAGTTGCAGAAGGAAAACCAGACTTTTCAACAATGGGCAGCAAGGGGACTGCTGAGCTGAACTCAGCTCTGCGAAGCTGCCACTCTTGACCCTCTAGACCAATACACACAAAAGCTTTAAAAATAACTACATACCAGACAACAGACACACAAGCAAAACACATCTGAACTTTGGGGTCACTCCACCCTCCTCTAAAACCTCAAAGGGTGCCACTGATTTCCATGTATACGCAGACTGCTTCTAAGCCAGCACTAAACAACAACAACAGAGTTGTGAAACCCTCCTTATTACACATCCTAATTTATCCAATCAGTGTCTATACTCGCTTTAAATTGTTATTGCGCACAGCACGACAACACAATGTTAAAACTTCTACAAGCTCTGCTGAAGTATATCATGACTAATACACAAGAAACAAAGACAAAACACATGGATGACCAACGCAAAAATATACTGTACCTCAACAAACTGAGAGGAAAAAAAAAAATCTCAGATATTATCACCTCTTATGTGCTTGTTGTTTTAAAAAGACACGTATTAATGGTGCTTAAAGAAAACCTGATATAAACTGAGAACACCTGACGTACCCACGTCACCACTTAACTGCTGAACAGGGAGGAAAGTTAGATTACGTGCAATTAACTGCAGCTTAATTTTTCTGCGGGTGCCTGCTGCGTTTCGACTTTTAAACCACTTCAGCATTCCAGTGTAAATAATGCTATTTAAAAAATCATAGTAAATCAAATGTAAAGAAAGCTGTGTTATTCCCTCCTTATTTTAAAAAAAAAAAAGACACACCTCCATATAAAATCTATCCTAATGCTCTTTCTGTTCAAACATTCCTTTATCCACTTTACTTACAAGAGAACCTTAGTCTCTGTTGCTATCTTGAAAGAAATCAAGTAATCAGAAGCAATCATCAACCTAAGCATTTCCTCTGCCTTGAGCAATGACTGTACTGGTTCATTTTGTAACAAACCCACCATTCAACTTGGTCTATAACAATTTATCTTAAATGACTCCAAGTAACTGCGACATTCTTTCTATAAGCAGTGTAACTAAACATAATCTAAAGCATAAAGGAATAAAAGAAAGTCCAACACGTTACAAATTTTAACATTCCATCTGCATATAAGAAGCTGACATCCGTAAAATCAACTTAATTTAAAATATCAGAGGTATAATTTAATCTTAGATAGTTTCACCTTGTATTTCACATCTCACAAAAGGCAGTGCCCAGGTTCAGACCCACCCATTTTGGTGTCAAATATAAGCTGAACGACAAGAAGTGCATTTCTAGAGGCAGCAGAAACCATTGAATTTTTAATTCTGTGCGTGAGAGGTAAAAAAATTAAACTACGTGAGGTATTAAAAGTAGTTCAGCTCTTTCCATTCTCACTTTGACGTTCTCACAAAACTTATCAGTAAGAGAAACTCCTACACTTACAACTAATTTATTCAGAAAATATTTCAAAAGCTGCGTAGCTTTTCTCACAGAGAATAAAGGGTTTTTTAATACTTTTAAGAAGTCATTTAAGAATTAATACAGGTTTTGTACAAGAGACAATTAAACATTCTCATGCCAGTCTGAGAACCAGAACTTTACGGCAGTTGGCATATCAGAATGGAAAAAAAAAAATATATAATTTGTTGTGCAAAGTAATTCCAAAGAAAAAGGAAACAAGGGTTATGTCTTCAATGATCTAAAAAAATGCCATTAGAAAGACACAGGAAAAGATTTCTTAAGACAGGCTTTTTATTGTTTAGCTGCAATCATAAAAGCCTCACAAACGTAAGAGCTAATTGACAAGGCGGGAAGGGGGTCATTATTATCAAAAATCAACTTACTACCATCTCAAGTAGATGCATTACAGATGATGACTTCTTTAAATAAATCAAGACAAAGGAAACTAACACAGGAGGAAAACAACCCTCAGGGGGTATTTTTTGCACCATTACACACAGCATCTGTTCACTTCCAGAAAACTAGACCAGCTACTAGACACATTTACAAGTTACAGAGCACTTTGTTAGCAGAAAAAAAAAGAAAACAAAATTCAAGATAACCCACCCCAAGCCTGGTGTTTTCAATCAAGGAAAACGCCCTGTTATAAAGTCATTACATTTAACAGGAATTTAACTTCAGAATTTCAGGGTTACATGCAAAGAATGAAATCTTAACCTCACTGAAACAGAGACAAAAGTCCCATTTGACTTCAACAGAATTAAGATCCATCATAAAAAGTCACATTACTATAGGGTGTAATCTGTCGTAAACACACCAGCATTTAAATAAACATCTCCACAAATAATAAAAACCATAAACAGTTCATATGTTTTTAAGCGAAAAAGCAGTCATAATTGAGGAACAAAAGTTAATTATCACCAAGTAGCAAGTTTTAACCAACCAGTAACAGTTTTATTTATACACTGATGCAAGCGTTGCTCCAGTTCTTAAATACTGACACACTTTCAGAACACAGCAAAACTAACTGATAATTTCAAGCAATCTTTCAATTCTTCTGGTTTTGACAGCAGCTGTGGAAGCTCTAGCTTGCTCGACAGGATAATATGGACAGAGAGTTCCAAAAACACAGCATTCCCTGCAGCAGAGGCAAGTTACTGATAGCAAAAACACAAGCTATAGGTAGAAAGAGCCACCTTTTAATGATACAAATTCTTTCCTTTAAACATGTATCCATACCAAAACCACCATTCTTCTTCAGGAAGAATTCATATTGCTTTTTTAACATGCCTTTTACACAGATCAAAATATTAATCTATTGAGAAGATAATTACAAGGAGTTTGTTTGCATCCCCTCAGTCTCTGAGATTCTCCAGTACTAAATATTAAACACATGTGGATTTCCCATTGCTTTGGAATCCCTAGAAACTTCTCATAGCTTTTGAAGCTTCTCACTTCACTAATAAAAGGCAAGTCTGAAAAAGGGTAAACAAGTAAAACGATGTTGATTTTATACAAGCTACCTTAGTGCAAACCATTGATTATTACAAAACTAGCTTCTCTCAAATCTACTCGAATTACTCAACATAATCTTGCTCATGCTCAAAATAGTTTTCTCTAGATTGCATGTGTGTTTCTCTGTCAAATACGAAATTCCTAGTCGTCTCCCAAAAATCACAACATTTAAAATTGAAATATGCTGGCATGATACTTGGTGATCTTTTTAAGCAGTGGTGGAAGTCGTTCCATAAACAAACTTCAGGGTGAAATCCCAATGAAAAGCAAAAGAGAAAGTCGGGAATTTGCAAACGTTAATGACTTGGATAAAAGTCCTTTGTGATATGTTTATCTTTCTTCTCCCTGCTAGGACTTTTCCAGTTGGTTCGCCACAAGGGCAATTCACCTGAAACCCCAGGACTGGTACCTGCACGCTGGGGACTGCTGATCATGGAATGATTTGAGTTGGAAGGGACCATAAAGATCAACTTAATTCCAACCCCTCTGACACAAGCAGGGACACATCCCACTGGATCAGGTTGCTTGAGGCCCCATCCAACCTGGCATCGAACACCTTCAGGGATGGGGCAGCCACCACCTCTCTGGGAAACCTGTTCCAGTGCCTCCCCCCAGCCTCATTGTGAAGATATTCCTCATTATGTCCAGTCTAAATCTGCCCCTCTCCAATTCAGAGCCATTCCCCCTCATCCCATCACTCCACGCCTTTGCAAAAAGTTCCTCCCCGGCTTTCTTGATGCTCGCGTTGAGTTTTTTTCCTTACCACCTTGGCCCAATATTGGCTGCAGCCACCTCCAAGCCCCAGAAACCCTGAGCGTACGCGGCAGGTGGGCACGTTCCTTGGGGGCAAAGCAAGTGGTGGAGAAGACAGCCTCCCCTCCTACAGCCAGATTAGATCTCAATGAGCTTCTCCAGAACGCTTCTCCATGTGGTCTGCGTTTAACAGCTTACGGGAAAGCGGAAAAATAAATACGCATGCAGATTAACTATTAAAATAAGGCAAGCCTGTAATCACCCTTTGACAAATACATCGCAGAACTGAATCCCTCTCCTCTGTCCGCTGGGTACCAAATGAACGCGACCATGTTTACTTTATGATCCTTTTGTTTACTGGATGGGAAGGAGAGCAGTCCGTTCCCTCCGCTTATTCCGGCTCTGCGAGCACACTCCCATCCACTCCAGGTTTTCTCATTAACTGGTGCCCGCTCCCCTCCCCCTTTTTATTCCCCCTTCACCCCCCCTTCAGCAGTTTGGGGAATGTTGTGGAAATAGCTCTTTTCCCACCAAGGGGCTTGGTTTGCAGTTGGGGCTGTAGGTTGCTTGAGGAAAAAGAAAACAAAACCCCAAAACTCCTTGTTTTTTAGGAAAAAAAAAATCAGTTTGCAGAGCAAAAGGTGGTGGGAGCTCCTCATTTTTGAGGAGAAAATAAATAAATAAATAAAATCAGTTTGCAAAGCAAAGAGTGCAGCTGGGATCTGGTTGAATAGCAGAAAGGTACGGTTGAACTCTATGATTTCCAAGGTCTTTTCCATCCAAGCGATTCTACGATTAGGAAATTAGGAACCACCGCGTCTGCACAGGTCTGGGTCAAGACAGAGACCCTCAGAGACCCCAGTAAAACTAACGGCAGCAGACAAATCACGCTCTGCTCTCAACCGTTCCCATCATACAGAATAAGCGTTCAACCTTTCAAACTTTTGACATTTCATTCAACAACCCTCTCGCCTTAATTAGGTTCAAAGCCTGCTCTGCAAACGGTGGATTCTCTCATCTTTTCCATCTTCCCACACTTCCTATCAAAAGAGAATATATTTTCCTCTCCAAAATCAACTGGCTACTAAGATTTCCTCTCCAAAATCAACTGGCTACTAAGATTTCCTCTCCAAAATCAACTGGCTACTAAGATTTCCTCTCCAAAATCAACCGGCTACTAAGAAAACAGAAGAAAACAAAACCTGCGAGCGGATCCTGCAAACCTGTCGCTGTTTGACTGCTCTGAGCAGCAACACTTACCACCAAGCACCTACGCTTACCTGGCACATCACTCCACCTCGCAAGACCCATAAACATACATCAGAGCTATATGTGAACGCGGGATTAGAGCGCCCTAATATCTTGCATATATCATGCAGCAAAGAGAATCCCTACAGCTTCTCATCATTAGCTTTTAACCCTTGGCAGCCTGGCTGGTCTGTGCCCTCCTCAGCCAGCCCCCAAGCGCACAGGTACAAACTCTCACTTGCTAAGAGGAGGTGGATTGCTGTGGGAGGAGGGTGTATTTCTTTGTTTCTCTCTTTTTTTTTTTTTCCTTTTTTTTTCAAACAGCATAACTAGCACCTCCACAAAGGAACAGCTACGCAATTAAAACCTCCGGTTTTCTCTCCCACCCTCGCGTTTCCGATTTCTTCGGTTTGTTTTCCGTCTCTGAACACCCAGCATCCACAATCCATATCCAAGCAAGCCGGCCAACTGGTCATTCACGCTGGGACTGAGCCGCCAGCTGGAATCTCCTTACACATCACCACAGGGTGGGCCTTGAAGTGAAACGCGTGACAGAACATGCGACAGCTCAGGCATAAAGTGACTTTTGGAAAGATTGGGTTGGTTTTTTTTCCCAGTTCACATTCCATGATTTAAACTTTTGCAAGAGAGAAGATATTTCAAAACCAAGATATCAGAGTTTAGCCTCTTCATTTTTAGTATAATTGACCTACCCAGCTAGACAGCCAAGGATTTTTCTGTAATCTAACGTCCTCCATCCAACAATCCTGGTTTTTAACTCAATCATTCCACATTCTAAAATAGGATTTAGAAGCTGCATTAACATAAGCTATTTTGGTCACATTTTCCAAACACTTTCCAAAATCTCACATAAAAAAATAAAACCCTCTGAAGTACAGCCCAAACATAGTAACTGCGTAAACATCACTTTCTATTGGGGTACCCAGAAGTATACATTCATAATAACAGCACAACAGAATTCCAGCGCGAAAAAAGTATCCCCAAATTAAACTTTTTCTCATACAAAGAGCTAGTGAGTCCCTCCAAGGCCGTTCATTACAGCATGCATTGAGGGGAAAAAAAGAGATTTTTAAGAGAGCGAGGAGGAAGAGTGCTCTACCCAACAAAACACAACCTGCAGCGAGGAACAAATACGAAGCACAAGCAGGAATGAGAGGCAGCCGCAGACGCAGCTACTCACCTTTCACAGCACTCGCTTCTTTCAGGTTGTGAGACAGAAAGTCTATGCTGGCGTAGGCGCTCACCTCCACGCCGTTGATGCCCCCATTTAGGACGTGCCTGGCCTTCAGCCTGGCTTTGTCGCAGTTTGCCAGGGTGCCGTCCATCACGTCGATGGCGATGTAGTTGAGGCCGTTCTGGAAGCCAGCCGAGGTCTCCCGGCACATCGGGCTGCTACCCTGCTCCTCCTCCAGGCCTTCGCTTTTCCTGAGGGACACGTTCTCCACCGAAGCCGAGTTGTGCCGTTTGGGGTTGTGCGCGAAGGAGGGGGACACGGGGGTCACAGTGGTGGTGGAGGAGAACGTCTCCGAGCTGTGCCTCCTGCGCCCCTGGGGATCGGCCCGGATGACCTTGGCCCCTCGGTTGGGGTCAGGGGGAGGGTTGGAGAGAATGAAAGCCTCCACCCCGGAGAGGGTGAGCCTCTTCACCCCAGCCGTGGGGCTGGTGACCCGGGCACTTTCTGGCTTCTGAACGATGGGCTGGGGTGGCGTGGTGGCCATCCCAAAGGTCATCTCGGTGTAATCCCCACCGTCGGATGGGCTGGACAAACACGCCACCTCCACCGCCTTCAGGTAGCGCCCGTCAGGCTGGCTGGTACTGGAGGAAGAGCCCGGCGAGAGCGCTTCCAGGGAACCCACCGAGACCGTGCCCGACTGGGAGGGCGACTGCGACCCAAAGTCAATGTTCATGTAGTCGGAGAGAGGGGAGCGCCTCTGCCCCGTGCCCGAGCCCAAGGAGGAGGCCGGGCTGTCAGCGGGCAGCGAGGGGGGAGAATAGACAGCGGCGTCCCCAAAGTCAATGTTGATGTATTCACCGGGGCTCTTGGGCTCAGGTGGCAGGGGGTGCTCGTTCATGCTGGGCAGCATCGTCCGCAAGGTCTCCAAGGAGAGACGGCTGGGCCGGGCCACCCGCTGGCACCGCTGGCTCAGGAAGCTCTCGGTCCGGCTGTGCCGCAGGGGCGAAGGCACCATATGGCTGGAGGGGGCATAGGCGCTGGCAGGGGACTGGCCTGCCCCGCACACCGCCGCCTCCTCCGGGATCATCCTCCCGGGGGAATTCATGAAGACGTACTGGTCGTTGTCCTTCGCCGGCCCCTGGCTCTTGTAGGAGCGGGGCAAGGAGCTGTACGAATAGCAGCCAGGCTTGGGGGGCTCGCTGGACCCATGCCCCGACGGGGCAAAGAAGAAGTCTGGAGGGGTGAGGGAGGGAGCCTGGGCCCCGTGGTGGGGATCCCGAGGGGACATGTTGATATAGTCCCCGTTGCTCAGCCTCCCGTCCGAGCTCTCCACGGACAGCTTGGAACCGCACCACATGCGCATGTACCCGCTCTCGTCTGGGGAGCTCTCCCCGGGCGAGCTGGTCTTGTAGCTGCTCCCGTTCCCGGGGGACCCACCGCCCAGCCCCGCCCGGGGCTGCAGGATCTGCTTGGGAGCGGAGACGCTGGTGGGGCTCATGGGCATGTAGTCATCACCACCCCTGCTCCCCTGGCCCAGGGCCGCGGCCACGCCGGGGGTCATGGGCATGTAGCCATCGTCGTCGCCCCCGGCGCCACCTGCTCCCGTCGGGGGCCCGAGGTTGGTGCTGCTGCCGCCGGAGCTGCGGTGGGACCCGATCTCGATGTCCCCGTAGTCCTCGGGGTACGGCGTGTAGGTGACTTTGGGGGACGCCCCGGCTGGGCAGGAGGGGAAGAGGCGGCCGGAGCTGCCGGAGAAGGTGGCCCGCATCAGCGTGTACTCGTCGAGGGAGGCCGAGGAGACCTGCGGCGGGGCCGGGCGCTGCCGGCACGGGGTGGTCAGCGAGTAGGTCCTCTTGCGGTGGCCCCTGTCGCCGTCGGGGCACGGCCGGTAGCAGAGGCGGCCGCTCGGCGGTCGCTCCATGGCCACGTAGCCGTAGAGGTCGGCGCCGCCGGCGGCGTCCCGCACCGGGGGGGTCTCGGCCACCGACTCGGGGGTGTTGCTGCGGTTGCTGGCGGTGGAGGAGGACGAGAAGGGGCGCGGGTCGCCCCCGGGGCTGGAGCCGTACTCGTCGAAGGACATGAAGCCGGCGTCGCTCGGGGAGCCGGAGACCGAGGCGCTGCCGCTGGACGGGCGCTGCGGGAGGTGCGGGGGGGCGGGCTCCGAGCCCAGCCCGCTGCTGGACGACAGGCTGACGGGGCTGGTGGCCGAGGGGGGCGAGTGCGAGGCGGGCATGGACATGGAGCGGCTGCTCGGCAAGCCGCCCAGCACCGGCAGCAGCTTCCCCGCCTGCCTCCCCCCGGCGCCGCCTCCCAGCGTGTGCGAGCGGCTCAGCGGGGTCCGCACGGGGCCGGGGCTAACGGGGCTCCCGGCCGCCGAGCCCACCCGGCAGCCGTCGCCCTCGCTGGCCGTTCGGACCCGGCACGGGGTGCGCTTGGAGCCGCCGCCCCCCCCGGAGGCTAGGCTGTCGGTGCGGGAGCGGCGGAGGAGCCCGGTCTGGCTGGGAGGGAGGTTAACGAGGTGGTGGTGGTGATGATGATGATGCCGGCGACCGGGCACGGTGATGGGGTGGGTGGCCGAGGCGCCGCCGCCGGCGGCCCCGCCGGAGGAGGAGGAGGAGGAAGACTGGCTCTTGCTGCGGGGTCGGAACTCGGAGAGCTCCTTCAGCGCCTTCATCGCCTCCAGGATGGTCTCGTGGATGTTCTGCGCCACCACCGAGTCGTCCGCCTGCATCCAGAGCTCGCCGGGGCCGGTGGCCGCCGAGCGCCCCACCTCGATGAAGAAGAAGCTGTCGGAGTGGCCGCAGCGGCGAATGTTCATGAGCTGCAGGGTGACGGCGGGCAGCTCGCAGTTGAGGCGCACGAAGCCGATGGTGCGGGCCGACAGGCAGAGCCGGTGCACGCCCGTCAGGTTCTTGCTCTGCCCCAAACCTTTGGGCTTCAGCGTCACCTGCCAGACCTCCCGGTAGGCGGCGGCCGCCGGGGCGACGAGCCCGTAGCCGAGGTCCTCGCCGGCCAGGGAGGCGGCGGCGCCGCAAGAGGCGGAGAAGGGGGAGGCGAGGTGGCGGTGGGGGGACCCCTGGCAAGCGGCTTTGCCCTCGTTGAGCAGGTCGGTGAGCGCCCGGTACCAGCCCTCCTGCTCCTGCTCGTTCTCCGCCGCCACGGCGAAGTACTCGTCCTTGGTGTAGAGGGCGATGAGGTACTTGTGCTTGGCGTCCGCTCGCTTGTTGATGTTGAGGCACGAGTCCAGCGCGATCACCCGCTTGGGAGCCCCGGATTTGTTCCTCCATTTCTTCTCGCTCTCGTAATACTCCAGCCGGGCCCCCCCCGCCTCCTCGCCGCCGCCGCCGGGCCCCCGCAGCACGAAGAAGCGCTTGTGGCCGTGCTTCTGCTTGCGCAGGTAGCCGCACTTTCTCACGCCCTGGTTGTTGTTGTTGTTGCTGTTGTTGTTGAGGTTGGGGCCGGGAGGGGAGCTCGGGGCGGGGGGCAGCAGCCCCAGCACGGCGGAGCTCGCCATCCTCCCCAGCCCCGCGGGCGGGGAGCGCTGCCCGGCGCTTCTCTCTTCAGCTGAAAAAATAAATAGTAATAAAAAAATACACACACACACACAAAAAAAAGAAATAGAGAAGGGATGGCGGTTGAAATAAAAGTTATTCCTTCGCCGGCACAGCCGCAGCGGGGTCCTCCGCCGTCGCTTCGAAGCAGCGGGTGCTGCCGCCGGCTCCCCGGCTCGGGTACCGGTGGCTCCGCCGCTGATGCTGCTGCCGCCGCCGCCGGGAGTTTCGCCGTAAGTAACACATCGCAGCCGGGGCGCCCCAAGTAAAAGAGCAAAACAACACGTGACCGCCGCCCGCGCCGAGCCGCTCACACACCGGGGCGGGAGGGGGCGTGGCTTAGCGGAGGAGGCGGTGCGCCCGCCAATGGAAAACAAAGGGGGCGCGGCCTAGCGAAGAGGCGGTGCGCCCGCCAATGCGAGGACGTGGTGGGCGGGGCTTGGCGGAGAGGCGGTGTCGCCCTAATAGAAAGCGAGGGGGCCGTGGCTTAGCGGAGAGGCGGAGCGCCCGCCAATGAAAGGCGAGGGGGCGTGGCTTAGGGAGAGGCGGTGCCGCTCTACTAGAAAGCGAAGGGGCGGGGCTCAGGCGAGATAAGACACCGCCCACCAATAGAAAGTGAGGTGGGCGTGGCTTACGGCAGAGGGCTCCGCAAGCCACGCCTCCCGGCGGTTGGCGCGCTCCCTCCGCCTCCCCCTTAGTCCTGCCCCCCC
>WAAB01023398.1:287512-343457 GCA_013389865.1 Piaya cayana | reverse complement strand
AAAAAATGAAAATAGGGCCTCATACACCAACACACCTATGTCAATATATATATCAGCATGACTTTACTTAAAATAATTATTTAAAAAAATACTCAAAAAGAAGAGGAAAAAGTCATGTAACAATGAATTGAAGGCAGAGAAGAGTTGTAAAATTAGTCATTCAAGGTAGATTGTATTAGCAATTACATATATATATACACACACACGTGTGTATAAATAGATATAAAACATCTAATATTTGCTTACATATCTTAAAATATCAGTCAGATTCAAAAAAGTATTTCTCTGCTGAACTATACAAGCACCAGGCTGCATTACTGGAAAGTCAGTACTGTCTTGTTGTGCCTGGCCAGTGGATATACATTGATACCTTTTTTTGCAGACTGCTCAATCTCATTTCTCCTGGCAAAGTGGTTCACATGACCTTAGCAAAGACTTTTTAGAAGTCTTCCAGTGAACTCTGTAAAATGAGGCTTTACGTTGAGTTTATATGAATATTTCAGAAGGACACGATTTTCCAAAATACTACATAGAAGAAGAGTGACTATTGTGCTGATGCAGCATCTTATTAGTGTTATCCCAAGGAGACATGAACAACAACCAAAGGGTCAAGAATGGGAGATCAGCTCCCAAGTGGCACAGGTGCAGTTTTCCAGCTTGTAGCCTTCTTCTTACTGGGACACAAATGCTTCCATCTACTGAGGAACTGTCTGCTTTTGGTTTTGCACATACAGCATCTCAGCATTTTCTAGCATTCTAACTACATAGCATTTATAAGGTGCTGAGCAGCCAGGTGTCATAGAGCAGTGTGTAGGGAGCTGATCCTGAAGATTTACGATGCATCTTTTAGTGTCTCTTTGGTCCATTTCCTTAATCATGATGCTGATTATTAGGGCAATTGTTTTTAGTTCTTGTTTCATTTCATTTTACTCTCCTTGTAAAGCATAATGAGTCTTTGTGGTTTTTTTCTTCCCCTCCAACCTTTAAATTGGCTGCTCTTCTCCCAGGCATCTGTAGGCACAGAGAACACCTTGCAGGCACTGTTGTGTTAAAGGCACCCAAGTGTGAAGCAAAATAATTAAATGGGGCTGACATGGCTTTCAGAGGTTTGCTGATCTATCCATAACAATTAGACAGCCTCTGAGCATTGCCCAGCCACTTGAAAGCAGGGCAAGTGCATTCAGAAGATGGTTTTTTAGAATATTACCCAGTAGAAGACTCAATTTCCTCACAAGCATTGTTTTGTTTTCTGAGGAGGAAGGGACTGGGGGCTGGCAGAAGGCCAGCCTTTGATGCTGGCCAGAGAAGCAGAGGGAAAGGTCTGACTCAGGAGTACGCTCCCAATAATTTACTTCTGCTTTCTCGTACCAGCTTGATCTTTCCTGCAGCCTGGCTGCTCTAGGCAAACCTGGTTTAGTGGGGGAGTCAGACACACAGACTAGATGATCTTGAGTGGTCCTTTCCAGACCCTACCATCCTGTGATTCTCTGTAATGGGTATTTTTCAGGCCACGTGAGCATTTGGAGCATATCCACCATGCCAAGGAGACAGTGAGGGAGCTGTAGCAGAGCAGGTTAGGGCTGAGGTAGGATGACCTACAGCCAGACTGCTTGGAGATGATCTTGGAGCAGGAGGATCGAGGACAACCGCCAGCACCAGCTGCCCCAGGCCTTCTAAGTTTGCCCTCTCAGCCTCTCCCTGGCATCACCCATAATGATCTGGTCCAACTGGACAATGTGTTCCTGCTCTGGCTGGTGTGAACAGGTTTCTTCACCAGAAGTTTAGGTACTAAAAGCCTCCCAAGCACTGGAGATTCTGCAGAAGGGAGACTGCTCATGCCAGCTGGGGAGATGTGGCCATCCTGCCAGGGGTGCATATGTTCATCAGTGTTTTGCATCAAAATATAAATGTGGCCCTCTCGGTATGGTTGGATTGAAACACCTGATCCTGCCAATCTAGCTGCAACTCTTCTAATTGGGACAAGGAGACAATTAACCTGCAGCTAATTTTGAAGCAAGGCTTTTGCTTTATCCCCTTGCCTCTGAAAGAAGGAAACCCTTGTATGTAGCTAATGAAAGATGATGGAAGAAAGGGTTACTAATGGGGCTAATTAACAAGTGGGGCTGAAAAGAATGTCATGTGCTATAAATCAAATGAAATACAGCTTTTAAGCAGCAACAATTAATTACATGCTTGAATTGAACTGTGTATGTAATTCATCTGTGGGGCAAGCACAATTGTCCATAAGACTCTTACCAAATGCAAACACAAGCTAAATTTGACCTCAGGAATAAAAACCTTTTTTTTTAAATGAAATTCCTGATATAAGTATCCAAGTGTCAGCATCCAAACAGGAACAAGTTGCATACAATATCCACTGGCTGGAAGTCTAAAGGTTAACTCTAAAGCCAGGAGGTATGCAAATACAGGTGGGGATGGATTAGATACACATGGAGAATAGAGTTGTATAGTCATAATTCTACTTACATGGATAATATATTTGCAAATACATATGTATATGCATATATTAATTTCTATTACGCTACAGCCAAACCAGCAGCAAATTCACCAGTGTTTTACTGTGCAGCCTTGGTGTGGATGTCCTGCCCTGTCACTAGAGTCCTTAATTTCAGTGGGCAGACAGAGTGCATCCCTGCAGTTGGATTGGCCTAGGAGGCACCCTGTGTTCTAATGGACTACTAAAGATCTGGTCAGTGCAGCTTCATTTGGTGACTAAACAAGAAGTAGGGACTTCTTCACTGTTTTGGACCTTGGTGTCTGGCCTGAACCTGGTAGTTATCGAGCCTGGGATGTGTGGGTGTGCACTGCCTCCTCATACCAGTGGCTGGTACAAGGATTTGGAGTGGACACTGCCCTAGATCCCTCCTGACTATGAGTTATCCTCTGCCCTGGCACAGAACTAACCGAGGTTTAGGATAAAGCACTCCCTGTGGGTGGCCCTTGACTGTGGGGTATATATCTTTTTTCCTCTTTCCCCCCTTCCTTTTCAGTTGGCGTAGGAAATTCAGGGAAAGCGGATAACAGCTCAGTTGAATGATTAATAAAACTTTTCTGTATATCCCCTTGATAAATGCGTTCTTGTTGATCTGAGAATTTCCATGAGATAATTGTTTGCTTTACCTGGGTTGCACAGACTGTGGTGTGTGTACCTCACCAGTCAATCTGTTGCGGTGCAAGAGAAAGAAACATCCAGATAACATTTCTCTGGTTTAATTCCCCATCTCACTTCAGCCACTAAAGTTTCAGAACCTGGCTGCATGCAAGGTGCACGTCAGTATGAATTTGTCTTCATCAAGGTATATTTTACACTGATATTGAGGAGGGGAAGAAAAGAGTTGATGGTATTTTTTGTCTCAAATGAAAATTTTCAGTACAGATTGAGAGCATCATAAACAAAGTATATATGCTAGTCAGCTATTCAAAGATATATAGAGTGGAGACTTTTCCTAGGAATTCCTAGTTCCATTGCAGAGATACTGCTTTTTTTTTTTTTTGTATGAAAACACCACAGCATTAAGTATGAAAAATGATAATTCTGTGTTGAATTCTATGTGGCTCTATGCGACTTTTATAAAAATAACTGTGCATTAATTATTTCTCTCCTTTTAAGACTTCAGGATGAAATTGTCACAAGAACTCCTAATTTGTAATGATGAGATCCCTCTTACCTCTTTTACTTTCACTGGAGTGTTCTAATCTTTGGGGTTCCCATTGATGTCCACCATTTCCCAACAGCTGAGGAAAAAGAAATGGTAGATTTCTTCCTATTTTCTATGTACTTGGAAGTGTCTGAGTAATTTTTAACTTGGCAGTAACAATTGCTGAAATATAACATGAATATGTTTTCTACCTCCAAATGAAATTGACCTAAAATCACTAACCTTTTGCTTCTTCTCTTTCCAAGAGGCAACTTTTCAAAGAGCTGTTCTTCCTATTTTGTGCCTCCTGTCCTCCTGATCCCAAACAAAATCAAAGAAGGTAACTAGACTTATTGGCATGGAAAATTTTCTGAGGAGGTGCTGCTGAGTTTGACCAGTAGATTAGTATGAAGAATTCTAAATGGTGCTTAGAGGGCTCCTTCTGGTCCTACACAGAATAAATATAGTATTTCTGCAGTTTTACTGACAAAAGTAAGAAGACTCATGTTATACACTGGTTTAATTCAGCTTTGCCCCATGACTGAATGATCACAGAGCCATCCAGTGGGCCATAATGGAACACTTCTTAAAGCTGGATGAACAAAAAATATGGAACGTTGTGGGGGATTGCACACCTCCTTAGCTGAACCCCAGCTTTTGTCATCAAAATCCTTTTGCAGGCATTCCAGCCCATGCCTTGATGTATTGCTCCTCTTCCTCAATCTTTCCAAAACTATGTAATTTGGAAAGGTTAAACATGTTTGAGCTAAAAAGTCATGAATTATAGCAATCTATGACAATAATAAAAACCTCAGTGTCTGAAACGCTCACTTTTGTTTGGAAGGATATGTCTTTATTTATGGTGAGTAAGTGCTCCAGACTCCACAAATTCTGAATTGACTTAACCAAAGTTAAACTACTAACGGGTAATTTTCAAACAGTAACATAGTGTTGCAAGAGGTATCTGGTATATTTGGCAGGAATTAAGCAGTTAATGTTTCATCAGTGTGAAGTTAATGATATATACACTATTAGTGCTTCTGCCTGTGTTCTCATAAGATTTTCCATATATCACCCTGGAAATGTTGTCTGATTTGGTGCTGTGGAGGTAATTGTTAATTCAAGTGCCAAGAAGCTTAACTAAATGTTATTCCATTACATATGTAAGTTTTAATGATAAACTGGTGGGAGAAGACAGAGAAACACTGAGTAAGGAAACTGCACAAATTGGTGGAAAGTGTTCCCTTTATTCCCTCTGCTTCATGGCACCTTCCAATGAAGGAAGAGAGCATATGGAGATAATTTAGCCTCAAATGAGCCTAAACTCTTTTTTCCAGAGTTCTTCAGATGGGGCTGTAGGTGTCTTCTTGAAAGAATGTCCGCCCTCCTGTGAAATTTCACCAGAGAAAGATCACATCCAGGAATGGTTCTGCAAGCAGTAGCTGTGAATGTGAGTTCTATCACTGCTTGCTTTATTTTAAGTGTGAAGCTTACTTTATTGTTGCTGGGATAGCTGCAAATTGCACATGTTATCCTATAGATGTTTTAATGAAGTTAATCAGGAACAAAGGGTATGAGGTGATCGTAGCCAAGTGTGTTTGTTGTTAGAGCTTTTTACATGAGGTTAATAATCTTGTACATTTTATGTTAGAGTTGTTTTTTGTGGATATTAGGTGCAAGCGCACCCAGAAGTCTGGATTCTAATTGAATCCTTTCAGAAGAGTTTTAGTGGAACATATGAATACATTTTGCTCAAATATTTTCTTTTCCTGTAGGTTGGATGAAAATTCAAATCTCAATTTACATGCTGAATCAAACTACAGATCAGAATGACTGAAGAGATCCTGAACTTATTTACTGATCTATTTATTAAACCATCAGAAGTATGGTATCCAAAATTAACTGTGCCACTATAATCTCAAGATCACTTTATAAGACAGTAGGAATCCTGGGAGTTATTTCACTTGTTGAATAACTCACAGCCCTCCTACCTTCAAATTTACGTTTCTTAGGTGCTATGTTTCTATTTTGACTGTAGTTAAACAGACATGGTGAACCTCACCTTGTATTAAAAACCTGACAAAAAAGGAAGACTAGAGAGCATGTTCAAAATGAGCATTTGATGATATATTATCACTGAACCAACCCAGTGATATGAGAAACTGGAAGATATAGAATCATAGAACAACCAGGTTGGAAGAGACCCACCGGATCATTGAGTCCAACAATTCCTATAAAACACCAACCCATGTCCCTCAGCACCTCGTCCACCTATGCCTTAAACACCTCCAGGGAAGGTGAATCAACCACCTCCCTGGGTAGCCTGTTCCAGTGCCCAATGACCCTTTCTGTGAAATTTTTTTCCTGAAACCTTTGCTANAATGTTGTCTGATTTGGTGCTGTGGAGGTAATTGTTAATTCAAGTGCCAAGAAGCTTAACTAAATGTTATTCCATTACATATGTAAGTTTTAATGATAAACTGGTGGGAGAAGACAGAGAAAGACTGAGTAAGGAAACTGCACAAATTGGTGGAAATTGTTCCCTTTATTCCCTCTGCTTCATGGCACCTTCCAATGAAGGAAGAGAGCATATGGAGATAATTTAGCCTCAAATGAGTCTAAACTCTTTTTTCCAGAGTTCTTCAGATGGGGCTGTAGGTGTCTTCTTGAAAGAATGTCCGCCCTCCTGTGAAATTTCACCAGAGAAAGATCACATCCAGGAATGGTTCTGCAAGCAGTAGCTGTGAATGTGAGTTCTATCACTGCTTGCTTTATTTTAAGTGTGAAGCTTACTTTATTGTTGCTGGGATAGCTGCAAATTGCACATGCTATCCTATAGATGTTTTAATGAAGTTAATCAGGAACAAAGGGTATGAGGTGATCGTAGCCAAGTGTGTTTGTTGTTAGAGCTTTTTACATGAGGTTAATAATCTTGTACATTTTATGTTAGATTTGTTTTTTGTGGATATTAGGTGCAAGTGCACCCAGAAGTCTGGATTCTGATTGAATCCTTTCAGAAGAGTTTTAGTGGAACGTATGAATACATTTTGCTCAAATATTTTCTTTTCCTGTAGGTTGGATGAAAATTCAAATCTCAATTTACATGCTGAATCAAACTACAGATCAGAATGACTGACTGAAGAGATCCTGAACTTATTTACTGAGCTATTTATTAAACCATCAGAAGTATGGTATCCAAAATTAACTGTGCCACTATAATCTCAAGATCACTTTATAAGACAGTAGGAATCCTGGGAGTTACTTCACTTGTTGAATCACTCACATCCCTCCTACCTTCTGCAAATTTATGTTTCTTAGGTGCTATGTTTCTATTTTGACTGTAGTTAAACAGACATGGTGAACCTCACCTTGTATTAAAAACCTGACAAAAAAGGAAGACTAGAGAGCATGTTCAAAATGAGCATTTGATGATATATTATCACTGAACCAACCCAGTGATATGAGAAACTGGAAGATATAGAATCATAGAACAACCAGGTTGGAAGAGACCCACCGGATCATTGAGTCCAACAATTCCTATAAAACACCAACCCATGTCCCTCAGCACCTCGTCCACCTATGCCTTAAACACCTCCAGGGAAGGTGAATCAACCACCTCCCTGGGTAGCCTGTTCCAGTGCCCAATGACCCTTTCTGTGAAATTTTTTTCCTGAAACCTTTGCTATGGTAAAGGCTTTCTGCAGTCAGATGGTTTAGGAACAAACCTAAACACGATGGAATACTAAAGTCATCATTTGCTTGACTCCAGAGGGAATCAGATTAAGACTGGGAGAGGGAATGGCAGTGTTAAGCAGATATTGGAGATATATTTGGGATTTCTTCTTGGCCTTGAATCGTAGACATATTCATATACACACAACAGATTGATTCTCTATGCTCTAAAGTTGGCTGTATGCCCAGCAATAGGCAAGCCAAGGACAGAGGAACTACAGGGTTCCCATCCTTCATGCAGATTTCAGAGATGCTAGAATATTTGTTCCCTCTCTGCAGGGAGCATCGTATATTGTTACTATTTTATAAAACACAGTGACCAAAGATTTCCCATGAGCAAGCATCACAGCTTAATCTTCTGGGTTGCATCACAACCAATGTTCACACGCTTGCTGCTTTTTACTACCACACTTGCTGCCTGGTGATCAGTGCAGGTTTCTGCATCAGAGTGTTGGACACCTTATCTCCCAACTCAGAATGGGTCTTTGGTGCTGGGTTTGTGGCTTTTTTTCTTGCTGAGTCCACCAAGGAAAGACAGCACTTGAAATCAGTCTGCAACGAGGACAGAAGCCTTGGGGCAGATGTATGAAGTTGCTTGTGAGCACATTAGCAAACCAGAACGTCTGTACATATACATTTCTTCTTGGTCTGTAGACAGCAGAGTAATTGTCTCACGTTTAATTGTGTGATACACATGGCTAACAAGTAATACCCTATTTAAAGAACAAGGCAATGTCCTTCCCAGAAGCTGTTGTAACACGATGAAAAAATATGTAGAGGGAGAGAATTTTTCTATCTTTTCCTTTCCTTTTTATTTTAGGCTAATCAGAAACATTGCAGATTCAGCCATCTATAAAAGCCTGACTCCAGAAGGAATTGGATTTATTTTTATGAAATGAATGTGTGTTTTTTATTATGCATGGCAGGTATTGTTGGAATCGAAGTATGAAAATTGTATTTTACAGTGTAGACCCTTGGGTAATGGATTAAATTTCAACACAATCATATCTGCTATTGAAAAACACCACAATATGAAGTCCCTTTTGAGAAAGTTAAATAAATGAATGATAGGCCAAGAGCAGATCTTTTTTTGTTGTTTTTCTATTTTACCTCTGTTTTTCAGTGCCATTTACACCCTTTTTCTCTGTGAGGAGGGGTATGCCTGTCTTAGCATAGAAGCTGAATTCTTATCTGTCTAATCTATGCAGCATCCTCAGACTCTGCTCTTTTGTTTGTCAAGCTCAAGTATGCCCCGGCTGCATCACAGAAACCACAGTATAGAAGGGGAGGGAATGCAGGCTTGGGAGTCATCCTAGAATAAAGCCAGGATGAAAGAAATGTATATAGAACATAAATTCAATATATAAGTTTTTCTAAGTGGTTCTACATCTGTCTTATCCCAATGCTTTAGCAAAGGTTTGGTCTGGTTTTGTTTGGTTGGGGTATTGTTGGGTTTTTTTAGATTTTTGCATGGAGAAGTTGTTATTTTCAACATGGTTCCGCTTTAGTGCGCCCCTAAAAAGGAACCTTGTTTTCAGCAGATGAGTAACTGGGGCACTGGCACACAGAATTCCCTTTCAAAATCTTCCACTGTCCAGTCTCTCATGGAGCGGTTTCCTGATACTGTAGAAACAGGAAATCATCACATTCAAAATACCTAACGGTGATAGCAACAAGCCTGTCTGAGCACATTTTTTACCCATTTCCACATGATTTGCTTTTTTGAGAGTGGGTCTTTCATTGGAGATTTTTATTTCAACAAATGCAGCCTGGAGCAGACCGTATTGTCTCTGTTCTGGTCCTGAGAGATCTGGGGTTTTTCAGCCTGGAGAAGAGGAGGTTGAGGAGAGACCTCATTGCTCTCTACAACTATCTGAGGGGAGGTNTATGATTCTGTGATTTTATGAATCTATAGTACCGGGCTACTAAGTTTTCAAAACTTGTCTCATATTTTATATCTGAGGATAAACCCCCAACAGCGTAATTGTCTCTAAACACCAAACAGCTAGAGCATTGAAGCAAGGGGCTCTCAGAACACTCTGGTGCTCGAGTCCCTCATATTGATGGGGGGAATCGTAAAGGAAATAACACATTAACACAAAATTGAACATTTCTGGTATGTGATCATGAAAACACTGATTTCACTATATAAAGAGAATAACTCTGATTTTAGCTGTTTATTTTTCTTTTCAATTTTGAAACAATGCACACAAGTTTTTGTGTGATTGTCATTAGATTTTCTGCCAGATATACTCATTTTGACTCCAAAGCAGACTTTAGTCTCATTTTCCAACATGTCTTGTTTTTGTTTTTTACTGTTAGCCTTGATCTCATTTTTATTTGTATTCAAATCCAAAGGATAATTATAATTATATATTGTAGTATATGGTAATGACGGTGTATTAAAAAAATAAATGTTCAAGATTAGTTGAAAGGACATTGACAAATGTTGGTCTTGATTGTAAATCCAAACTTTTAATTTTTATTCTGT
The DNA here is from genome assembly GCA_013389865.1 of Piaya cayana. Lineage (NCBI taxonomy): Eukaryota > Metazoa > Chordata > Aves > Cuculiformes > Coccyzidae > Piaya > Piaya cayana. Next base: position 333,575 of record WAAB01023398.1, on the reverse strand, counting down.
GTTTTCAGTTTTCTCTGCAAGGTATCAGAGAACTTGGCACTAATTCAAAATAATCTTTTATTTCCACTTTCCAAGACAATAGCTATGCTTCAGTAAGTTCTTTTCCATATGATCTACCAATTACAACAAAATATTGCACAATATCTAATCAGAAACATAGGGAAATTGGACATTTTTAAAAGAAATATTTAACTTCTCAGAAACCCAAACACTTTAAAGTATCCAAAAAATGGACTCAGAAAGCTGTAGCAGTATTTTATGGAAAATGAAGAACAGAGGTCTAATTATTCTTTTTTTTTTTAATCCCTGGATTTTTGCCTGGTTGCTGTTTCCTGTGAAGCATCCTCATCTGCCCCCTCATTTAGAAGATCAGTTCAACACAGAAGAGATGATGTGGCACAGGACCTCAACACAAATAGCACTAAAAAAATTATAGTGGCATCTCTGCATCCAAATTATGTGTGCATGTGTGTGTCTAAAATTGTGGGAGGGAAGAAGAAAGAGGAGTATTTCCTTTTACACAGTAAAGTTGATTCTTTCTCTGGAAAGCATTCTCATGAAAATATTAATTCTGTCAAGGAGCCAATCTTCTGTCAAAACACTTTGAATCCAATGTCTTTGATTAGCCCTAGTGCTAATGAAAGTCTAGTTCTGTAATTTGTGTAATGCAAGACAGAGCACAGTCTGAGTCCTAGCTTGATTTTGTAATGCTGAGGGTACACGGCTTCATTTTCTCAATTCATAACGTGAATTCAATAAAACTATTGATACAAAGAAGGCTGCTGCTTATAAATGCTTGCAGATTGAAGCTTTAATTTGAAAACTGAACAGTTTTGATCTGGAAATCATTTAGAACAGTAAGGTGCTATTTTTACAAACCTTTTTTAGAAATGAACAAACCTCAACGTTTAGATTCTTTTTTTAAAACAAAAAATCTGCTATGACTGTGGAAAAAAGGATTACTTTAGTTATGGTGATCTGGGAGTGATTTCTCCAAAACTGTGGGTCTGAGCTTGAATCAGAGGCACTGGAACTGGAGGATTTGACAGTGCAGTCATACTCCATAGGCAGATCCCTTAGGACAGTACTTGCTAAGGTTTAAGGAGATTGTTAAAAGGTAGCACCAGCAGACCACCTAGTAAAATCTCTGCAACATTTTTCCCTTACGTGTCACCATGAGGGTGGAGGGACTGGGGGCAGAGACAAGGAATACAGGATGGGCAATCTATCTTTTCTTATGGTTGCCAGGAAGTTTGACAAAAGCTTTTGCAGATAAAGTGAAAATGCAAATTGAGGCTTCCCCCCCCCCCAAACTTCTGCCAAATCTCCACGTGTCCATCACTTCCCAGATCTTTCAGTGAGCTTGTGGGGCTCTCTGTGACTTCCCTGGCAACTCAGTTTGGTGGGATGAGTGTTCCACCAGATCATCTCCCTGACCCAGGACTATGAACTTGTGCAAGAGTCCATGTCCAACGCAGGGAGGAGACACGAGGGTGTGGCATTCAAAATCAGCAGATCCAGAGGTATCTTACCTCACTCTTATAAGACATGACAAATTAAGTCAGCGACTCTGAGGATCTGATCAAAAGTCCATGTGAAATTATGTCGCTGCTTATAGTAGTTTCTTCTTTTCTCCATCATAAAATCCAAGCTTTACCATAAGTAGGACCCTGATTTTGTATCAAGAGATGTTATTTTAGAACGTGTTGGTGAGTTTGCATTGTGTTCAAACAGCTGCTTGGTGATTGAGCTTGCAGTCATGTACTGAGAAAACTAATGCTGAACAAATCATTGTTATCTGATTACCTTCACAGCTTATTTGTGTGATGATTGGGGAATCATTTAGACACAGCAGCCATTTAATCAGTAATCATATATAACATGAATATGATGTTTTCTAATTTGGTTGTCATGTACAACTCAGATGCAGTGCCTCTGCTGAATGTGAAGATTAATTATACGTTAATTAATGGCTATTTATAGCAAAGGTCTTCAAATTAGTTTCTATGACCTCATTACCATGTTACATGCAATCTAATTAACTAATACAAAGGTTGCTTCAAACACCTTTTATAATTTTAAAGTGATAGATTATTTATGTATCTGCCATTTCTAGGCTGTTTTTACTCTAGGAAATGGATAGAAGCAGATTAAGAGCACTTACTCCCAAAAAATCCTACATTATTCTCCTTAAGGTGATAACAACAACTAAGGTACAGCTGCAAAACGATTTTGATTCTGAGTCTCTGACATTATTTGTCTGAACAAGTAAAATCTCTTTTAGAAATTGAATATATTTTATCCTTGGATTTTCCCAGATAATGATGTATATCACTAACACACATAATAATGATTCTATGATTCACTGTCTCTAACAATGCATGAAAAAACAATACAAGAAAATAAGCAGCCATCATTTTTAATAAATGGCGAGATTTTACAACCTATGGGCTTGATTCTGTGTGTCTTAGGTTCTAGAGCTTTAATCAGAAGCTCACACTTCTTTTTCCTGTAATTGTTTATGCCTTTTTCAGCTCTTACATGTTTGTTTGCAGGAAGGCCATTTGTTAGGCTATGACAGAAGCAAACTGAATCATGACAAATAAGCTGTATTAGTGTGTAAGTGAATGGAAAAATACAATAGCCATGATAAGAAAGGGAGACAAAGCTATTGTATTGGCTTCTGCCTTGCAGCATTTAGTTGAAAAAATAAACCATGTTATTTTTATTGAACAGAAACAACAGTGGTCAAATCCAGCCTCTGAGAGCTGATCATCTAGAAGCCCTCTGGAAAGACTAGAATTGCCTTCCTCTTTTTATCTTCCTTTGCTTCTGTGTCTTCTCCTGATGCATCCATTAGGACATGCAAATACAACTCAACAGGTCCCATGGACTTAGAATCATAGAATCACAGAATCATAGACTTGTGCACCTTCAGGTTCTTTAGAACAGAAATATGATTACTTAGAGCAGGAAGCAAAAGACTGTGAAATCTGTGCAAGGAATCATTTTAACAGTTAGAAAGGAGAGGACTCTTCTCTTTGTAAGCTTTCTCTGGAGGACCCCAGGTCATGTTCTGTGCTTGCATTATGCAACCATACACCCAGTTCTGTTTTTTTTTAAAATAGCAGCAATTACACAGCATGACAAAAGTAGGTACTTTATGGGCAGTATGGCAGATCAGTTTAGTAATATTAAATGTCTTGAAACCTGAGTTTAAGTCTTCACATGCTGAGGTCATAAAATATATCTGTTACTCTGAATTAATGTGTTCCCTAAAGTAAACCCTCAAGAAAGGAATAGTTGTCTTATCTATGCTATGTAGTCCTTTTATCTACATTAGATGAGAGTTATTCTGAGTGAAAATACACCTATATAACTTAAACTGTGCTGAAATGCAGATGGATAATTTAATTCAGAATTCAGGTAGGTTTTATTTTTTTCTCCAGCATTAGCTTATCTCAACAGAAAATGAATCTAAGTAATTCTTAGTAAGGATGATTGGCATTGGTACATCCCAAGTCTGTGCACTAAACTTTGCTAGCACATTTAAATGTACATCTTCAGTTGATTCAGAAAAGCTTTTCTGGCTCTAGGCCCATTTTGCATTTTCTGCTTGTCATTTCCAGAAATAAACAGGTGAGACCTTGTGTGAACCAGGCAAGACCCAGAGCTCCTAAGGGCTGAGCCCTTGATATCTGCCTGGATCTTGAGATCTATAGTACAGTATTGCCTACACAACTCATAAATTTCCTTCCCCAGAGATGCTGGAGGCTTTTACCCAATGAATCCCACTCCAGCTGCAGGAAACAGCCTTTATGCTTACAGTTTACAGTGCCATTCTACACAGAGCCACGAAATTCTTGGAAGCAAAGAAATTGTTTGCTAAAAGCTGCAGTTTATTTCTGCCCCCCAACTGTTCACAGACTTAAGCTGAATGCACTTAACAATTGCAGCTGGAAATACTTTTGGCCAAGAGTGTTTGAGGCTGTGATCCACCAAAGGACACAATAGCAAGAGCAGGCTTTTTCCTAGCGAGCCCAGGACTCATGACACAGCACAGCTGCAGGAGCCAAGGAACAATTTCTCCTTGTGCATAAAGGGAGCTGAACCTCTTTTTCTTTCAAAAAAATTATTCTAACTGTGGGTTATGAAAAATCCTGGTGCAAGGCCCTCTTGATTTTCTTTTTGGATCCTCTATAACCTCTTTAAAAGCATTTAATTCTTACCGACCCATAAGATGTACGTCTCTAGGAGGGGATGGTTGATAGGAGGAATGTTGCTCATAATCCCCTGGCAGAAGCTAATAGAAGTCATCAACTCTCTTCCAGACAAATCCAGATGTGGAGTGGTAGAAATGATGCTTAGATTTTAGACATATTATTAGATATGTAAAAAGTAGTTTGGAGCATCTTTTATCTCTGTCACGCCCTCACTTTTTCTAGTTTAAAATAGGAAGTCACACTTGCCCATACTTGTCTCAAGTGATGAAAAGAACTAAAAGTCTAGAATCTATCATTGCCTATAGACCTCTATGGACATTATTAGAGTTTCACAAGCAAATAAAGTACCTCTTGCCATTAAATGACTCCTATTTTTTATTCTCGTGCTAAATGATGAAAATCGGTTGTAAGAATATGATCATTCCCCCCAAAAAGAAAATCCTGCCATGTCTTCCCCCTCCCTCCAAATGCGCATATTGATGCTCTTGAGTGTTTAGCTTGTATGTGTTCAAGAGGTAAAGGGAGAATTCGGCTAAACTGTTAATCTTCTTGGCTCAGTTGCAGCAACAGTACGTAACTCAGAGAAGAGAAATGGTGAAGTGACACTGTTGAAAAACAGGGTTTCAAAGAAGGGAGAGTTAGTTAAAAAAATGCAGACAGCACCCAGCAGAATGATAACACCTTGGCTAGATCTGATTTCAGAAAGGAAATCTTTGATGGCTGCATCTCACAAATGATATTGGCACCAGGATGAATGCAGGTGCATTTTTTTCCTCATTTTATTTTCTTGGGTTTTCTTCAGGGGTCATTTTTTATCATTTTGAGGATGTCAAAATTTAACAAAGTGCTTGAAAAAGAAACAGTAAAATCCAGAGTATGACTGAAAAAAAATGGATGGCTGGAGGAATTTTTTTTTCATTCCACTTTCTTTCTTATCTGCATTTAGCCACAGCATATTAACATATTAATACGTGGAAATGCATATTAGTAGCATTGAGCTTATCTGCCAGAAGCAAAAACCATATGAATGCAGGATATAAAGGAGCAACACTAGGTGCAGAATTCAAACCCATGTGCCTAAGAAGGAAACAACAGGGTTTACTCTTATATCTGTTGTTGTTGTCATTCCAGTGAAAAGAGAATTAATCCTTTGCAGTTTAATCTTATAGCAAACCATAGACCTGTCTTGGAATTAGCCTGTATTAAGTAGTAAGAAGTTAGCCAAAATGTTGTTAGAAACTGTAAATTATTTGGTATTCTCATGCTTGTGAGTTTTAATTTTTTAAATGAATATTTGGCCTTGAGTGCCTGATTATAGTTTTTTGTTAGAAAACACTTCTTCCTTGATAAATGAAAATTGATGCGTCCCTGAGTTATTTGCCCTATAAAAAATAATTTTCTGATAAAATCACACTAATTTGTCAATATTCTTAATGGTTTTCTTGAAAAAAAATAAAGGAGATGGTAATCTCACAGTAAGATAAATTCTCCAAGGCTTCATCCTGAAGATAAAAGAAACACTTAAGTATTCTGATGTTGTGCTGTTTCATTGCAGATCAATATACTGATCACAGCAACAAAGGTAATTACAGAGTCTGTCTTCTGGGAATTAAGCATCTTCAGCTCCCACAAAATCAGCAAAAGCCAAAAGCATTTGTCATCTTCCATCAGGAGGCATTAAAATAGTAAAAGCAAGCAAACAAGTGAACAAACACAAAAATCCAGTTGCTATTTCATAAAAGGTCACTAGATTTCTCCTGTTTCCATACATATGATTTTGCTAGAGCTGAACTGTGGACACAGGGACACAGTCACAATGCAGAGACCATTCAAAAAATAACCCTTTGTTTAATTTTTTTCATCTGTTGTCTGTTTAGGTCTCTATATTGGGCTGTTTGAAAATGAGCTCCACTCACCTATCTTTGTTCCCTCTTTTTGAAATGTTATGAGAAGCTACATTTGTCTTAAAGGTCTGAAGCTTTAATATCTAGGAGACATTTGGATTTAGATGAAAATTTGAGTGGCACTTTTATTTTACTCCTCTAAATTTAGAAACACATAAATATTTGCACTATGAAGAAAACACTTCCATGGGGACCACAATATTGTTACTGTGGAAAATTCTGAGTTTCCAAGTTGGTTTTTATCATGACACAGGATATTTTGAATTGCTTGGGGTTTGTTTATTTGGGGGGTTGTTTTCGTTGTTGTTAAATATTTTCCATTTAACTAAGTGAAGTCAGAAAAGATTTGACTAGCTGTATCACAAAAGGAATTCTTCCATGTGAATATTTCCCTACTACACTCTGAGGAACCATGAACTGGTCTATAGAACTTTCCATCCACCATGGCAACCTGTTTTCATTTGATCTTCCATGGTTTACATTATAGGTTCTTTGAAGCAGGGGCATTAATGCTGAGTTTGTGCTGAGAAGCAGTCACGATCGTTTTTAGAGCTATAAAAATAAAACTGATACAGTAATATTAACAGCTCATAACCCCAAATATTTAGTTGAGGCTGGCTAGACTTTCTCCCATTAAGGAAAAAGAGTTCGTTAAGCTGGTAGCTCTTGCAAGCAGTGAAGCAGTCTGATATATAGTGCCAGTAGTTAAAAGAAAGCTATTGTAGAGGATTTATTTCTCATGGGTTTTGATCAGAAGAAGAAGAAAGTGTAGCAGAACTGATATTTTCAAACATTTTCAGAAATTTAATTAGTTGGTTTTTATGTAAGGGCAAAAAATTCAAATTAAACATACAGTAGCTAAGTTTATGTAAAGAATATTTTCCAAAATTAGCAGGAGACAAATCTGAAATGTCTGAGAGGTTCCATTTGCTATAAGCTCCTAGAAATATCTGATGTAATCACAACTGCCTTAAACGTGGCTGCTTAGGAACAGTACTGCAAGCTTGTCTTCCTCACAAGCCTGAGCAGAAATAAACACCGTAAGGATTGATCACACAAAAGTATATTGAAGGACTTTTTTTGTCTTAAAAATGAGGAAGGAGACAGAGGACTCAGAAATAAAATGGAGAAAACATCATGGGCTGATTCTTATTTGAAAGGTAGATTCCTCCTTTCTCAGTCTCCAGCCATCTAAATCGTGGACATGGACCCACTGCTCCTCTGGTTTATGGAAACAAGGATTTGGGAAGAGCAGACTGGCATACTTCTGCTCTGGCTTTTACACAGCATTAGGTTGCGAGCAGGGGCTCAGCTAGGAGAGGAGGACTATTCCCAGACTCACACACATAGATACAACCTAATTTATTTTGCATCCCTAAGAAGCTGCTACACTCAAACAACTTGTTATGTGTTTAGTAGTCCTGCATCTCAGATCCTGTGCCACCCTGCACGGGTTCACGCAATCTGTGCAACACTTTAGGTTCTGGTCCCTTCACCCTCCCTTCCTGAATCACAGCAGGTCACCACACTTCAACAGGGACCAAAGATTTCTCTCCTGCTGCTATCCAGTAGGTTTTCTGCCAAGGAAAATCAGCATTAGTCTCTTGCTAATGCTGTCATGAAGCTCAACACTCAGTGTGCATTAATCATGTGACTAAAAGCCAAGTACATCCTGTCTGGAACAGGTTTCCTGCTTCTAGAAACCAAGTTATCTTTCATCTAGTTGGCCTGAGTGCATCCACACTCCAAACAAACATGCACAGCTGTGAGGGGCTATGAATTCTGTAAAAGACAGTCCTTCACCATTAGCTGAACAGCTGCACCCTGCGAAATGAAACGCATCAATCTAGATTTGTCAGAGAACTTTTAAATTACAGATAAAGGGGCTTTTAAAAATTCACAAGGTGTGGGAATTTTTAGTTCTGAGTCCTATTTTAAAGAAGAAAATATTTAGCCCAAGCAACTATTAAGGTTAGAGAGTATAAGGTGGAATGAGGCGTGCAACTGCATGAAGGAGCATGGTGGAAGGAGGTAGCACATGTCTTAACTCCCAGGTGCCTATGTCACAACTGAGGCACATCATTGACATCAACCTCCTGTTCTCCTTTCCTCCTTTTTCTTCCATGGATACGTTCTCCCAGAGGAGATCCACCCTCCTCATCTCTCCAACACATTTGCAGTTTATCAGGCAAAAATTGATTAACTGCCACACCATGTGCAAATTGATCACAGGCAAATGCTCATTTGTGGTGGCCTGGGAGGGTTTATCTAGTTTCTCACTGGGCAGCAAAACAGCATGAAGGAAAGGTCTCTGCAAGGCAAACCTCAAAAGGGAAGTGCCAAGCTGAAAATGGGAGTGAATTATAGCACCGAGCCCAGAAGCACCTGTAGGCAGGTCAGCATTAATGTAAGGAAAGGCAGCATGAAGCATGGCCTGCAGCTCCAGCCACTTTATGCTCTCCCCAGATGGGCTTATGGTTAAATAAATATTACAGTTCATGAAATATTTTGTGATCCAAGAGACAGACAATTAGAATCAGAGTGAAAACCAACTGGTCTTGGCCAACTGTTAATGATCTTTTCTTTGTTATCACTGCTTTTAAAGAAGCATATTTCCTTTTTTTTTTATGGTTGTGTTTTTCTTCTTATTAAAGGTATATTGTTTTTCCTATCTTTAAGAAAAAACCCAAACAAATTAAAAAAAAGAGAATAATTGGAAATGTTGGCATACATTTACATCCTCCTGGCTGTGTTTTGTAATTTCATCTTGTCCTCTTCCCATTTATCCTCAAGANGTTTTCGTTGTTGTTAAATATTTTCCATTTAACTAAGTGAAGTCAGAAAAGATTTGACTAGCTGTATCACAAAAGGAATTCTTCCATGTGAATATTTCCCTACTACACTCCAAGGAACCATGAACTGGTCTATAGAACTTTCCATCCACCATGGCAACCTGTTTTCATTTGATCTTCCATGGTTTACATTATAGGCTCTTTGAAGCAGGGGCTTTAATGCTGAGTTTGTGCTGAGAAGCAGTCACGATCGTTTTTAGAGCTATAAAAATAAAACTGATACAGTAATATTAACAGCTCATAACCCCAAATATTTAGTTGAGGCTGGCTAGACTTTCTCCCATTAAGGAAAAGGAGTTCGTTAAGCTGGTAGCTCTTGCAAGCAGTGAATCAGTCTGATATATAGTGCCAGTAGTTAAATGAAAGCTATTGTAGAGGATTTATTTCTCATGGGTTTTGATCAGAAGAAGAAGAAAGTGTAGCAGAACTGATATTTTCAAACATTTTCAGAAATTTAATTAGTTGGTTTTTATGTAAGGGCAAAAAATTCAAATTAAACATACAGTAGCTAAGTTTATGTAAAGAATATTTTCCAAAATTAGCAGGAGACAAATCTGAAATGTCTGAGAGGTTCCATTTGCTATAAGCTCCTAGAAATATCTGATGTAATCACAACTGCCTTAAACGTGGCTGCTTAGGAACAGTACTGCAAGCTTGTCTTCCTCACAAGCCTGAGCAGAAATAAACACCGTAAGGATTGATCACACAAAAGTATATTGAAGGACTTTTTTTGTCTTAAAAATGAGGAAGGAAACAGAGGACTCAGTAATAAAATGGAGAAAACATCATGGGCTGATTCTTATTTGAACGGCAGATTCCTCCTTTCTCAGTCTCCAGCCATCTAAATCATGGACATGGACCCACTGCTCCTCTGGTTTATGGAAACAAGGATTTGGGAAGAGCAGACTGGCATACTTCTGCTCTGGCTTTTACACAGCATTAGGTTGCGAGCAGGGGCTCAGCTAGGAGAGGAGGACTATTCCCAGACTCACACACATAGATACAACCTAATTTATTTTGCATTTCTAAGAAGCTGCTACACTCAAACAACTTGTTATGTGTTTAGTAGTCCTGCATCTCAGATCCTGTGCCACCCTGCAAGGGTTCACGCAATCTGTGCAACACTTTAGGTTCTGGTCCCTTCACCCTCCCTTCCTGAATCACAGCAGGTCACCACACTTCAACAGGGACCAAAGATTTCTCTCCTGCTGCTATCCAGTAGGTTTTCTGCCAAGGAAAATCAGCATTAGTCTCTTGCTAATGCTGTCATGAAGCTCAACACTCAGTGTGCATTAATCATGTGACTAAAAGCCAAGTACATCCTGTCTGGAACAGGTTTCCTGCTTCTAGAAACCAAGTTATCTTTCATCTAGTTGGCCTGAGTGCATCCACACTCCAAACAAACATGCACAGCTGTGAGGGGCTATGAATTCTGTAAAAGACAGTCCTTCACCATTAGCTGAACAGCTGCACCCTGCGAAATGAAACGCATCAATCTAGATTTGCCAGAGAACTTTTAAATTACAGATAAAGGGGCTTTTAAAAATTCACAAGGTGTGGGAATTTTTAGTTCTGAGTCCTATTTTAAAGAAGAAAATATTTAGCCCAAGCAACTATTAGGGTCAGAGAGTATAAGGTGGAATGAGGCGTGCAACTGCATGAAGGAGCATGGTGGAAGGAGGTAGCACATGTCATAACTCCCAGGTGCCTATGTCACAACTGAGGCACATCATTGACATCAACCTCCTGTTCTCCTTTCCTCCTTTTTCTTCCATGGATATGTTCTCCCAGAGGAGATCCACCCTCCTCATCTCTCCAACACATTTGCAGTTTATCAGGCAAAAATTGATTAACTGCCATACCATGTGCAAATTGATCACAGGCAAATGCTCATTTGTGGTGGCCTGGGAGGGTTTATCTAGTTTCTCACTGGGCAGCAAAACAGCATGAAGGAAAGGTCTCTGCAAGGCAAACCTCAAAAGGGAAGTGCCAAGCTGAAAATGGGAGTGAATTATAGCACCGAGCCCAGAAGCACCTGTAGGCAGGTCAGCATTAATGTAAGGAAAGGCAGCATGAAGCATGGCCTGCAGCTCCAGCCACTTTATGCTCTCCCCAGATGGGCTTATGGTTAAATAAATATTACAGTTCATGAAATATTTTGTGATCCAAGAGACAGACAATTAGAATCAGAGTGAAAACCAACTGGTCTTGGCCAACTGTTAATGATCTTTTCTTTGTTATCACTGCTTTTAAAGAAGCATATTTCCTTTTTTTTTTATGGTTGTGTTTTTCTTCTTATTAAAGGTATATTGTTTTTCCTATCTTTAAGAAAAAACCCAAACAAATTAAAAAAAAGAGAATAATTGGAAATGTTGGCATACATTTACATCCTCCTGGCTGTGTTTTGTAATTTCATCTTGTCCTCTTCCCATTTATCCTCAAGAAAGAAGAGGCATGAGAAAAAAAATTACAGATTTGAGTGAATAACTTCAGTTCTTTATGGGTTCCCCAAGTCCCAGCAGCAGGCGTAGAGTCACTGGGCCATAAGGCTGCCACATTGCTTCAACTGCTCCTCAATGCTGATGGACTTCAACATCATGGACATAATCTCCTCCACAAAGCTGCAGCTACAGGTTGTGGGGATAGAACGATTTGAACTATTATTAGCTATTTAACATCTTTCAAAAAACTTAGATTCATCACTTATTATTTCTTATACCACTGCCTATGCTTAGGAGCACCACACGCTGTGGAAGTTAGTGGTGGCTGCATTTCATGAGGAACTTTGAAAAGTCATTCACTCTTTTTAAGAACACCCAGAAAAGCATTTTATTACCTTAAGTCATCCAAAATCTATTTCCATTTACATGTAAGTTATTAGTAGGGAAATGGTTGGGAACATATTTCATGGCATTCATCTATCGAATTACTGGCTTTTCTCTTCCCTATTAGAGTACAAGGCCATTCTGGGCAAAATGAATAGTGAAGTTTAAACAACACACCTCGCTGCTAACTCCACTTCATGCAAGTGAGCTGGCAAGAACTAAAGTCCTTAATGGATATTTAATGGTGGATGAAATAAGCTTTCTCCTTTTTAGCACAAAGGCTTATTAGAGCTGGTTGCCCTCTGTAAAGTGCTCACCTGACTCACCTCTCAAGCTGGTGCTGAAAGACTCAGCTCTGATGGCTAACCTCAGAGTCCCTCGTCTAGCGCTCTTAGAGTAAAACTTCTTTCAGAAGAACCGCAGTGTTTGTCTCACTGAGGTTTGTGGTGTAATTTGCTATTTCATTAGGGTCATCACGTTCTCCAGTTTGAAGTCTTTTTATAGGGAGTCTTTAATGCCCTGCTCTTGCAATTTGTCAAAGAATACAAGGAAGTCCTCAGGATTCTTCGCCTTTTCTGGCTCTGTATTATACCATNAGAAGCATATTTCCTTTTTTTTTTATGGTTGTGTTTTTCTTCTTATTAAAGGTATATTGTTTTTCCTATCTTTAAGAAAAAACCCAAACAAATTAAAAAAAAGAGAATAATTGGAAATGTTGGCATACATTTACATCCTCCTGGCTGTGTTTTGTAATTTCATCTTGTCCTCTTCCCATTTATCCTCAAGAAAGAAGAGGCATGAGAAAAAAAATTACAGATTTGAGTGAATAACTTCAGTTCTTTATGGGTTCCCCAAGTCCCAGCAGCAGGCGTAGAGTCACTGGGCCATAAGGCTGCCACATTGCTTCAACTGCTCCTCAATGCTGATGGACTTCAACATCATGGACATAATCTCCTCCACAAAGCTGCAGCTACAGGTTGTGGGGATAGAACGATTTGAACTATTATTAGCTATTTAACATCTTTCAAAAAACTTAGATTCATCACTTATTATTTCTTATACCACTGCCTATGCTTAGGAGCACCACACGCTGTGGAAGTTAGTGGTGGCTGCATTTCATGAGGAACTTTGAAAAGTCATTCACTCTTTTTAAGAACACCCAGAAAAGCATTTTATTACCTTAAGTCATCCAAAATCTATTTCCATTTACATGTAAGTTATTAGTAGGGAAATGATTGGGAACATATTTCATGGCATTCATCTATCGAATTACTGGCTTTTCTCTTCCCCATTAGAGTACAAGGCCATTCTGGGCAAAATGAATAGTGAAGTTTAAACAACACACCTCGCTGCTAACTCCACTTCATGCAAGTGAGCTGGCAAGAACTAAAGTCCTTAATGGATATTTAATGGTGGATGAAATAAGCTTTCTCCTTTTTAGCACAAAGGCTTATTAGAGCTGGTTGCCCTCTGTAAAGTGCTCACCTGACTCACCTCTCAAGCTGGTGCTGAAAGACTCAGCTCTGATGGCTAACCTCAGAGTCCCTCGTCTAGCGCTCTTAGAGTAAAACTTCTTTCAGAAGAACCGCAGTGTTTGTCTCACTGAGGTTTGTGGTGTAATTTGCTATTTCATTAGGGTCATCACGTTCTCCAGTTTGAAGTCTTTTTATAGGGAGTCTTTAATGCCCTGCTCTTGCAATTTGTCAAAGAATACAAGGAAGTCCTCAGGATTCTTCGCCTTTTCTGGCTCTGTATTATACCATATTGTAATGTTGATTTTTTTTTTAGGATGGGTTTCCCCGATTATTTCTCCCTCACCTGACCCCGAATGGAACTATTATATTTTTGGCTCCCCTGGGCTTGAAGATGAGGTAAAGGAGACCAGGATAGGACATAAAGTTGTTCTAAACTTTTGTCTATTTTAATTGGGATTTCACAAGAAATCAAAGCAGTGACTGAAGTTCTTTCCACTGTGGTTTCAGCAAGGTTAAGGAAAACTCCTGGGGAAAGAAGGGAAGGAATCCTGAGACTCGTGACACACAAAGGGAATGAGCTACTGCTGTGGATTCAGAAAAATCATGTTCATGTGTGCACATTTTCAAAGCAGTGGACAGCTGAGACCAATATGAGTAGGTAGAGAAGATGTGGCTGGGCTATGAAATCAGGACTCCATGGGTTTGGGTTTGTTTCCAGCTCTGCTCTGGATTTCCTCTGCATGTGCTCATTGCTGGGCCAGGCACTCAACTTTCCATGGCTCGTATCCATCCTGGTGAAGTTTGTTTATCAGTTTTTACAAAGCTGTATCTAATCTGCACTTAAATACTTCCAGGTTTCCTCTGTTACTTGACAGAGGTAAAATATTATGAACTGTGAGGGGTTTGGAAAATACAGTGAAGACTGCCATAAATTATCTGAGTAGCGATTCACATAAAATAAGAGAGTCAGTGATTAATGTATATGCTTACATGTATATAATTGCAGGTCTTTATTTGAGGGTTTAAATATGAGTTATGAAAAATCATATATTTGCCAGAACAGAAAATACCTTCTTATGCTTATGGGAAATCTGGGAGGAGATTTTTAGCTTCACCTGCAGTAATTGGAATTTTAGCTACGGAATTCAGTAGGACTGGATTTTTCACTTGAGACAAAAAATTAGATGCAGATATATACATAAAATTGGATGTGCAACTGGCCAGTGGCCTGCATTATATACTCAACAGAAATAGTTGTAACTATGGTATAACTCACAGTTATAGCTTATAGTCAGGGTTAAGCACTGAATAAGTCTTGTCAAATGAGCCAACAATTTTCTTCCTGTCAAACTGAAATTCATAATTCAAATCTACAGCAGTTTGCCATAGGAATTATTCAATGATGCAAAAAGAAAAATATTTGTTGAGCAAATCGCTCAAGGAGAATATTGGAAATTTTCTGTGTCTATTATTTTTAAGTGACAATTCTGGTAGAAACACTCAGCATCTTCTCTCATTTTAGACAGGTAGCCTGCTTTATAGGATGAAAAGCTGCTTATCTGTTTTAACATTTCCAACATTAGGAGGAACTCAGGAAGGTATTTGTTTGTCATCCTTACCTGTGATAGCTCATCTGTATCCCTTGGTGTATTTATGCATGGGCATAAAGACTTTTTTTCAGCAGTGAGACAGAAAATATGAGATGGTTTCTCATCTGTCTCACTCTCCCCCTACAATTACAGTACTGAGGCAAGACTTGCAGTTTGCTTTATGAGTGGCATCAGTATCTTTGATCCAAAAGGAAGGGAACTTGCTACTGCAAGCAGCACAGCTCTGCCAAAGCAGAAAAGCTGTGGAGATGAGCAGGGCAAGCTGGAGCAAGCAGGGGAAAGGTCAAGTCACACCACTGACTTAATTATTTTAACTCATCCTGGAGCTGAAATTTATTAGGGAGACAGTGTGCTACTGGAAACACTAAGTGACTGGAAAGGCATCAGAGGACAGCAGAAATGGAGCTGGTGGGAGGTGCGAGGAGTCCACAGATGGCTTGGAGGAGATGTTGGGTTGTGGTTGTGGCGTGACCACATCAGCTTCCAGGCAGGGAGACAGGAGGTTCTCCTTTAGGTGAACCATACACATGGTAAGAGTGAAGGCCTTCAGAGTGGATGGTAGTGTTATCTGAGGCACTGGAAGAGCCAAGCACCCATGTATTCCAGGGAGCGGGAAGTGTGGGGAGGAAAGTCCTGGTAGGCACTTTTGGAAGGGACCTGAGAGGGCAGCGGGCATCCTTTGCAAAGCTGAGCTAGGGGAAGTTACAGCAGCTGCAATGGGAAATACTTGAGGGAGGCAACAGGAGTGCTGCAGGGTTCTTTTGTTGTCTGAGTAGAAGGAAAAGACCAGGTATTGGAAAAAACTCTGTGGGAGAAAAAGCCACAGGCTTTGGGTATGGCATGCACGCACAGCAAAAAGTAGCTGGGGTTTGTTTACCTTGGAAAGGCTTGCAGTACTTTTCCCTACTGAGAAAATTAAACAACATGAGTGCTAAGTACAAAACTGCATGCATTACAATGGCTTCTCAGGAGTTAGCAGAAGTGGCATTAAATCTTGGCTCTACCCTCTCCTGAGGCTGGTGTAATTCTTCCCTCCACGCTGCATGCAAGCCCTTGTCTGCCTCAGCAGTCCTTTTGCTGGAGGTTCTGTATAGCTAAATACCACAGTGGTGAGTGTGAGGTCCTGACAGGAGCTGTTTCATCCACCACGGCACCACCAGCATCACAGCCCACTGTGGGCACCCATCCCTCCTGCAGCCTGCCTTGTGCCACCTGCCCATGCGGCCAAGGGATCACCTGCTCCTGGACGGTCCCCCCTTCCTCCCCTACAGCAATAGAGCCCCTGTTCTGCCACATCAAAGTCTGTTTGCTCATATCAAAAGACTTAGGGGTCAATACGGAGCTATACAACACTTAGGTGTTGTCTGGCAACTTCCTCCACAGTGGCCACCCCCCTGCTGTGATGGGGAGTGACAGTGGGTTTTGACTTTCATCTCAGGGCCTTCTTTTGTCTCCTGGATGAATTGCAAGCTGACCTGACACAACAGGAGTGTCTCCCTTAGGAGCCACGCACCAAGCCGCTGCATTTTTATTCTTTCTGTGCTGTGTTTCAGTGACGTGATGCTGCATGCATAATCTCTTAGGCTGTGTAATAGAGATGCTCTGTCCTTCTGTATGTTCCTGATAAAAATTCCCATTTCTCATATTCCTTTAAGCTACACTCTAGTGAAGTACATCTTATATATATATAATATTGCTCAGCAATTCATTGTGAAGCTCTAAAAACAGGTTAAAACCAAAATTCCGATATTGAGCTCCCAATCCGCACACATGAAAAGGGCACCCATCTTGATTACTGAACTTCACAAATGACCTTATGAGACTACTGGAGATAACATACTAAAATTACATTTATTTCTTCTATGAGGTGGTTATTTACTTCTGTGTTGTATGAAAGATGATTAAATGGAAGTCATCTAGCGTTAAAATATCTATTCAGCAGATTTGAGCCCGTTTCCACACACATGCTCTGTGAGCACAGGTTGTAAACATGAGATCAATTTCAATTATATATACTGGTGACTAAGAGATAATGAGCTGATTTATGAGGTCTGTACATTGTGCTGGAACACATTTGTTCATTCATGAGTTGTGCAAGAAGATTAGTGCCTCTAGTGTATTGTACGCTTTGAAAACCTGCAACATTTTAAGTTATAAGCAATGATAAGGTTTTGTAATGTTAATATAAGGTAGTTCCATTTTGTGGTGCCTTGTTAATCAATACTACCAGTGATATAACTTTGAACAGGCTTAAAACGTAAGGAATAATATGTAAGTCTGCTTATTTATGAACAAGAGATCCACAGTTTGGGAAAAACTCTTGTTTTTTTTCTCTGGTTATTGGCTGCTCTTATTTGTGAATATAGCAGAACAAAATAAGTTCCACATTAGTGAAACCAGATCAGTTTTAATGACATAAGGCCACCACAAATAATGTAAAACTTGCTGAATTTGCTTAACACTAGCTTTTATTTGGATTAAAGAAGGATTTTTCTTTATTGCTAAGTCAGATGATTAAACCTATTTCAATACATATCCTTTGAAGAATAGTGCTGTTCCAATAATCTTCTATTTTATGCAGTGCATATTTTCACCTTAATTATCATAGCTACAGGGTTTTAATTTATCATAGTAGAGAATCTACCCTGATATTTTTTTAATTCATAAACAAAACTGGCTCTGAAAAACTAAGTTGAAGTTTGATAATGCATTTCCTCTAAACCTTCTGGTATTTTTAATCTAGAAAGAATATAGAAAATTCATCCTCTTATAGTTTTAAAGCATCATGGTGCAAAAAAAAAAAGCATTGTGAAAGGAACAAGTGGAATGCTTTGGGTGTTTTTTTAATTTTAAAGTAGCAGCTTCTAAAAGTGGTTTCACTAATGAACTGCACAAAAGATATTTGTTGCTGCATTAAAGGCACTTTGTTAAAAGACAGACCCTGAAGATAGCGAATAGATAACCTGACTGATTGTAATTGAGGTGTTGGTACTGACTTTCCTGACTGCTATCTCATTTACTGGTGTAGGTGGAGAGAAAACCCCTCTGTTTTTTGCCAGCAACCCCTAAGCCACTAAAAGATAAAAGAGAAGCAGTAGCAGTTAGTCCCTTAGTACTGAGCAGCCAGCAGCCAGCTGACTTTCAGTTAGTTAGAAGGGAAGTATGGGAAATGCTGCCTTGCTGAAGAAGTCTTCTGAAGCACACGATCAACCAAAGCAATGTATTTGCTGATCTAGCTGGATTTCTGAGACATCCTCTCTGTGCCCCTAAATGCTAGGAAAAAAACTTCTGTTGAACTAACCCAGTAAAGGTGAATGACCACCAATCAAGATGCTGAAAGGCTGGGATGGCCAGATGATAAGGAAAGAGCTTCAAATACATAAACAAATTCCTTCCCAAATCCTGACAGCTTTATCCCACTGAGAGGGTGTGTGTCACTTTGCCTGAGCATTTCACAATATGCCTCAGTAATTAGGTATTGCATTTACTATTTAAATCCCTTATTTTAAAATACAAAAGTCCAGGAAATAATTGCCTGTTAGTTAGAGCATTTGCCTATCTGAAAGTACGTAATTAGTCTCTTTCCTCAGAAACTGCTAAAGCTACTGTCAGAGACAGGACATAAGAGAAGGTGTTTCGAAGGCATGTTCTTATGCTTTATGGGTTTTAGAATAGAATCTTTTTCTCAAAAATGATGATATTATTAAAACTATCATATCCCTGGAGAAAGGACTGAACAGCTCTGCCACTGTTCCTCCTGTGCTGACAGCTCACTTGAATTGACTCTCTTAACTGTAAATCACAATTAGCAAAATTAACAAGAAAACACCATGCCTGAGCCTTTCCATTTAAAAGTGATATTAATTGTGTCCCAGTAGCTCTGTTTAGTGCCTTGGCTGTGTTGGGCTCATAAGGAAAGCCATGAGAGGGACCTTCCAGCCCCAGTAAATGTAGCTGACAGAGCCCCCTTGATTCCTTGTGATGCTCCCACTGTGTATTCCAGCAGTGGATTTGGCTCCCTGGTTTTCACACAGTGAAAGTCAGGAGCAATTATCACCCATGAAGAAGAGGAGATGTTGATTAATAAAAAAGAAAACTGAAAGTGTTTTCTTCATTAACTTGCTTGCAGAAAGATTTGAAGTTGAGGAGACTCTGCAGGAATTGGAAGAGTTGGCATTCCCTGCTCAGAGACCTGGGGTGATGCTTGACACCTCTACCTTTTTTTCTGGCTTCATTAGTTTTTCCAAGTTCATCTATATTCAAAGCAATAGTCTGGGTGAACAGCAGTAATAAAAGAGAGAACTAGGCTAGGAGAGATCATGCTGAGGCTCAGATTACTTGTTTCTCTTCCAGCAAGGATTTAATGCCTGCTTATAGCGCAAAACTAGTCTGTCCAAGAAAAAAGTAATGCTGTTCCCATGGATTTAATGTAGATTTTGGCAAAATACATACTAAACGGATGTTTTATGCTATTGTAAGCCCTGCACCGAATTGTTCATTACTCAGCTGTGATGTGCTTTCCCCTTTGAAATGGTTTAACAGTTGCACATACGCTTCTCATCGCTGTCATCAATGCAGGATTACTCCTGCACAACAGGCGTCTGTCTCAGGAGACACTGATGCTGCAGCCCAGATGTCTAATTGCTGCTGACCAAGTGGTATCCCACTTACATTTAAACAACCTAAGCGGGCACCATCGATTCCATGTGGCAACACGGCGTTCAGAATAAGCTTCAAAATAGTCAGGCAATTTGCCTGCTTTGAGATCTGTGCTGTGCTCCTCTGTTACTGTACCCCAGGGAGTGAGCTTAAAGATAGCTTCGTACATCGACACAAACTGTAGTCATACCACCAGACTGCAAAATAGAACTGCCCTTCATAAGCCCTGGACACAACTGATTATGTGTGAGGAAAGGAAAACATGAAAAATCTGAAAATTGTCTTTGTGGCTTTCAGGTTGCATCAACTAAATAGCATCACGCAGGCAATTAAAAACAAAACAAAACAAAACAAAACAAAACAAAACAAACTCTTACAAAAAAAATCATTCCAAGATAGAGATTATATTCAGCCATGTGTCCTTGCAAGCAATACAATACAATACTTTGTGTCCAGTATGCTTAAGGTTTTTTAATGTTTCCTACTGCAAAACAGTATTGCTTCATCAAGGATGAAATCCAGCAAGGTCTTGTGTGAATTGACTCAGGGGACAAGTGGATTGCTGGGTTTTGTGCTCAAAATATAGTATATGGGTAACCCATAACAATTCCTTCATTTATGACTGTCTGACAATTCATAAGTTTTGCCTTGAACTAGTCAAACACAAAGGTGATCCAGAGAGTGTGACCCCAAAGGCTTTTTCTTCTGTTTTCTACAAGACAAGTCTCGAGATTAAAATGTTGGTCTATTATTAGCTACCATGGATCAGTTATTGCCAAGCAGGAATGAAGTGATAAGTGCCTGGAATCTTGATCTCACTTGGAGTAGGACAGTTTAGAGACATGTTCTCACCCATTAGCCCCATCCTAGTTATTCTCTGTTTCCTGATCTGAGGGAAGAAGATGGAAAGTTGGATTCTGACAGGTCCCTGCCCAGAAGAAAGCCCCGCAGAGACTCTCTGGTTCTTTTAGGGGTTGGGCAGGAATGTGATTTGGGGCCCATTGGCTCCCCTACCATTGCAGAGAGAAGGGGGTGTCTAAGCCTAGCCCTGGACGCTCCCCACTCCAGATGTCCCAGGAAATACTTTTACCCAATGTTTCTATTAAAAAGACATTTGAAAGAAGCTTAACATTGCCAAAATGAAACTAGTTACAGGATTTTTCTCCACTTACGCCCACATGAAATCTTTTCATTTGGAGGTCATTGCAGTGATTTAATAGGGCTCAATGAAGGTTTTTTTTCACCAAATGTGGAACCAATCTGATCTCAGTGCTTACTTATGTGTTTCTGGGATGTAGCATCATGTGGCAGTGAGATAAGTTTGGCATCAGCAAAACCAGAGGATTTCTGTTCTGTCAGAGAACCATTTTCCCCAATTCTTTTGTCTCCCATAAAATCCTGTTAGGGCAGAGCAAAGTTCTTTAAGCAGGCTGGAAATTCATTGAATCAACACTATTTGTGTCCAGCTTTTCTTCCTTACACTCCATTAGGAGCTGAAGCAGTCACAGCAGAAAAGCTGGTGTATGGCAAGAAAGCAGAACACTGAGATTTTTGTGACCAATACTGATCTGTGGACATAATTCCTGATGATCTTTGAAATTTACTGAATGGGAGGCTGTATTGAAACCAACAGTAAAGCTGATACGAAAAGAAAAGGTTTTTTTTTTTGAATGTTCTCTAGTTTGTGCTAAATTATTTCCTTTTCTGTTTTATCCTGTAGTCTAATAGTGAATTAGCTATGACAGCCATGACATTCACTTTGAAGACCAAGCTGCATAACAGAGCTGATGTATGATATTGAATGATATTTCACTGTTTCTACATGCAAAACTGATCAAATGTTTCATATTCCAAAAGAGATGTTGTGTAGATTCAGTTAATTTTGACAAATGATTTTTATCTCTCAAAGAACTATTTCAGCAGATTCACCCTACAAGCAGCTTGGCCTTGTTCCATCGTAATATTTATTCCACACAACCGTATTTATAAGCAGGTTGGGAAAAAATCTCTTTTATCATTTTATCTAAACACACTGTTTCACAGGACAACCAGAGAAACTTCACCAAATTTACCACAGTCCCCAGAGCTTTTGAGAGGTGAAATATAGTTTATTGGTTGAATTATAGAAGTTACTTGTCACTGTTGTCCAACTATATTAATCACCTCCTTTCAATGACTCTCAGGAGAAAAATTCAAGCTATCATCCTCATTAATGAGGTAAATGCTCTTGGGGCAACCAATAGTTGAAATATGGTGTTTTATTTGTCCTGCCTTCTGCGGACAGGAGATGTGTTTCACTATACTGATGTGAATTGTAAATACAAGTAAGCACATTCAAAGACAACCTCACGGTATAACTTTTTATTTCCTCTTGAAAATGAATTCTTCGTTTTGAGGAGAACACTTAATGACTCGGGTCTATCTATCGCAGGTGTCACTCTAGCATAATGCAAAGGAGAAAAGAGGAGAAAGGCAGGGAGAAAAGGGGAGGAGAAAGGTAAAGGGAACACCTGTCCTGAGAACTCTTCTATGTGAGAGGTATTCACCATTAGCAATTGGGCGAAAAGGTATTTCTCTTCAGCTAGCATTATGCTAAAATCTGGCTGTCGTACCAACATTTAAAAACTAGCAGTGAACAAATCTGTCTGCTTAATGGCTCGTATGTCTATATTATGCATTTAAATAGATTAGAGAGGGACTAAACAACTAGTGATAGTATGTGTGTGCAATAATGGAGGAGAGAATCAAGTCTTTCAAGTCTTTTAGATTGCTTAAGATGTCTTCCTGGTTTAAAATTGGGAGGAGAGCTAGCTCACAAAAGGATTAAAATACATTGTCCTACAGGGTAAATTCATTATTCCTAATGCACCAAGATATTTTTGATCCTCAGAAGAAAGTTTTGTTGGCTTAAATAAGTACATCATTTTGGGTCTCTGAAGAAGTAAAAGGAGATATGCCCTACAAGAGAACAGAAAAGAAAGCATGCAGATCATTGATGAACACCAAATAAATCATCTCAGCTCAATATCTGCTCAAGTATTATGTTTGTTTGGTTTTGGGTTTTTGGGGTTGTTTTTTTTTTTTTTTTTTTTTCAGCAGCAGCACTTTTCTCAGGAATAAACAGTGACCTAAACGTTGCTTTTGGACATCCAAATCTGAGGATGGTTTGGGCAGAGGGTCACCTAGTTCCTGTGCTTGAAGTGGGGGGCATGCCCTACAAACATTGCTGGTGATATCAGATGGTGGAGTAGGTGTCTCCAGGATGCTGTACCCTCCCTGCAGCTTGCAGCTGAGATATCTGTAATGTCTTCTCCCCATCCAGAAATGCTGACAGGGAAGGGTTCTGCTTGGCCTGCATCAGAGAAGTCCTGACTGAAACAATATGGTAATTATTTACTCCACAGAGCTTTTTAGTGAATGTTTTGCTATAAATATTTAATTGTAACACTGCAATTCTTTCCCTAGCTACAGTCCTGCAAACTTTAGGCAATCTTCTGCCACTATTATCTTTCTCCTCTCTTGAGAGCTGCCTAGAATAACTCAAACCATGTCTCTGTGAAGAAATGATTGTTTCACTACCTAGGAGGAATACTCTAACTTTTATGCCGGGTGGATAACAAAGGCAGGTTCTGGTAATCAAGTTGTAGTTTGTAGGCATAGGAAAACAGACACTTTTCAGCTTTGGGAAATAAAATTTGCAAAAGCCTATTCTTTCTCAGACTGTAAACAGTATACTGAAAAAATGAACCGAAGCCTGATATTTAAACTAGGGCTGCTTGTTTGATACCAATTTCCAACTAAAAAGCATTGTGATTTTCAAAGGTGGTCACATGTGTTTGCGGGAGAGACAGGGAAAAATGGGTAGGAATATTATCTTCAGGGGTCTCACAAGGACCCTCAGTTTAAGAAGTGTACTTAAACTTCAGCTGAAGGATTTTAAAATAACCTGGGGTCTGCATGAATACTTCAATGGAATTATTCTGTACTGTGTGCCAGAGGAAGACCTCTGTGATGTAGTAAGAATTTAGCTGAGGAGATGTTGATGCTGGAAAACTGGGGAAAAATGGCTTGCTTTGGAGGGCTGCTAAGCAAAGGCTTGGTTGCTTGAGTTGCCATGTCATATGACAAGTGTATCTTCCTCACAGAAGATTTTTAGTTAGTGAGATAAGGCCATTTGAGGCTTGCTGGTAATGCATTCAGCCAACAAGGTTCTGGTTTGACAGGACCTTGTTTTCTCCTTGCACACCTGACACAGCCCTCTGGGTGCACTGAGGGATCTATCTCTGCCCATCCAATTTCTCTTCCATTAGTGATGGTATGAAAGTGTCTGTATGCCTAAGGCATCACCAACATTTCTATTAGCTCTCTGCCTAACAACATCTAAACCTGGAGAAATATATTCAAAAATAGAACAGGGTTCACAGGCTGGGGAAGGGCAGCTGCTATAAAGGAGTGCAAACACCCAAGGAAGGAGGCTGTCCCATGTGCTAATTTAAAACCTCTCTGTAAATGGATGATAATTTCTACATTAAATATACATGTACATACTGTTAATCTGTTTGATAAATAATTCAGTGCTATAATGCCACTGAAAAAAAAAAGGGTGCTAAGCATGGATTTGGTAGTGCATTTTGTATTATATTCAGTTTCATCCGCTGTATACGTCAAACCATCTTTCTTTTCTTTATTTTTTCCAACTAAAACAAAAAGAAGCAAATTCCTTTTCCTTTTTATTTCCTCTATTAACAATTGCCAACTAATACACTAATACTTGTTCATCCTTCTACTATGAATGACAGAGAAGTGTCAGATTAAACTTTTAACAGACTTGAAGTCCTTGCAACTGACAGGAGCGATGAGTTTTTACCTCCCCTTTCTCCCATTCCCCCCAGTAATGGACAGGGACTCCCTTCTGAAGGCGGAATGCTCAGCCTATGCCAGTTTTTTGGGGCACCTCCTTTACCCAGGGCAACAAGCTTGACTGCAACCATAGATGCTGAAACGACACGTGGCAAAAATGAATTGTTTTGCCATCAGTCTGGGATGGGAGTTGTCACAGTGAAATCAGAGTTTTTATGTCCTGCATGAAATCTCTTTTGTTATGGCACAGCTTGTCCTGCTGTGGAAAGCTGAGAGTGAAATAAATCATCAGATAAGAGAATGAGAACAGTGAAAATATAAGTCTGGAGTTTAAAGACCAACTGAACTACAATCGTCATTCAGTAGAGTGGTTTGCTGGAAACCATCTTCCTGAGGATGGAGTCTAAAGACAATGTTGGCTGAGAGTCCCTTTGATGTTAGGAAAGATGTGGGGGTTCACATGTCCCATCTACCAACTAGCTAGCTGCCTCCTAAGACCACGTGGGCAGAGGAAGAGTCCTTTCTTCTTCTCAGAACTGAGATGGAGGACCCTATACTTTCCCCACTGTAATGGGAGGAATATTCTTCATAGTTAGCTGATGAGGATGACACTGTTTATTGAAGTGTCCTGCTGTGTAAGAGAGTTACATGAATTAGGGCAGCATCCTGAAGACATTTAAGGACGTGTAATAGCTTTGTTTTCCCCTGGCACAGATTGATTTGCCTCTTGCCCTAGACATAGCAAATTTAGAGTGGCGGCAGCCAGAGATGCTGTGGCAGTGTTTTGTCATGCATGTAAACACCCAGCTTTCAAAGCCCTGTCAGAAATGTATGCTGTTGAATCAGGTATGTTTTGACATCAAAGAGCTGCCCCTGGGTGCTGTTTGCAGGTGGAGGATGTTGACCTTTCGATGAACAACTTCAATATTGAGCCTATGAGGAGCAACATCCCTTTCTTTCTACAGGAAGATCTCTCTCAAACCGAGTGCTTGGCCTTCTCACTAAACAAAATCACACCTGTGCAACCAGTAAAAGGGCAAGGTCCTCCCATGAAGAGAACCTTGATTTATGATTACGCTCACAAATTAAAATTAGTTATTCAAGCATGTTGACATTTCTCTGTGAGGACTCTAATCATGAGGGGTTTGTGAAACCTGAATGTTTCACAGATTCCACAATGAGTTATTATCAGCCCAACAGTTTCTATCAAAAAGTGTAATTTGAAATCAGAGCTCTCCATTCCTTCTTCTGATGCTTCAATCACCCAGATGGGACAGAAACAACATGCAAGGTCAATGACTAATCATACAGCCACCTATGAGGCAGTCTTTTATCACTCTAATATTATTCATCCTAACTGCTCTGAGCATATTTATTAACAAATAGCTGCTATCGTGATCAGCTCACTAATGACGCATTTATAGTCTGGATAATTATCAGAAGAAGGGAAAAGGACAGTAGAAGAATCATAATTGCAACATGATGAGAGTACCTACCACCTTCCTTTCCCTCACCACTACAGGAACAAAAAGTAATAATTAGATATTCATAAAGGAATAGGCTGAGAAGCTGAATCAAGATACAGGTCAGCCAAATACTTTATCTTTTGTTCACAGTAAAATTTAAATGACTGTTGCAAGGCAATCATTTTTAAAATGGATTTTTTGGAAAGACATCACAGTTACTGAGATGCTTCAGAAACATCGCAGATAAACAAAAAATGTAAGTAATCTTTGAAAGAAAGGTTTATCTGCAGAGGATATATCCGTACAAGGGTTGTTTGTCCATACATGGCATTAGGAAAGCAAAATTATCTAACAGAAACAGGTGACAAGGAATACATGAAACTGAAAGATATCTCCATGGGTGTGATAATTGGTATTATCACCCATGTGAACTATGCAGCCGGTTAGGTTAATATGGAAGTTAGGAGCCCCTATCAAACACACAAGTTCCTCAAAAAACTAGGCAAGTTTTAGGTGTCTTTCTGAGGTCCTTGCCACCCCTTTACTTGTGAATATATATTTTATGTTGAAAGTTAACTGTTTTATTTGTAGAATGTCAAATATTAAAGTGATTCCCATTGTACTTGGTATGTAAGGAGCCCTGTAAATATTTACTTCAATACTAAAACTTAATTTCCTTCTTTTCCATTCAAATGAACTGAAAATACTGTAGGATTTTACAAAATTCAGCTAATAGTATAAAAGTGATTTTTGTTGCCTATGTTTGTGTTTACTTGTTTCATATTACAGGTTTTGTGCAGTCATTTCCAGAATTCCCACTCATGGCTACTTTTCTTCCTGGAAGATCACTGTACCTTGGTGAGTTGAGTTGCATGACAATATTCCTGAGTTTGGGATCTGATCTGTAACAGAATCAAGTACTTTCTATGACCAACAATAGGTAGAAATTATTGGTTGCAAGAAAGTGCATCCCAGAAAATTAACTGAAGAAACAAAGCTAGAGCGAAGAAAAGGAGTATTTGGCAAGTTGTTTGTGTCTATGTCTCCCTGCTTTCCTTTTTATGTCTGATAATCCCCAAAAATTGTTTCGCTGTCTAAGCACCAGCCAGGTACAACATAAGTAGGAATAGGACAAAACACACAGCACCTGGCAACATCTCTGACAACTGCAAATGGACCAGAAGGGAAGTGCAATTTCTACAAGAGAATCCCTGTCATGCCTGTTAATTAATGCCTCTGGCATGCGGACCCCTGTCCCTATCACACTGGGCAGATGCTAAAGCTGTCAGCTCATTTGGGGCAAGTCACTGTAAGGGTTATGAGGCTGTAACAACCCCTGCAGTTTTGTCATGTCATTTGCAACCCAGGACAGGATAGATGGTGCAGGGAAACATTCAAGGAGTGAGGCCACAAGAATAAAGTGAGAGAAGAGAAGAGAAAAGCAAAATCACATAACAGTAAGAGGTAACAAGAAACACATGAAAATGAAAACTACCTCCATGTATGTCAATATTTGCCATCTCCAGCAGTATGACCTCCAGAACAAAGGCGATGGGTTCCCTGCTGCCTAGTGACAGAAATGAAAACAAACATTTCCTACAACCCAAGCCTGGCTGCAGAGCTAGCAAGTAATCTATTATTTATATATTCTGCTCAGAGGATAACCTTAGCTCCAGAGACTCCTGGCATTTCAGCAGAGCAAGCCCCTCTTTGGGAGGTGCACAATAGCCAAGCGGCAGGCATGAGACTCCCTGCTGCTAGCTGCAGGAAGGGCTGTGATTTCCCTTCTTGGTTTCTCTGCATTTGCAGGGGTATTTCTCCTGATTCATGAAAACAAAAGAAGGAATACAGTGCATATGTTTTCACCTTCTTCTCTCCTACTTCAGCATATTTAGCAATTACCATGAGGTCCCATGCTGGGGAGATGACTTCTCGCCTTCATTCCCCTATCAAAAACACATTTGCGGGACCATTCCCAGCAAACTGGTCAAGCCAATGACTTGTTTTTCATTAGATGAGAATGTAACAGAGTACCCAACAATGATAAACCAACCCCTACCCGGTGGTGACAAACCAACCCTCAACCCCTGTCCCATGGTCCCTCTCTTCCCTGCATACGACTGCGCAATCCCTTATGAGCACTCATGCCATGGGCACCTCCGTCTCAAGAAAACGCCTTCAAATCCTGTGTCTCCCCTCAGGAAAGGTTAGATTTTGGCTAGTTTGGCTAACCTAAGACAGGTCTAACCTGCCTTGAACTTAGCCACGTGAGCTTTAGGGACACATGGACAAGAGACAGAGGAGAGAGGACTGCAGTGACCCTGGCTTGCCCTGGCCCACAGCACTGGGGAACAGCACCCCGTCCTCCATCCCTTGCTCTGCCTGCATGGCCCTGAGCAGACTACTTGACCTCTAACAGCTATCATGAAATTCAGGAAAAGGGTTTCTCCTTAGTTTGAGTGGGAGCCATTGCCATCATACTGAACATCATACAACAATTTGGCAGGTTCCCTCTTGCTCATTGTCATGACGTGGAGCCTCCCACTTATTTTCCCGCTGTACCGCATGCATGAATAAAGTCTTTCAGCATGTGTTTCCTAAGTGCTTTTCCAGGCTGAGCATTAGGGTTTGGAATAAATAATAATGTCACATAAAAGTGAGTGGAAGTGTAAGAAACAAAACAAAAATATTCTGCATTCATACCCTCATTGCCTCAATTTCTGTTTTTTAATCAGCCCCTGAGACATTGCCCCTGTATGATGGCAACATGGAATAGAGAGACATTTGAAGAAAGCCAGTCTCTGAGAACAATATGCACTTGCCTGGGGTTGGTGAAGGAGTTCTGCTAACTTCCCCAGCTGGAATCAGTTCAATCTGATGACAGTCCAATTGGTATTCCAGTCACTGAGGCATTTATTCCTTCACTTCTCAGGGAGAGGGACGCTTTGTCAAGGGGCATATGTTGCTCTAGGACCATGCTGTTGGTCCAGTGGATGCTGCTCTTCCAGTCTCCCTTTGCGCTTTGTGGAGGGGCAGTGTGGGAAGATGGATTCATTTGCAAATGTAAATACCGGCTGAGGAGAGGGCAAGGGATTAGCTTTACATGTGAAGAGAGAGGTTGCACTGCATGCTGTCAGGCTCATTAGGGAAGCAAGGCCAGTGTAGCTGAGCCATTTGGTAATGATCTACCCACTCCATCCTTTCTTTGTTTCCTTAACAACCCTCTGGCTCAGGTCAGACTCCCTGGGATTTTACACCTTTCCTTCAAAAAACCTATAGCCTTAATTCATTTTAAAACAGGTCAAGACATCCAGTACACATGCCAAAAGGATCTGTATGCTTTGAAATGTACTTATTTTTACAGTAAACCTAGATGTAAATGAAAATGCAACTGATAGTGGTATTTTCCATCCACACATCTTAGCCGCTGTTTGTCGTCATCCCCAGTAATCTGATGGTGTGTTGTGCTGACACATGGAGGGTCTCTGCTACTGTTTACTGTCTGGTACGTCTTCAACCAAAGCAAGAACAAAACAGGTTAGATGTATGAAATCAAGACTTTTTGTCATATCCCTTGCACAGGTCCAGGCTTTCAGGAAAAGTAATTCAGACAGGAGGTAAGATGGCCCTAAAGGCACAGTTTCATAGCTTAAAAAATTGGAGATGGCTGTTACTGAAAGAAGCCCTCTGAATCTCCTCTCTAACCCTGGGCATGCTTTTCCATCACCAGCCTTGCATGAGTGGTTGCATTTTCATGGTCAAAAGGCATCAGCTCACAGATCCAGCTCAACCTCAGACCTGTAGGAGAACAGTGGATTTCAGTAGGATCAATGGGCTGATTGCATTCATTGCTCGGACATCTGGTTGAATTAAAAATATTCAGTGTGAACATGCAGCTGTAAGTGAGAGAGTGCAGGTGGGAAAGGATGGAGAGTCATCAGTTGGCNGGTGCTGAGGGACATGGTTTAGTGTTTGATAGGAATGGTTGGACTCAATGATCCGGTGGGTCTCTTCCAACCTGGTTGTTCTGTGATTCTATGATCCATTTTAGGACTAATGGATGCTTCAGGTGAGAACAGAGGTGATACAGAACACACCTGTTCTGTATCTTCAGCATCTAACTCCTCAATCAAGCCCATAACAGAAGCTAAACCACAATATTCCTTCAGAAATAATATCTCATTCACTACAGCTAGAGCTGTGAATCACTGGCTTACGAAAGGATTACCTTACCTCAAAGTTTCCCTCTCATTCATATCCCTTTCTCCACAGTTATATATGCTAATATAAACCCCAAATTCACTTTAAGAGATCTTCTGTAAAATCAGCTGTTTGGCCTAATTTTAAATACTCTTAGATGGCACATGTGCACACCCACCACTTTGGTTTAGAGGTGGTTGAAGCCCGGCACAGGTTATGCTGGGGCAGATCCAGCTTTGTCCATCTGGCTCTGCTGTTTCCACCTCAGCTTAGGTGAGACTTGAATGCTGGTTTTCAAGTTATTTATTACACTAAAAGTAATATTCATCTCACAGTTTAGCACCTTGCAAACCTTTTTAGAGTAGAAGGGGAATGCACATTTTTTACAGTGAAGGTGGTGAAACACTGGAACAGGTTGTGCAGGGAGGTAGTGGAGTCTTCATCCTTGGAAACTTTCAAAGTCAGGTTGGATGCAGCTCTGAGTCACCAGATCTAGTTAAAGGTGTCCTTGCTTCTTTAGGGGTTTTGTACTAGATGATTTGTAAAGTTCCCTTCCAACCCAAAGTATTCTGTGATTCTATAGTCACTAGCAGTCTCACTAATACAGTGACTAAGAAAGCCACCAACTTCGTCTTTTATTCCCTGCTGCATTTGATAGTGGAAGGGTTCATATTAAGCATGTGGAAAGTATTATGCTTTTACGAGAGGTTTCTCTAGGCAGGGAATTGGATTCTGGGTGGATTTCTGTTCTCCCTCTCCCATTTAATGGAAGAAGATCACACTCCAGGCTCCTCCACAAACCTTTGATTTTTAACTGGGATAGCGTAAAGGTGAGGAAGTGATTTAAAGTATTTTTTTTCTAGTCCTTCAGTAAATGCATGCAGAATATTTTCTATTAAAAGTTCCTTTTCACATTCACACAGACAGGTTTGCATTTACATGCTTCCACACTCAGGAAGACGATGGCTTCATCACCTTGTCTTTCTGAATGTGAGAGGTGGGATCATGATGCCCAGGTGTAGCTAACAGTGGTTTCTTGCTCCATAAGAGATAGAATTTTTGGTATTTTTGTTGACAACTGTATATTTGCTTGCAAATATCACATTCAGGTGCTAACAATAGTATATATAGTAAAATATAAATTTTCTATAACAAGTCATTCAAACAAGACATCATGCACATTAGAGCTCATTAAAATATAAGAAAAACAGCTGGATGAGTTGTAGATTGTTATATTGATGGGTTTCTTTTCTTTACTATTCCTCCAGCTCTGGCTCCGAGCTAATAAAGACTTATTATGCACCTCCCTGCTCTGAGAGAGGAAATAATTATATTTACTAGGAGAAAAGGATATATCACATCTCCGAGCACCAAAGAAATGTTGTTATTTCTGTGAATTCTATATATGGACTTTATATCACCTTGAAAAAAATGTTTATGGAAAAATGCGTAAAAATTATTTTCTCGCCTGCAGCAAACAACTTGGCATAAAACATCCAAACATGACCCTGAATGGAATAGCTGTGTTCTCTGAAGACTGCTTAAGTGTCTGCATAGTACCATAGATTTGTGAGAGGAGACAAGCAATAAAAAGGTCAGAACACTGTGAAAAGACAAGTACAAAATAAACAGAAAGCACAGCAGTTCAAGGTTTAATCTAATTTTTATTTAACTTCTCCTAGAAATGGTAGGAGCTTCAAAATACGATGGAAGTTTGCCCAAGACTTGCATTTATTTAATCTTTTAAAATGTATGATTATCTTTTCTTAATTCAATGACTTTGCATTCTCACACCCTTCTGTGCTTCTGGTCCTTGGGGTTCAGCATGCTCTGTTACCAGGATTAAATACAGAAGCAGGAAATGTAAAGAACTTAATTAAATTGCAAATCTCCTTAGAAATCCATGCAATCAACCCTCACAAGCCAAAAGTCGTTCAAGACTGCTAATAACTTTTGAATCTATACTTGAAATAGTCACTATCATTTTCTTCCATTTTCTCATCTGCTAGAGTTTGTTCTCCCTTTTCCAAGCTTCATTTCCTGGAAGAGGAGCTAGGCTCTTCATATAATGTAGAAATAGATTTTCTTGGCCTGTAAAATGCAGCCTAGGTTTGGATTCATTTTGGTTTTCTTGCAAAATTGTCTGGTTTACTCAGTTGAAGAGAGATGGAGAATTTATTCAGCATCCTGTCCCTTAAAATCAGGAGGTCTGCTAAAAATTCAATGGTGCAAAGACTCAAGTAAGTGATAAATTACTGCAATTGACTTGTAACTCCTGGAAAATTAAACAGCACTTTTTAATACGGTTGAGAGTAGCTTTGTACGTGGCACCTTTGCCAGGTTTTATATTGTTTCAATTAAAAAAAAAGAAGTTTGGCAATGCACTGTTCCAGGGATGCGTTTTGTCCTTTCCATCTATGCCAGTGTGGCAGTCACTACCCCTGTGCCAGCACAACAATGGAAAAAGCTCTCCACCTCCTGTCACCTGGGCTGTCTCCCTTGCTTTTCCTCTCATTTTTCTGCCAGTTGGTCAAACCATGGATGCAAGAGCTGGTGCTCTTCAGCGACCGCCCCTCCCACATCCAGCCCATCACTGCCCCATGCCATTGCTATTATTTCATCTTTCCCTGCAGAGGTATGTAGAAGCAAGGCATAGTTTTTAAGCTTTGAACTTTAATTAAATAGGTGTGGACTACACAGTACAAATATTTCCTTTCACTCAGGCCACTGGTTGGAAGAGAGTGAACGGCAAGACCAGGTGTTATTTGTGTTCTCCTCCCTTTAGGGTTTTTCTGCAGTGTACTGCTTAGCCCATCCACTGCTCTGCTATCCATGGCCACAGTTAAATACAATTTTTCAAGACTGATGAGGAAGCTGTTGGCACTAGCAGACTTGATGAAAAACAAACTGATTTGATGAAATTAGTATTTGCTAAATATCCTACTTCTGTAAGGCTGTATGATCTCAAGATATTAATAAAAGCGTGGATTATTATCAGTAATGGAAAAAGAGTCTCTGAGGTGCCCTCTGAGTGTGTTGAAAGAAATCCAAAGCCAAAAATTATCAGATAATCATGACTTGGCTTATTAGAATTACGGTTCTCACGAATATGCCTGAGCAGTAAGTAACTGCTTCTGTGGAGTGTCCTGGGCCAGTATATTATATCTCTGTCAAATCCACATTGTTCATACACAACATTTCAGCTCAATCTGAGGCAAACAGTCATGCACCTGGCCCTGCCCAATATACCTGTGTAAAACTAGCCTACATGTCTCTGCATCCTGCTGCAACCAGGCCAGACTCACTCAGGACCAGATGCTCAAAAGGAATAGAGATTTCAGCAGGAAATAATTCTTTCTGCATGTCTTAAATGAGAACTTTATTCCTGTTCTTATACCTACCTGCTCTTACATTTTTGGAGGGCCCCTGTTGCAATGGTAATGGTATTATTTCTGTTTTTTATTAGATATGGTAAAGGCACGTATCAAAAAAAGAGAACTGACACTCTTTGATTTGCTCATGTATGAAGTTTATCTCACCCTGCATTGAAAATACATAGATTCATAGAATCATAGAATCACCAGGTTGGAAGAAACCCACCGGATCGAGTCCAACCATTCCTATCAATGATTCTCTCATACAAATGCCTTATGAAATTAACTGTAATCTATCTCTACCTGACATTAGAGAAAAAAACTAAATAAGAATGGGAGTTCAAGGCCATTCAGGGTTTCTCAAAATCCTCTAAACATGTCTTTTTTAGGTTTAGCTTCCTTGACCTTCCTTGACTTCCTCTGCACTTCTTTGACCTTCTCCAACCTTCTCCTACCTTCCTTGATATTCTTTGACTTTCCCTGACCTTCCTTCCTCTTCCTGCCTATTATGACTATTTTTTATAAAATTGCTTCCAGCCCCTTTTCCAGATAATGCTGCTTACAGTCACCTGGTTGTTTCCTTCACTACCACACTATAGGAAGATTTTTTTTTCTATACAAATAGGGTTCTTTTCCTTCAAACTGTCTTTTTTTAAGGTAGCTCCAAGGCTTCAATGTGCCAAAAATAATTCATGAAGAACCTATGTAAACATTTCCAAAGTTTTGCTGTGAAAATGTCAGACATTTTTCAAGCCTTACTAAGAAAATCTTTGATTTTCAATAGCAGTGGAATAAGGTGAAGTGTTTGGAAGGCCAACCCCTATGTTTCTTTATTCATCAGTTTTCAAAAGAAAATAACTTTAAATATATTCCCTGTTAAACTGAAATTAATTCAACACAAAGAATAAAGACTTGGCTGTGAAAGTGCTTTTTTGCCCTGCTTATAAGGCTCCTGGGGGGGAAAAAATGTAATATAAATACATCAAAAATCTGATGCAAGAGTCTAAGTCTGCAAATACCTGCACCTGCACTTATATGTGGAAAGTAAGATCCTAGCCCAACAAAAATCAGTGGGATTTCTGCCCTCATCTCCAGCAAGGTCACTGTTTCTCTATGTGAACTGTTGAACTAAATGAGAAGGACTGTGCATAATCAGCTACTCCTCATATGCAACTATTTACAAGGGATTGTACCCATGTGTTTAATTCTCTCCTAAATTAAAGTTTAATAATTTCCAAGTGTCAATTTTATTATCTTGCTAATTTGTCTGTGTATGAATCAATATGCCATCTGGGCACATAATGTAAATATCACTCAATTTTAAAAGGGCTCAACGAAGCAAAATGCCAAAAAATCTCTTTGCAGAGATTAAGGTCTTTAAAAGAAGCAGAGGAGGCTCAGCAGTGGCTGGTGGGGAAGTCACTGTTCAATCCCCAGCTATTCCTAGCACAGAGCTGCATTAGTAGAGCTGACAGAGCAATCTCCTGGTGAGCAAGTTTCTGTCTGAAATGTTAGGAGGAAAAGGATTCCATGAAGTTTTTCCAGTTTACATTGAAAGATAACTGTTTTTCTTTTATAGTAAACAGGTAATGAATAGTTTGCAGAGACAGGATGGAAAATCACAACTCCTCGCATTGCATGAATTTCAAGTTTAATTTCCCTCCACATCCCTGTCATTGACAATCTCCGTTAGGGGAAGAAGTGGATATTGACTTAAGCATATGCAGCATTAAAAATCAGAGCTGAAAGCTACTGCCATCCAGACATATTTTCCTCAAAGCCTGTTTCGATCCATGTTTCAGAGCCCACCTGCAGAAGACGTAATGCCTTCAGCAGGTGAGCTCTGAAACATGGACCAAAACAGTCTTTGAGGAAACTATCAGCATTTCTCTGTGTGGCAGAAGCACTGAGTAGCCTGGCAAAGTGAGGCTTAAGTTAGGCAGATTGAATCCAACATGACTTTAAAAAAGAGAAAAACTTAACTCAACGACAGTTTGTTTATTTTAAGACATTGCCAGGCCACATCTCAGGATTTTCCTCTAACTTTTCATATCAACTGTCTTGTCATGCATTTCACTTCACAAACAGCTGCAGTTTCCCTGTAAATATTTTATATGAGCTCAATTAAACATTTGTTCAAAAACAGCCCATGCTTGACCTTGACTCCTGTCAGAGTAATGTGTACCTCCAGGTATTTCACCCCCTCAAATTGCATTTGAATAAACCACTAGCTTCATAAATAGGGACATCTCACCATCAGGTATAAATGTGATGTGGACCTCCCCTTCCACTTACTCATGATGAGCTTCAACAAACATGTGCAGCATATAGAACAGCAATAAGCAGGAGCATATGTCCACCTTCTTGAAGAAGCAAAGCCTGAATGGGAACCGACTAGTGCAGGTTTTTTTCAAAGGAAATCAAAATAAGCATCCGAATGTGAGACCTTCAGTAATAGCATCTTTCCACTACTCAGCAGGGAGTGAAGTTATTCACTTCCCCCATGAAAATTACCTTACAGTCTCCCTGTAATAGTTATGATAACTTTGCGCCCAGGTGAGGATAAAGTGGTTTCTTTTCCCCCCAACTTTGATTTAATACCAGACAAAATACGTACAAGCAGCAACACTCATACTGTGTATATCAAAATGAAAACAGAGAAAGAAGTTATGAGCTCTACTATACAAGAACAAAAGGTTAGAAGAGGAGAGTTTTGAAAATGAAAAGATATAAATGGAATGCAGACACAGTTTGCCACACTGCCCAAATTGAACTGCTACTCTCTACAACATTAATCACTCAGCATTTATTAGCCTGATTTTTTTCCAAGAATTCAAATTAAGGGTCTGGATTCTTTCTTTGGGATTCGACACCTCTATAAGTATCTGAAAAAGTACTCTATTAGATCAGCAGAGGAGATGGAAACCGCATCAAAGATCAGTGCTGGCCCTGCACATGTCTCAGAAATGCCTGACACATTTAAAGAGATGATTTCACAGCAGGCGCACAAAATCAGCAGACAAGTTGCAAAGAATTAGGTGTTGAGAACTGAAAATCTGTAAACTTCAGAAGATAATCACATGCTGAACAGGAATTATGAACATGTATAAAAATAGATATTTCTCTGCCCTGGGAGATTCTGAGCCCCATCCATCGCTTGGAGCCATCCAAACACATTATGGTGCTGTTCACAGCAATGCAAGTGCAAGCTGAGGCATTCTGTGAAGACAGGCCAAAGACACTGTTTTTCTTATTACTGTGAATACTCGTTAACTCTTGCTGATTGTGATGGAGAGCTGGCAGAAGACCTCACAAAACTTAGAGGGGAAAAAGATAAATAAATAAAAAGAGGCATATTTGAGTTTCCAGTAATGAAACTTGATTGTTCGATTTTGGTGACACTAATGGAGGAGGAACTAGTATAGCAATTTACATAAAATCTTAACATGCTGCTTACAAGAAGAGCTAAGTTAAAAACATAAAACTAAAAGGTATTTTGCTCCATGCTTTACCTCTGAATCCCGTCATACCTGATGCATAAAATTAAACCTGGTGCTACCGCATAGCTGGTTCACTTTAGGCATCCTCAGTCACTACTAGTGTTTACTTATCACACTGCCCTGTACTGCTGTTCCAAGCCCTTAGTGCAAACCTGGCACCTGCTCAAAATTGCTTTTGTGTTTGCATGTGGGGTGCATCCAGTAACATGGTTGATGGCTGTGGTTGGGGAAAGTAATTACAGCTGCCGCATGACATCAGCAGTTAAGATTCCTGGTCAATAAAGTCTAATAATAAAGGCCGCATTGTTCTAGTAGTGGATTTTACCTAAATTAATGCAGACGTTACTTGTGATCTCCCTTTCAGCTTCACTGGAACCTATTTCACCTATTTAAATCCGGTCAACATAAGAGTAGGTTGGCAAGGAAGGCTTGAACCTCATGGATATCTGCTCTGCCTTCTTTGCCCAAGGTCTCTCAGGGAAATAAACACTGCAGGTATTAATAAACCTGCCTATAGAACTGTAAAGGAATTGCTTGTATGGAAATGATCCCTGCCCCAAAGGAAAATATGGTTATGTAAGGAAATTCTGCTACAGGACTTGCTTTTGAGGATAGGAGGTGGTAGATGTAGGCCAAGCAATGTGAGTTCAGTGAAGTGAGCAAGTGAAAAAATTGAGTCATCCAAAACCAGAGCAGCAGTTTTGGGAGATAAGCCAACATCAATTTTTCACTTAGTCTTCAAGCAACTCAGTGCTCTGATTCTATCAGTCACTCATCCAGGACCACATTTGACACTAAGAAAACACGAGCAAGGAATGCTGTGGGCAGTACCCCTTAATAAGTTGTTGTTGGTTGGATGGCAGCAGTCTCCAGATGATCCTTCATGTGTGTTGGGAAGGTGCTGTGTGCACAGTTGGGCTTCTGGGATGCTGGATCTCCATGGCTATCCTCTTCCTGCACTTGATCACTTACAGTTCATATCTGCTCTGCTTGTGGATGCAGAAGAAAGATGAGAGCACCGAGTCCTGAGAGCTAAAATGAAACTGAGGTGATACTATTTTCCAAATGAAGAAAAAGCCAGGAGAAACTGAAATTACTGGTTTCTGCAGTGCTAGAGAGTTCAGGCAGCCTCTTGATTGTGCACGTTCTTCCTCACAGTATCTAAACACGCAAGGCTGGTGGTGCTAGGGATTGTGCTTCTTGTTGTGCTCCTCTCCCATGGCCGGTTATTGGATCTCCTCTTCACAAAACTGTGATTTGCCCTTATTTCCTCTGCCAGGTGGCCATTGTCCTAGAAAAATGCATGGCCAGTGAGATGCTGAGAAAACACATCCTTGTGGCATCTTGGAGAAGCTTTAACAGGTTGTCCGAAAGATTTTGCAACAAAGCAACACAAGCTAGCACAAAGATTTACCTAGACACACGCTAAGCTTTACTCATATGATGTTACTGCTTCCTATTGCCCTGCCTGCATTTTTACATTGCCTTGTAAGCTTCAGGGATGCTGCCTGGTTCCTCAGCTGTCTGCAGAGCCTGGTTTGGTTTGAAGCAAATAGTAAGATTCATGAATTCGTGGTGTGGGTCACACACCCTGGCATCATGTGTGTGGCATGTCAGAGGTGAGCACATCTTGGCAGAGCTCTGCAGGGGGAAATTCGAGGCTGCCTGCCTGTCTCTTTGGACCCTGCCTTACTTTGCTGGTGGTCTTCACTTCCCTCAGAAGAACTGTCAGTATGTCCTCAACCACTTTGCTCTCATTCTTTGGTTTTTTACAGGGTTTTTTTTACTCCTCTTTTCTAAATCACTTTTATCAGAAATTCCTCCATGGCCATGTTGTTTTTTTTTTTTACTAGAAGGGCACATTTCATATTTTTGGGATGAGGAAAAGAGCTTGTGCCTCTCATTCCTAGCCTAGTAATGGGTACAATCATCCCGTTTGGCAAGTCTGCCTACAACCCTTGGGCAATTACAGGTCACATTCTTCAGCTATCAAATAGCGAGTTTGAATCTTTTCAAGTGCTGCCGGTCCTACTTGCTGTAATTTTGAAATGTATAAGGCCTTGAGTAGACAAGCATTTCTGTATCGAATCTTCAGTGCCTGCTGCACCTTCAAATCCCTGGGAGGGCAAAGCCTTGTGCCACAGCAGGGGCTTTATGAGTGAAACAGCTATCGGGGTTTCAGGTGATGAAAGAAGAGATGTGCATGCTTGCCCCTAACATTATATGGTTATATAGATGCTTGCTAAGAAAGCTAGATCTGTGTTAGACCTGTTAGCAGATTTATGGCTTGCTTTGCATTGCTGTAGGTTATTCAGAGAACAGCACAGTAGCTTCCTGTGCTGTTATTTTAAAGCAGGCTTTCTTTTACCATCGATCACAGAAGCCGTCTGTAAGCTGAGATCTTTCCAAGGCTTAAGTCTCAATGTGGGGGCTCTGAGGGACCCCTGCATGCAAGGAAAGATATGTGCTCTGCTCTGGGTGGGGGTAAAAATAAAGCCAACATAAGCTGTTTGTCCTTGAGCAACTTCAACAGTTTCAATTTCCTAGCAACAGAAAGCTTTACCCATGACAGAAATGACAATTGCCCTTCAATTCAGTGAGGAAATGGTTGCTCCATGCTGCAAATAAGATTTGTCTGCCTGTGCCCTACATTCCTATGGGGTGTAATATACCACTTTAGGGATGCTTTTGCTAATCAGTGTGTAGCTGCAAGTGGAAGGGCTTTCTCCTGATGCCTTGGAAAACATATTTGTAAGTCAAACATATACTCAGTTTATATTCTAGAAATTCATCTCCGAATTCAAATATAGATCTTAAAACAAACAGAAAAAAAATAGTATAAAACTTTGCTGGTAAAGTCTCTTAGAAACTTACAGAAGAATGGCAACACCAGAAAGAGCTACA
This sequence comes from Piaya cayana, assembly GCA_013389865.1. NCBI lineage: Eukaryota > Metazoa > Chordata > Aves > Cuculiformes > Coccyzidae > Piaya > Piaya cayana. The sequence continues at coordinate 293,723 of WAAB01023398.1, read as the reverse complement.
AAGACAGGGTCCATGTGAATCTGCATATCTAAGTGCTTACACCTTTTGCTTTATATGTGGCAGAGTCTTCTTTTTCAAAGTAGGGAATGAAGTCTTTCCTCATGGCTTGTTGAGTGTGGGCCTAGATATTTTTAAAATTTACTTGTAGGTCAGTGAGTCCAAAACCCAGTTCCTCGCAATCATCAGCCTGAGTTCTTTGCTTAACACAGGTTGTTCCCTGTTCCCACTCATCCCATTTTATACAGGATTATTATGAGAAAAGCTTATTAATCTTGTCAAATTGTTCAGAACACTGTCTGAAGGCTTATTTAACAGCAGGTTCTCTCTTTTTTCCCTCTCCTATCCATTTTATGTCTTTGCTGTTTGTTCAGCAGTTTACAACCTTAGTCATGGTACAGTGCATCCCCCATAGAGATGACAGTGCTTTCAGTGAGCATTTGATATGCAAGATGGAGCAGACATAGAGAAAAGTAGGGCTAACAGTGTGTCAGAGAAAAGACAAGGACAGCTTTGCTTTTCTTCATATGCTAGGAAAGTGAACAGGGAATTTTGATTGTCTGAAGTTTCTGTAAATGAGATTTGGATTAGTTTTAATGGCAGTTTTAAGGTAAGCATATTTGTTTGTAGTCTGCTTACACGTATTTTTCTCCAGGTTTCTCTCCTTTTCCCAGCTCTTTGGCTGTCCCATGTGTCTTGTGGTTTGCCTTACCAGTAATTCATCTTTCTTTTTTTCCAAAACATTTTCCATCTAGACCTTCTCCCAGACTACTTAAAGTCTGTTATGGGAATTGCATCTAATAATTTCTCACCTTTTTAATGTGCCGCTTTGGGACTGTTCATTTCTCATATGTGTGAAAAAAAATGGCTTCAACAAGAAAAAAAGAGATTGCAGGAGATGGCATTAGGTGCACTAGAACTAAGATGTATTAAAACCAACTGGAACATCTAGCCATGCTCAGTTACCATCTATGAAAATCCAAAATATTTTATCAGCAAGAAAACAATGTCCTGTAAATGAGATCCACCAAAGTTAGAAGTAGTTGAATATCTGTGTGTAGAATAGTGTTAATTTCACTGCTTTATTAATTAAAGATTAACTATTGTCACACTGTTCAGGAACCTGCTTTGATTTAACTGTATCTCTGAGGCATGAAAGTTAAATGATAAATGGCATTTAGCACATCTGATAGGTATGTTTTACAAAGAAAAACTACAAAGTAATTGTAGCAATAATTTATGTTTCTTTTCTGGTGTGTTCTGAAATATCTTTTATCGTGGGAGGTGTACTGTGATGGAGAAGGACTAAGCACTGCCATCAGTTGATCACAGTAATAAGTGTCATTCCTGTCTGTCAATCACAAAGCATTGTCAAGAAACTCGAGAAACAAAGGGAGTCGGTAACAGTGAAAGAACAGCTATTATGATGAAATAAAGCTTTAAAACAAAATGAGCATCAGCGGTGAATGATTTGTTTCTGTGCAAAAATGCAATTTGATAATGCTGCAGAAAAATCAAAATATATCCTGACAAGCATAAATTACTGTCTTACAGGTGACTTGGCTGGACAGGTCACATTTTCCCCCAGATTGAATCCATATGTCTGCATGTTAACATATGTATGTAAGGAGGCTGAGGTGGGGAGACCTTATCACTGTCTACAACTACCTGAAAGGAGGTTGTAGAGAGGTGAGTGTTGATTTCTTCTCTCAAGTAAGATCTCTTCTCCCAAGTAACAACTGACAGCAAGCAAGGAAATGACCTCAAATTGTGCCAGAGGAGGTTTAGTCTGGATATTAGGAAACGTTTCTTCACTGAAAGGGTTTTCAGGGACTGGAATGGGCTACATAGGGAAGTGGTTGAGACACTTGGACATATTTAAAGAATGGGTAGATGAGGTGCTCAAGGATATGGTTTAGTAGTGGGCAGATATGATTGGACTCGATGATCTCAGGGGTCTTTTCCAACCAAACAGTTGTATGATTCTGTGATATGCATGCAGTCCTGTCTCAGTGGTTCTCACCTTCTTGCACCTGTGCCCAAAAGGGCAGAGCCATCCCAAATTCTGCCTCTGTACCTCCCAGCCAGAATTGCTGGAAGCTCCCCAAAATACTCAACTGAACTGTAGGAAAAAATTTAGATATCCCAGAATCATAAGATGCTGAGTTACTGATTTGAGAGCAGTTTTTCCTATATCTCCTTCATGGAAGGGAAAGAACAAAAGAGGTTGCAGATTGGTTTGGCCTCAAGAAATAAATCTGATGCTTTATAGATTTTCCTGAGGTCTCTCATTGTTCTTGTGTTGCAAATCACTCTGTGTTTATGCTTTCCATGAAGCTATACCTACTTTTTCCCCTTAAGATAGCCAGCTTTTTCTTTAATAGAACTAAGGGGACATAACTCTAGCTGTGTAGCAAAGTAGCAGCCAAATATCCGCAGTCCTCTGATTAATATACATATATCGCTGAGTTTCAGGCCAGAACCAGTGTTATTCAAAAGTACAAGCCTCCAGCTTAAAGAATGGCTAAAAGAAATGCTGACAGAAACTAAAGCTGCTCCAATAGCAAGAGAGTGCAAATAACTGAAAATCTGTATGCCCTTGAACTATTAATTATTCTGCCTTGGAAGGATTAAAAAGGACTTCTGACTGACCCAGGTACCTCTTTGAAAACAGAGAGAGAAATAGAGTATTCCCTGAGTCCCTGACTAGTTTAAGTATGTATTTGTTAAATTTAAGACCTGTCAAAACCCAGCTATTATTTTCTACCTGCTTTATACCCAGCAGCTTCTTATAAGAAGTGACTTATGGAACATTTCAGGGCTTTTATTCCAGCAACAATAACCATCATAAAATTTGTGGAATATGATATCTGCAGCATATGTTCTCACAACATTTTGTATAACAGTAGAAAACCTATGAAGGGTTTTAATACAATTAACAATGCCATTAAAAATCCCTGGAATAGCATTAAATGTGACAGGCATTCTGTGAATAAAATTAACATAAGTTATTGTTGGCTCTCCTTATTAAAGCCAAGTATTATTTTAAAAACTTATGTGGACTTTCCTGGTAACACAAGAACTGGGTATAGAGAGTTCAGTGGCAGAGAACTATTGAACTCTTTTTAGTTTTTACAATTGAAATAATTAATTTACTAACTCATTTTCATTATAACAAGTCCAGACATTTATCTCACTCTAGCTTTTATCTGGCTTTGAATAAACATTCAGGGATTTCCACTCTGAAATAATGCTAATATTGATACTGATGATATTGATGATACTAATACTAATACAAATACTAGCCTGTCTCAAGGAGGGGGCTTGGTAACAAAGCTCACACCATCTTATGGGTCTGTATCTGAAACCTGTGAGGGGAGAAGTCCCTCGTTGACTCTGCACAACCAGTACAGCTACTGCCACAGCCTCATTTGTAGTGACTTAGGAAAAATTTGGGCTGGCTGACATGTGGCTGCACTTGTGCTCTCTGAATGTCCCACCCACTGAGAAGTAAATTACAGTAGGACTTGTTCTTGTGGAAGAAATGCAGTGACCATCTTGGTAACTCTGGTGTCAGACAATTGCAATCAATCACGAACTGGTATTTGTATGTCCTGACAGGAGCCAGTGAGTGTTCTTAATCAGGGCTAAGATGGACAGAAAGGAAGAGTTATACAGCTCTTCTATGGTACGTGGAATTAAAACAAAGCAAACAGGCAGAAACTAATTTCCAAGGCAGACAAAGAGTCTGGAACACTGTTTAAATAAATCAGTGTGTTATTGATAGGAATAAAATAGGTCCAATCTTCAGCTTTCTGCAGTTTCTTCTTTTTGTGGATTTTTGGGGTTTATTTTCTGTTGTTGGTTTGGGTTTTTTTTCATGCAGTCATTTTCTGAAAACTAATCTTTGGTCAGAAAACTAACGATGATACGACTTTTGATACAGGATATGTTTTAACTTCTTTGTTTTTCCTTTTTCTTTTCTTTTTTCCTTTATTTTTCTTTCTTCTTTTTACATCTAGTACTTCAGAGATTACTCAGGGAGGGCAGTAAAGTGAATAGTGGTGCTCATGAGCATTTGGCACCATCCTAGGGTGTGACAGCCCTTCCTCAGGACAGAAGCAAGGTGTGCAGGTGAGCACCTGCCTCCCACCGGGTGGTGCAGACACTTCGCCAGCTGTCAACCCGACCCTCACTCCACATCTGCAAAGATTAAGGGAAGTTGTCCCCATGACTGAAACTGGAAGATCACCGGTGCCATAATCTGTTACAAGCCAGGAGTTGGGACAGACACGCAGAAGCCTTGTGAAGCGCAACCAGGAATCAAGTTATTCTTAACCTACAGAGAATTCAAGAGAGACCTGTTCTGTTAGAAAAGCGGACCTTTGAAATTATTCCTGGTCTAGTATGAGGTTTTGCTGTTCATATAGGAGCAAGAGGGATGCAATCAGAACTGTTTGCACAGTCACATGCATTGAGGCTCTGGAGCAAGTCCAGAGAAGAGCAATGAAGCTGGTGGAGGGGCTGGAGAACAGGCCTTATGAGGAACGGTTGAGAGAGNTGTTTGATAGGAATGGTTGGACTCAATGATCCGGTAGGCCTCTTCCAACCTGGTTATTCTATGATTCTATGACTTGGTGCAGCACAGCATGAAATTGAGTTTTAGTGGTGGGTGGATGGGAGGAAAAACAGTCTGACTTCACAAACTTGGTCCAGAGCTTAACTGCAATGATGGCTACTGAATGAGCTTGGAAAAAAGATTAATTCCCCTGGACATCTGTCCCCACCAAAACAGCTACCAGGGCTGGTGTTGGAAGCCCTACCCACCACTGAGCGTAATATGCAACCATGAAGCAAAGCTGTTTCATTTGGCAATGGTTTTCTGCAGTCCATCTTTGAGACCCATGAATAACTAGATTAGGACAAAAGAGCAAAACAACAAAACCTTCCAAGCCCTCTATTCACCAGCAATAGGACAGCTGCTCCAGCCGTAACAGCCGTGTGGGCAGCACTATTGATAAGGATTGACATTTTGCCAAACCATTGTGAAAAATAGATGAGACGTATATAGCTGCACTAGTGCTAACACCACATTGGCATCAGTACAGCTGGAGAAGGAAGGCAGGATTTTTGCCTGCCATATTGCACCTCTGAGGCACAAGAACACTTCAGCTGTCAGAAAAGCAATGCAAGCATCCTTCCAAAGAAGGGGGAAGCTGTCGTAGGGCAAGGAGGCTATGATGTTGTTGCCATCATGGAAACGTGGTGAGATGATTCATATAATGAAGGAAGGCAGGATTTTTGCCTGCCATATTGCACCTCTGAGGCACAAGAACACTTCAGCTGTCAGAAAAGCAATGCAAGCATCCTTCCAAAGAAGGGGGAAGCTGTCGTAGGGCAAGGAGGCTATGATGTTGTTGCCATCATGGAAACATGCTGAGATGATTCATATAATTGGATTACAGATATGGTGGGGTACAAACTCTTCAGGTGGGATAGGAAGGGTAGGAGAGGAGGCGGTGTAGCCTTCTATGTAAGGGAGGACTTGGACACCATTGAGATGGATTGTGGTGATGAGGAGGTTAAGTGCCTGTGGGTTAAAATCAGAGGAGCCCATAAGAAGGTAGATTTTGTGATGGGAGTCTGTTACAGGCCTTAATGCCTTCTTTGCCTCAGTCTTTAATTGTAAAGAAAGTTTCTCCCTCTGTGTACAAACCCAGGAGCTAGAGGAACACAAGGAGGCTCCCATGATCCAAGAGGGGGTGGTCAGAGCCTTGCTAGCCTGACTAGACACCCACAAGTCTATGGGGCAGGACAGGATATACCCGAGGGTATTGAGGGAGCTGGCGGATGTGCTGGCCAAACCCTTTTCCATCATCTTCCAACTGTCCTGGAAGACTGGGGAAGTTCCACTGGACTGGAGGCTGATGTTGTGCCCATCTACAAGGGTCGCAGGGAGGATCCAGGGAACTACAGGCCTGTCAGTCTGACCTCAGTGCCAGGGAAAGTCATGGAACAGGTGATCTTGAGTGCTATCATGAAGCACTTACAAGAGAACCGGGTGATCAGGCCCAGTCAGCACGGGTTTACAAAAGGCAGGTCTTGCCAAACTAACCTGGTCACGTGCTATGACAAAGTGACTCAGCTTCTGGATGAGGGAAAGGCTGTGGATGTATCTTCCTGGACTTCAGTAAAGCCTTTGACACAGTTTCTC
>WAAB01023398.1:103416-277880 GCA_013389865.1 Piaya cayana | reverse complement strand
TGGGGAACCCCACTTGTCACTGGCCTCCAGCTGGATTTAACACCATTTACTATCACTCCCTGGGCCCAGTTTTCCACCCAGGAGAGTGTGTGCCTGTCCAGGCCGGAGGCTGACAGTTTCCGTAGCAGAATGCTGTGGGAAACTGTGCCAAAGTCTTTGCTGAAGTCCAGGAAGATACATCCACAGCCTTTCCCTCATCCAGTAAGTGGGTCACTTTTTCATAGAAGGTGACCAGGTTAGTTTGGCACCATAAGCATAGAAACGTACACTGCAGGAGCTCATCTAATCTCCCAGTCAGCTAACATTGATTTGCTCCCTATTGACAAGCAAGTGTATCCTCCTTCTAGTCTAAGCATGTCAAGTACTGAGACTGTGGTGGAAGTTTATTTCACAGGGTAATTGATTTCACTGTCAGAAACAGAGAGGAGAAAATAACTCATGGAAAAAAAGAAGTATTCAATTAGTCAATTTTCTACCCTTGCCCATGGTCATCCTGCTAGTAGATCATGAGTCTCTTGACTGTATTCACTTTTTGGAGTTTCGTCCACCGGCTTGCCAATAAGCAGAGAGCTGCTTATTCTAGGTACATTCTTCCAGAGCTGCTTTAGTTGATTATTCATGAAATTTGTTTGCTGGACAGAAACCTTAGTTCCATGGGAGGATCTGATCTAACCACGAAGTGTCATAATCTATTAGGAAATGAAAAAAGAGGATGAAATATAAATAAACAGCCAAAGGAGGGGAGACTCCTGGTGAGGAGGATGCACATGGATATGGCCTGTTGCCTATGCCTTGAATGAAAGTTAAACACCATGAAGACAGATGGTTTGCTGAGGCAGCCTCCTTGCCATCCAGCAATGCTTCTTACTGAACCTCTGTCACTGTACGTTATTGTCACTGTCCCATTTTTGTGAGCACTGCATAGACCCCAGAATTCAGTACTATTTCACATCTGTTTTAGACAATGACCCTAATTAATGGCAGAGCTGAGAACAGACCCTGGATCTGACTCTCACCTATTTTGGCCCATAGTGTTTTTGAAAAATTTCAAAAGTACAATATGCCAAGCAAAAGCAAAAAGAAAATTTCTGCATACTGTGAAATTTGAGAAAAGGGAACCTTTTGGAAAAAGATTAGAAGACACAGTGTAATTTGCTTTAGGTATTATGTTTATATACTGTGTGAATTTTATAGCACAGAAAATTTTGCCCATTAAACAACTGTGATTGAAAGCTCACGATTCCTCTCCAAGAACTAATATTTCTTTGCCTTGCCTCACTGGGGACCAGTTTATGATGTATGCACCCTCCACAGAAGCCAAGGCATTGCTCATTCCTGCAATGAAATGCCTTATGCTTGGGCAGACATGAGGGGGATATGGTAGGAGAGCAGCAAGCTCAGCAAGGTGCTGAGGAGAAGTGTCTTCAGATTTAGCTTAGTCTTATGAAAAGCAAAATACATAGGAGAATAAAGAAAGAAGAAATGCAGATCTTGGCTGTAGCCAGACAAGCAGACATGGTTTATTAGCTAGATCAGAGCCACAATGACAGGAAGGAATAGCTGCCTCTACCAGCAGCACAGAAATTCTGGCAGTGTAGGGGCTCATATTAAATGCTTTTATACTACTTCATGGGAACAGCTACTAACCCAATCCTGCTGATTGCAAAAAACCAGGAATTTCATGCTTTGAGGAACTATAATAATGCCTTTGTTTATGCTTATGCTATGGGAAAAAAGTAAAAGCAAAGGAGAAGCAAGCCTCTTGCTTTCACATTAGAAATGAGTGCTGGGTAACATGAGAAATGGGTTGAATTCTGTGGAAATAAATCAGGCAATATATTTTGTTCCCATGAGGAATCCTTGTTTATAAACTACTTTTGGATCCTGCACTTCTGTTGTGAATTATCTACTCTGTTTAGCCCCCCAAAAGCATGACCAATTGGTAGGAGCAAGTTGCTCTACGGTCTCCAACCCTCTGTTCTACTCCACACCTCCCACACACAAGTCTGGTGAGCACAGCAATTTTGCTCAGGAGGGAAGTGCCAGCCATAGGCTCTGATGGCTGAAAATGCTGGTGGGGAGGCAGGACCCACAGAAGGGCCTTTTTGGCAGTGGTTTAGAGGCTGAAGTATTTCAGGGTGTTTCCACAGATTGGAAAAAGCTGATGTTCACGACAGTGAGAGGGTACCACCAGCCCTCTGGTGGGCAGCAACTGTCTTCACTCTCCAGCAACAGGGAACTCCAAAATACATGGTCCTGAAACCCAAAGAGTCACTCTACTAAAGATGGAGGGGAAAAAACTCTCGGAGAAATAGAATCATAGAATCATAGAATCACCAGGTTGGAAGAGACTCATCGGATCATCGAGTCCAACCATTCCTATNTCCTCTTCTCCAGGCTAAACAACCCCAGCTCTCTGGGGTAATGAAGGCAGAGTAAGGAATGTTTGTTTATGTTCCTGGAGAGTTTCACATATTCTTGTATGCTTGCCTTTTAATAGAGGAACATCAACCTTTCTTGAGTAAGAATATCTTTTTCTTTGAGCACCCACTAGTCCTTGTGCTGGTATAATATGCTAAGTGTGCACATGTAAAATAAAATTTGGAGCAGAGAGTAAAGGAAGGGAATAAAGATATTCCTTCCATGACATTTTCCCTATTAAACAGCTCCCAGACTCTATAATGCTTTATAATGCCAGTAAAATACACCACTTTGAATGATAAAATTGGAATGCCCTCACACCTTTCTCTGCATGTGGAAGTCCTGGAAGGGACAAGGTACTGAATCACAGTGCAATATTACTCCCCTCCATGGATGCTGTTAAGCAGGTTATGCTAGAGCTGGAGCTCAGTAGTAGTCACAGAAGGAACTGTATTAAAGTGCAAGCTCTTGTATTTGTACCCTTTTGCAATCAGCACAGGCAAAATCTCACTTGAGAGATTCCTTTTAAAGAACGCTTTTTATAAAATCAATTCAGAGCTATGAATTTCAATGAGAACACTGTGTTGTGTGCTAAGCAGCTAACACCTCGCCTGACTCTTCAGGGATAATTAAGCCAGTTAGCTTACCTAATGGCATAGTTGAACCCAGAGAGTTTAAAGGATACATTTTGATAAGCATATAAACTTACCCCAGCTCCTGGGTCAACAAGAAATTGCACTCTCAGTCTTGCTAGAATAATTCCTAGCTCCTGAGACTGGTCACAATTTCTTAGGCAACATCATCTTTCTACCAGCTACTCTCTAAACAAAGTAATACAGCAAATGTTTGCAGAAAGTCTAAATCTAGAGTATCCGAAAATTCCTAGAGCTCTAGCTTGGCCCTAACTCTCTTTCACCACTAATCCCTAATTTCTGACTAAACACAGAGAGTTCTTCAATGTTACCTGTTGTACTTTCTGCCCCTGGCTTGACTTGATGATTGAATGTTTTTCCATTTAAGTGGATCAAAACAATCAAGGTGACAGGAAGAAGTGGTTTACTAATATGGTACCTATGTCATTAAGAAAAACCCCAAACACATGAATAAAAATCTAAAGATGGAAAAAAACCTCAATTTATTATTACAGGAAGCACATAGATGAGGAAAATAACTCTAGGTGAAGCATAAAGATATATTATTTTTAGAAAAAAAAGGAGACATGCAATCTGCATAGATGATTTGAGTCTTTTTGTTTGCAATGATGCTGAGCAACCCTTCTTTTCAGCTGATGCCTAGGAATACAAATTGTCTACTAAATATCTGCAGCTGCAGTCTGTTCTGCTATTGAAGCGGCTGCAGAATGTCACCACTATTTGTTTTGTATAGAAGAGTGAAGAGGGAAGCATTCAAAGAAAAAGACCACAGTAGTATTACTAAGACATTTGTATTAAGTCTGTGCATTTTTAATGTTCAACTTTTCAGTTAATTCTTCTGTTTTGTTCAGTAAGAGGAAGAAAAGTGGCAGCACCAGAATAACTGAACAACCTAGGTTTGGTCAGACCGGTGTTAACTTTGAGATAATTATTACTTACTACTTGCAATATAGTAGGGTCTGGAAAACCTGGTCGTGGCTCAATATCTTCTTTTTTCAAGGGACAAATGCAGATGAAGGCAATGTAACCTTTTAAAGGACTAAAGATTTATTGATTCTTTTAAGAATATCCGTATATGTGAAGTGTATTCCATAATGCAAGAGATCAAATTATAAATAACACGCAAACGGCATACTGGAAGCCAAACAGAATGCAAAGCACAGCTTTATCAAAAGCTAGAAAGAGTCATAGCGTGCAAAAAAGATCACACTGAGCCTCAAAATATGAAGCTCATATGACCCTCTGGGATTAGATATGATGTGCATCTTTCACCTTCAAATGTCAATGATTAGCAAGAAGAGTAAAGGAAGTAATGAAAAGGTTATATGCTATGACATTACTAAAACTAGAGCTTTCTTTCAAGTCCATTTTTTCTGTAATTTTTGACTGCTGGGAAACAAAAAATGTATTTTTTCTTTGAAAAAAAGAATGAATCAGATATCAGACAATGTTAGACAAGAGGAAGATCAAACTGTCACATTTTTAACACTTTTGTATAGTCATTTAAAATACAATACTCATGTTGGACCACACAGAGGAATATTATCCCTTTAGAATCAAGTATTCCAGGTGTGTGTGGAAATCTCAAAATATACGAAGTTCCTTTTCAGCTCTGAACTCCTTCGTTTAATGTCAAATAACATCACCACTGTTTAGTGTTGGAGAGTGGGAATCCCACTGTATTGCTGCTGTCTTCATGGGGGATAAGGGCTTTGTTCTGCCTGACTTTGAGGGACACATCTGCCCATAGTACCTAGTTGTTTGAATAGAAGGACACACAAAGCAAAACTAATTACTTCAGGAAATGGGGACAGAGAATCCTACAATATTTGATATCATTTCATCTACCTGTATTTATCAGAAAAAAAATCTAAAAATCACACTTAGTAAACTAGCAGTCAACAAAAATCTCTCCAATTCAAGGTATTCCTTAGTCATATTTTAAAATCAAGACATTATGCAGTTCAGACATGCTTAGAATAACTTTGACTGTGTTTTGAATAGCTAATCAACTAAAACATTATACTTGAGTCTTACAAATTAAATTTGGATTAAAAAAAATATATACCCCAGTAGTATCATGCATATGTAACACTTCAAATTGAGGATATTATGATTAATAACAGATCTGAATGTTAATTTTCTATATTTTATATTAAACATATCATTGGAATATAGTTAATCAACTTTATGCAACATATGCTACAAATTTTTGTAGTAAAAAATGAGAGTTGAAGCGCTATTAAAAGACAGATATGTGCATTTCAATGAAAGTATATTTCAGAATCTTGTGCTTCATAGCAGGAAAGGAAGGGGGGTAAAGAGGAAAATGGGAGGAAAAAGAGAAAAGATTAAGTCAGAGCTAAAAAAAGACATACAAAGATGCTGAAAGGCAGGTATGCAAATTGAAAGAAAAATGCAATGGCTTTGTAGACTTTAGACTAGACTTAGCCTCTTGCTATTGAAAGAAATATATGAAATGAATGCCCATTTACTGTAACTTTTTCTGGGTTAGGTGAGTATTTGTGGATATTAGTAGCTTGCCTGAGTCAGGATGGTATGACAACTGTGCATTAAGTGCCGTCACCATTTCATTTATACAAATGTTCATTTATGCTGGCAGAACAGGACTTGATGAGTTTTATTGCATTTCTGCTCTATCAGTTGATTAAGACATCTTTTCAAGAGGAATTATCTCCAAAGTCTCCTTCAGCTAGTGTTTGAGTATGATTTGTCCGTATGTCAAAGCACTGCAGATGGTATGAAACTGCCCTTGTCTCTCGCTACAGGGCCCAACTCCATCCCCTCCCTGTTCAATCTGAAGGCAATAAGGTAGACTTTTGAAAGCTTTTCTCTTTTCAGAGGATATTTCATCATCCTCTGCGTTACTGCACATAAGAGAAGTTCAACAAAGACAAAGGAACCTCAGAATTAATTATTGAAGAAAGCATGTATTATAATCACACCAAGAATTACTAGTTTTCATGGAATCATGGAATCATAAGATGTCCTGAATTGGAAGGGACCCATGAGAATCATTGAGTCCAACTCCTGTCCCTGCACAGGACAACCCCAAAATCCACACCATGTATCTAAAGGCATTGTCCAAATGGTTCTTAAATTTTGTCAGTCTTGATGCCATGACTGCTTCCTTGGGGGGCTGTTCACTGCTCCACCACCCTCTGGGTGAAGAACCTTTTCCTAATATCTAACCTGAACCTCCCATTCCACACTTTCCTGCCATTCTCTTGAATCATACCATTGGTCACCAGAGAGAAAAGATCAGCTCCTGCTCCTTCTTCCCTTGTGAGGAAGCTGTAGACTGTGATGAGATCTCCCCTCCGTCTCTTCTCCAGGTTGTGACTTCAGCTGCTCCTAATATGGCTTCCCCTCTAAACCCTTCATCAACCTTGTGGCCTCCTCTAGACTCTCTGCAGTAGCTTTAGATCCTTTTTACATCGCGGTGCCCAAAACTGCACACAGTACTAGAGGTGAGGCAGCACCAGTGAGAAGCAGAGCTGGATGGACAATCATTTCCCTTGACCAGCTAACACTACAGTGCTTGACACAGTCGGATGTCTTGGCTGTCAGGGTACATTGCTGGCTCATGTTCAACTTGGCATTGACCAGAACTCCCAGATCCCTTTTCCCAGGCTCTGTTTTGAAATATATTGCTGGTTTCCAGAAGTATTTCTCACAGCAATTCTGAAACCAGTGGAATTTGCTAAAACGCAGGTGCAAGCTGTTTTTTCTCTCTCATAGCCAAGATATTTTTTTAATATTAATAATATTTTACTTTTCCTTAAGCCCATGAGAACCGTAGAACCTTTCATAAGTATCAGTGACCTGATTTCTGAGAGCATTTACTGGAATTGTGTGTAATTCAGATTTCAGTGCCCGCGTGTCTGAAAATCATCCTGGTCTTGCAGGTGCCTAACTGAGACCAAGGCAGTTTCCAGACCTGTACAGAAACTATAGTGCACTGAGACCTTTTGAAACTCTTGGCTGCTCCATTTTCCTAATTTCCTTTCAAATTTCCCCTGCTTGCAGAACACCTGTAAAGCAGCTTCATGGGCTATACAACAGAACTAGTGAGTGATGGGATATAATCCAGGTCTGCAATGTGACATAGAGAAAGCTTCTGTTAAGGCTGGGATATCTCTAACCCAACTTCAGCCATCCAGAAGTCAGGTGAGGAGCTGAAACCACCACTATAAGTCCTCTCTTTATTCGAGTGAAAGAGTTAGGCACCCCTAAAGGCCAGCAATTTGTATATAATATACTTATAAATGATACTTTGAAGGTGTTTATCACTCCCTGTGACTGCAAAGAAAGCTGGGGTATAAATGACATACAGTCTAGGCAGCTGGCTTGGACTGATTTTTATTATTTTATTATTGGTTTTAGTGTTGGAGGTAGGAGAAAAGAATCACATCCTAATTCACCGTATGTTCACTTATTCTGAGAAAGTATACAAGGCGATCTAGCTAAAAAAATTTCTCTGTTTTCCCATCTTGTGTATGTGGAGGTCTGTACATAAGCTATTTTATTACCTTTAGTGTTTTATTTCCAATATAATCACACATGGCTTATACCAGACTAATGGCTAAGCATTTTATTAAACTACTTATGGAAACAGGTAAAAGTGGTTAGTGACACACTGAAATTTGATTTATTTTCCCTTAGTCAAAGGAAAGCAAAACAATTACCACTATAACTACTGAGAGTCTGAACATGATTGTGTTCTTAAAAACATGTTGTTAGTTTATGGGGTTGCTACTTATCCCAGAAAAGCAATTCTGCTGGTAATTTGGCTATTAGGAGCTGCTGAAAAGAAATTTAAAAACCTGGGCTGAGCAACACTGAAAGAAAATCATCTGAGGGGATTAATTGATTCTACATTCTAAACCAACTTTTCATTCAGCAGCTCTTTTTTTATACCACTTTTTTAAAAATTAGGAGTAAATTTCAGCTGGAGAAAGGAATAGCTCACAAAGACTGCACAATAGCTTGCCTGAAATTGTGGAGATCACACCAGTGTCAGGATTAAATCTGCCTCTTGCTTAGGAGGGATCTGTATGGGCTCTCTGGGTGCATAGTCAGTGCCAGCATCTTTAGGGCAATGAGCTGATGATGACGTTGAGACACTGGGGAACATCTGGGTCTGCTGCTGCCAGTGTGCCCTGTTGCGTAAAGTACTTAGATATTATGTCCTACAGTTACAGAATGGAACAGGTAAGATGTCTGGATAATCCCTCAAACCTTCTCTTGTTTGTAGACTTCTTGACAGAGACATTCTAGGGCTGCTGCCCACCAGACCTCACTGCTCCCCCCACTCCACCCCCTACTGCTGTGCTGTAAATCCATTGGTTCAACCTACTATTTAAAGCTATGTTTCCTTCTCTTTGCTACTTTTTCTGCAGGTTTTTTTACTGGGTGTCATGAGAATTTCTGTTTATTTCCCTTCTGGATTTTAAACCAGCAGTTTGGAGCAGTAACCGTATTATTTGCTCAACCGATTGACTGCTCGAAGCTGTTACAGACATTTTATTCTGTGAAGGCAGCTGGCTGGGCAAAGGCAACATTAACTACTATCATAGCTATAAAAATAAAACAGAGTTTAAGATCATAACTGTAGCAATAACCTTGCCCTAATAGTATAAAACAAAATAGGACTCCTTATGGATTTTTTTTTTAATTGCCATCTGTCACAATTTCCATTTTGGATGATTCTGGAACAGTTTCATAGTCCCTTCACACTAAACAAACTTGGAATAAAATGCAAGTCAGAAGGAAATGAGATGATAGTGTTAAATCAACTTGTTCTGGTAAGTGCAAACATTGGCATCATCATCTTGATTTATTTCTTCCTATCCTTTAGGATGACGGCATATGGTCTCCATTCCAGTGAGAACAGATGAGTTGGGAAGCAGGGAACAGCATGGAAGCACAGAGCATTTCTGTTTGAATAAAGCTGCTTGAAAGCACACCAAAACAGCAGGGGGTACAGAAAGTAAAGTATCTTACCTCTTTCAGTGGGAATTCCTAGAGGTATCTGTGGTATCTTTCCTATTACCAGTTTGTCTCATTTCCTCAATACTTATTAATCACCATAGAAGACCTTTGTGGAAATCTCTGACCTCTTTCTTCCCTTCATGTCATTGCCTTTTCCAGGTTTTCCACAGTGAGAAGCTCCTTCAGGTAGGAGAACTCAGAGACACGATCTCCAGAACTCATCAAAACTAGTTTTGGTGTTACTGTGAATGTCATAACAGAGAATCTGAGATTTCCTATGGGGAACTAAGGAAAATTCTCTGACAATTTGACTGGGGTAAGGAGAGGTATCTAAAAACTTCATGCCAGAAGATACTGTCTTCCAGAGATCTGCGTTTCATACAAGAGATAGCTACAATGGAGTTAATGAAAAGACCGTGTCATCATAAAATAAGAAACAATATTCTTTCCTTTTTAAAATGACAATGATGTTTATAAGAACTAGTGAAAACTAAGGGAAGATTCACTACAAACAAAAGTAACGAACTGGGGGAAAATATGATATATTGGAAAGAAGCTAGTCTAGATTTTGAAAATGGCCAGTATGAGACACCTCTCCTCCTGAGTTTTAGAAAGCAGGGTTGACAATGCCACTGCGTTACTGATATGAATGAACTGACCAAATAAGCAGCAAATAGACAGCTTCCAGAGCAGAATAGGTCTTCCTGAAGGTGACACTTTATCCCCATTGCAAATCCCAGTGCTGTGTCCCAAAAAACTACCGTCGGCACATGCTCTGTGACACATTCCAGATCACAAAAGGGACTGGCCCATCATCTTCTTTATATATTGCTGCATCACTCTTTGGACCACTCAAAAACTAGATTTGCTGTGGTTTTAAGATTTGCTGTCCAAAGCACTGTAAAGCAGCAGACAGCCAAAATTCCTGCCCATGCTCTGATCAGCCACTGTGAAGACCCACAAGAAATGCTGCTGCCAGTGATGAGTTCTTGCTTGTAATTAAAGAGCTACAGCATAGCTATCAATACTGACCTCACTTAAGACAAGGCCACTGCATAAATTTCTGCCCTCAAATCTGTATCCACTAGGAGCAGGAAAAGCTGAGGTACATGATTTATAGTTATATCAGCATAGATGGGGTTATACTCTATATAATAGTTCAAGTTAATTCTGGTTTCCATCTAGAAGAGATTACAACTGCTACAGAAAGAGTGTAGCTGGAATAACCTACCAGATATAATCAGAGCTTTTTCATAGCATGGTTAGATAAATCTAGCTATGTTGGAATGATTTGAGAGAGGGACAGAAGTACAGAAAGGGAGATGTAGCAGGAGAAATGGTCCTTAGAAATCCCCCAAAATATGAAACCAAAGGGTGTTAGTGTTAATATTTGCCATCAGATTAAAATGTCCTCATCAGGATAGGTCTATGAAATTATTTTAACATTACAAGGTTTATTTATGAGAAATTATTTTAAATCCAAAATTATGTAATTGTTAATAGAGTTATAATAAGCGTTTATTCACAAATCTTTACATATATTTCTAATTCATGATTTCACTTCTTCTTCTTCCCTAAAGAAAGGAATTTACATGCTGTAACTGTAGAGGATTTATTTGACTTTATTTTTCCTTTTCTAACAAAATCAATCTGGAGTTAGAGAATTTGTTATCCCCAGGACAAATTTTCAAGTACCACTAAATGTAGGACTGAAACAGAACATTCGGGCAGAGGTCCCTGAGACAAAGTAAAGCAGCTGCTGGCCTGTCAGTATAAAACATCTGACAAATGCATAAATGTGTGACATATGCTCACTGGAACATTTTTGACATGATTTTGGCTCAACATGCTGTATATTTCCTTCCCTAAATGCTATATATAAACTCCTGTTTAATTTTCACAGAATTGTGCATCATTTCCGACAAAGCATAAATTAAAGTGATAATATTTCTCTGTCATTCACTCTTTATGTCCTAAAATGAAAATTCAAGGTTAAAATTGTTTCCCAACTGCTGCACCAAAAAGAAAGCATCACAGAAAATATACATGCATGTATATATTAAAATACAGCTAAATGCTGTATGTTACAGTGCCAGAAGAGTATAAATCACTTCTGTAACAACTGAGAAAACTTGGTGCTCAGTTTTCAGCAGTTGCAGAAGTTAAGGGAAATCTGGCAGTTATTTCTTTTAAATGATTAATTGAGCAGAGCTGCCAGCATTACATCTAGCACACAATGTTTTCTGAAGAAGGTTTGAAATTCACTTCTTCCTGCAGCAAAACTATATCACTGAATAATTTATCCCGTTCCCTCCAAGCTCCTGTTTGCCCATTCAAAACAGGAAAATTCTGTCAACAATCAAGTATTTCCACCCAGCAATCTCCTTCTTCTGAAGACATTGACTGAGTCAGAGCACGCTAGCAGAGCTTTTCCAAGGTGTGCATCCCATGCCTGGCAGAGAGGGCCAGCTTTGCTCACATCCATCACTAGGAAAGTCCTGTTGTCACTTCTAGCTTGGCATTGACTGGATGCAGCAGCAATGACCTGAGCCACAAGCATCTTTCTCTTACCAGTGTTTCCAATGGGTTTGCTTGTGAGAGTAAAATGGGTGGTGGGGGCTAAGAAGAGCTTGGTGGTGGGATTCCCACTGGCTCCCTGCCCTACACTGGAGCTTGAGGCAAACCTTTATCTGTGCTTGGCCGGGTCCAAAAAGTCGCTGCTCCAAAGTTTGCTGGCAACACTAGTTCCTGGCTGGGACTAAGGGCTCCATCCATCCTGTGCTCTGCTCTCTGTCCACTGTCACTACCAGACTGGGGCTGTCAGGCTGCCTTCTGCTTACCCCTGACAAGACATAAATAGTGCATTATTTACATAGGGGAAAATTTGTTTTTGTGCTGCATGCCAGATTTTATTTGTTTACCTTTCCAGACACAAGTTGAATTTTAAGAATCCATTTCACTCAGCACCAGAAGCCTGGTCAGAAAAATAGCAACATGTGTAGCATGGGTCTTCAGAGGAAAGAAATGTAAATTTTATTTGGCAATTTAATGTTCTAAAGACCTTAATGTTTTACAAAGTGATAAGTTACATACTATTAATTTTTATATGTCATACTATTAACTTTTATATGAACTACATTCTGGTGAGTAAGTCTATATCAGAAAGCTCTTTCCAATTCTGCTGCTGTTTATCTAGCATAATGTAACTTCAGTAAGGAACAAAGCTGCTACAGTAAACCATTGTCATTAATAAATTGAGCCAATATGTTTCCAAGTCTGATTTCAGAAATAGTAGTTCGCAATGCAATTTTCATGGATGTTTTGCTACAAATCCCACTTGCAGAAACAGTGGCACAGATTGCAAGAGCCAGAAAGTGTGTCTGGGTCTATCCTGTGGGTTTGTGTTCTGCACTTACTCTCAAGCCACGTCTGAGACATGAGCGAGTGACATTTGCCACAGTTTCATCCTGGAACATTAGCACCTTAATTAACCTGAACAAAAATAGTCATATCTAGGCAGAAATAAAGAAATGAAAACCTTAATTCATACAATAGCTGGCTTTTTCAATCAGGACACACAATTACTTTTGTGATTTAATTTGATACATTGCAAAGTTCTCCTGCCATTCATTGGCTGTGGAACACTTGAAAAAGCACAGGATGAGAGAGATATTGAAAATTGCTTGCAGCTAGTGGAAATAAAATTTCGTTCTGTATTAGCATGGGATGTATGTTTAGTTCAGTGCCAACGGGAAATTTTATATCTTTTACTTTTATGCTTATTGTTAAGAAAAGTCAGACAAGTGTCATTATTCACAAAGTCTCATCAACTCATACTGCCATGGAAAGAAAGATGACAGCAATTAAAGCAGGCTGATGCTCTAAGTCCCTTTCTCCTCACTGTATGAGCATCCAGCCAGCAAAGTAATTTCTGGACAGTGCCTTAGAGGGCAAAAGCGGAGAATGAGAGCTACACCAGAAATGTCTTGTTTAAGGAAATAAAACAAAATGAACAAACACAAAAAATTAAACCCTCCCAAAGTCCACCCAAAAGAAGAAAGCAAAATTATTTCAAAAATCACCTTTGACCACTTTGGAAAGAAATAGAATAAAGGTGAAATCCTCTGCTGACCTCATTTGGTCAGAATTTACTTATTTAGACAGTTGTACCTTGACAGTTACTCGAGACCAATATCTAAAATAACCAGTAGCATTTCTATATAGCAACCTCCAGAGAAAACGCAGCCTTTATTGCTCTCAGTACAGCAGGAAAAGTTGGTGGCAATCTCTGCCCATTCACAGAAAATAACATAGTACAGAATCTCTTTTTTTCCTTTAAAAATTTATGAGTTATTTTTTCCTTAAGAATAAGCTTTCTTCACAGCAGGGAATACACTACATGATAGAAGCAGTTGTAAGTTAATTTCTTGTTTCCATAATATTTAGAATTGTATATATTTTGCTCTACAGTTGACTATTAATACTAAAAAATAACTAAAATATCTTAGTGTAAGCAGAAGGTTAAAACTAATAAGACAACAAAAATCCTAAATTCAGTTTTAAAGGAAAGAAAAGTGGGCAAGGGGTCAAAAAAAAAGAGGTAAAGGATGTATAACCTCTACCTTTTGACAAAAGCAATGAGATAAATTCTGATTCTGTAAGATTGCCTAAGTATCTATGAAAGTTTCTCCATTGTGTTCTTAAGGTTTAATGTCGTAGAAAAACTTCTTTTTTAGGACAAAAGCTTGTCACAGAAACTACTGGGTGAATGCAGATAGCCCAGCTCACATCTTGTGTTCATCATGGTCCTCTCTGCTACTAAAATAAAGAAGTTAAATATTCTCAGATTTAGCAAGCAGTTTATTAAATGCTTTGACAGGATCACAGAGCAAAAGCTGTAATTGAGATTATCTGATGCTATCTTAACAGGGACAGACAGTGATGTGCACAGATATACACTGAGAGATGAATCAGCGTTAATGAGGTTCCTTGGGCTTCCTTTGCCCTTTGCCTTCTCAGTCCCCAACATTTCTCCTTCTCATCCTGAAAGCATCTCTGAAAAATTCAAGGCCAAGGGGAACTATGTCCTAGTTAAAAACAAAGTCCCATTGAATAAGAAGATCAGTACGTTTCACTCAATTAAAGTCTGTGTTTGACACTGTGGGCCATAATTTATCTGAGAAAAATCTGCCTGTAGTTAGATAGCAGCCCTTCAAACTGACCTACATCCTCGGGGAATTAATTTTGCTCTTACATTCCTTTGAATCTGTATCTACTGAACAGTGCTGCCGGCACAAAGAGAGGTTTGGGGATTGCAGCTCTTTTTATTTGTCTCAGGGTTGTCTGCTATAAATATTGTTGCCTCTGCAATGGCTGTGAAGCTGCTGGAGAACAGAACATAACAGTAACTGCTAAGAGGCTGACTTCTCAGCATCTGTAGGCAATAAGGTCAATTTAGCAAAGTAATGGGGATCAGGAAAACATTCCATAAAACCTAAATATAGACTTGCTATTTGAGTTCAGTTCTTTGTCAAAGCACAGCTTTGTTAAGTCACCATTTAATCCTTTGACTGATGGAAGGCTTCAGGACCTCTTCTGAAGCTATTACTTTCACTAGTCCTACTCTTTAAACTATTTAACATTCCTAAATCTCTAAAAAGCATGCTTATGGTATCTGCTGCTTTTCCATCAATATTCTATCTCTGTGGTTGCTTGGAAGTGGACACCTTTGGGCATCTGGCCTTTAAAATTCCAGTTATATCAGTCACACCAATGCCCGACAGGGGCTTACAGTTCATGCAGAAACACCTCTAGAAGATGAGATGACAAGCTCTTTGGTGCTTAAAGAGTATTAACTATGATGTTGGTAGGGGAGGTGAATATGTAATTAGCAGCTGAACTAAAGGCACTTCACCAGTTAAATAAAAAAAATGTGTGGACAGAGGTTTCTGGATCAGTACAGAAGAAAATCTCATGCTTAAGATCCTGGTAAACACAGAATAAATGTGGGTGACCAGGGGTGATGTGGGTGGGTTCATGAAGAGCTATATTTTTGCTTTATAAAGAAATCATAGAGACTTTTAAATTTCTTTAAAAGTGCAGATATATCTTAGAAAAACTACAGCTTGAACTCTTAACAAGTGTGTGCATTTCCAAGATGGGACAAAGAGGCTAAGGTTTTGTTTAGGTGGCAGATAGCAAAGGAAAGTTAATCACTTTTAACTTGTTACACACATAGCACAAAGGCTTACAAAGGTGTTCACCACATCACTGTTTTGGTTTTCGACTCACATTCATTGTTTCTGTTGGTTTTTCCTCTGCTTTTTTCAGTTGAGGGCGGTATTCTGTCATGCAGCCTAGGCATTGCTCCCATTGATGTCCTATTTATCAGCAAGGGACAATGTATTTAAGAGTTACACATCTGAGCTGCTATTCACATATTCTTCCTGCTTGTTGGTTCCCTCCACCCCCATACTTACCCATATCTTTTCCCTTGCCTCTTCCTTTGTCCCCAGTTTTCCTCTTTGATTCCCTTTACTGTCCCATTTACCAGTTCTCTCTGAGTCACTCTCAGGCTTGTTTTCTGTCATTTGCTCCTTGCACCATTGCCCTCACAGAGCCCTTCACTGTTAGTGTCCTTTTGGAGAAAAGAGATTTTGAGTGTAAGAAGCTGCCAAACCACCATAACCAAAACAGTTCTGAGCCCACCACCTTAAATCAGTGCAGTTTCAGGTTCATATTTTAACAAAGCACTTTAGACGATTTGAAGTTTTGCTGGACTGGGAGCTCTGGTTGGACAAGAAGCTTTGGGTTAGCAGGGAGAGTCTCACAAAGCATATTCACACAAGCTAATTGTCCTCCTTGGGGCTGGGAATTATCTCCATGCACTCTAGCTACTGTGGTATTTCTTTCTTCACTGAATGGTGGAGTGTAGACAGCTGTAATTTATACATCAACAGATCTGAGGATTTAAGACATGGAGTTTAGAACAAGGGATGAATTGTTTTGGTCAAACATTTTTAGCCCAAAAAATAAACATCTGCGGCCACAGTAAAATACTAAGTGACTTGTTACATGTGCTCCTTCAAAAAGAAAGACATATAACCTCAAAACTTGGAAAACCAGAAGCATCACTTAAATATAGTATCACCACATCTGTATGCCTTGTGCCTTTTAATGACTAAATGTTGCAATATTTCTTCTCTTTCTTTCTAAAAGTCGTCATTTTCATTGCATGTGAAGTGCCACTGGTGATAGCACTGATGAAAGAAATCAGAAGCAGGGCCTACTGGGAAGAAAAATGGAACAGATTTATTCCTTTCAAAGCTTATGGCAATCACCAGCATCCCACCACCCTATCCCTGCATGTATTTATCTGCCTTGGCAAGGAAGGATTTCTTCTCTTCTTCTCTTCCCTTACCAAGTGTGTTAGCTGTTGCTCACACTCATCTTCTCCTATGAACTGATACCACAAAGAGCACTTGCACATTCCTTCAAGACTTTGCCTTCTCCTCTGCCAAACTTTACCTTCTTCATTTGGGATACCTATCCTCTTCAGTCATTTTCCCTCCTTCCTTCCTTCCCCTAGACAAGGTTGTTCTCTGAACTTAGTGAGCTCCCAGCTCTGTTTTGTACCACGAGAAGTCAGACAAGCTAATATCCAGCAAAAAGTAAGAAACACTAGCAAGGGCTGACAGCTGACACTACTACAGGTGCTTTCCATGCTCCAACGTCCTGAAGGTCCCTCCTGGGATTCAGTCACAGGAGACAAAATATCAATGGTTGGTTTGTGTTGATCATTAAGGTCTAGACCTGAAGATCATAAGTCTACCAGCAGAATAATCATTGTCCAGAGACACCTGTTTTCCTACTCAAGAGTCTGCTGTGGTCTTCTTGAAAAACATCTGGACATGTGGCTCCTCAATGGTACTTACTCCCCATCAGGTTTTAGTGAGCTGATAGAGAATTTGATTACCCTTCTATGAGGCCTGACAAAGTGTCAACTGAAACTCTTGCCATAAGATGAACAGGAGAAAAATGTTCTCTATCCCTCTATTGTGTTTATTGGTCATGCCCAGGTTATGCAAGCTTGAAGACAAATAGCCCAGAAATCCAACACAAGAAAAATCTTTATATATTTCTTTATACATGAAATGTAGATTTGGAAACTTCATATACATAATGAAAATTTTACACAAGTAGGACAGTATAATTCCTAGTCTCGTGGATTGCTCTCATACTGTAAACAGCTGCGTCTCTTGCTGCATCTCTGAAACTAAACTACACAGGCCTCAAGATGATTTCATATTTTAACAATCCTTTTTTCCCATTGTGTTGCTGGGAGGAGCTTCCTACATTTCATGTAATCAACATGCAAATTTGAGAGCTTCCTATAAAATCCTGCAGTAAACAGGATATGTTTGCCCTAAACAGATTTCATCTAGCAACAATTCACTATAAATTCAGCTGGCATCAACAATATGTTGTTTTCCCTCATGTTCCTCTAACAACTTTTTCCTGGTGAACAACAGGAGAAAATTGCTAGTATTTGTCCCCAGACTGAAGTGTTTAAGTAAAGCTAAAGACACTATTTACTAATAATGATAATACTCTGTGAGTCAACTCCATTCCTTTTCATTGTAAATGTAAAGTAGTAAATGAAATTACAATTGGAATCAGTTGTATTCAGTAACAGTCATTCATAGGTATTGCAGACATCTGAAATGTGGATAAGTTATTAGAAGTCTTAGAAAGGAAAAATAAATTAAAGGGGAATTTCCAATTTTACACATGCTGAAATTCCTAACTGCTAGTTTCTAATACCGAAGACACGGATAATAACATGATAAGGAAGCCATAAAAACAGTAAAAATCAAAAGAATAGTCACTCAATAGATTTAATGCTGTATGAGGTTGGGATATGCCTATGAGTCTCACTAGGCATTGACATGATGCAAATTAAAATACATACTCTCTGAGTTCATAAGCTGCTGTTTTGAGAGAAATGCTTTAGGAAGCACTTTTTTTTTAGTTTCTAATCAGTCTTACCAAAAGGTAAAAGAACAAACAAAGTAGATGCTCAAATATAGCAGTAACTCAGTCACCAAACTGGCACCACGTTAAAATGGTTTGAGACCAACAGTTGGCAGAGCAATAAGAAGGTGACAAAATGGGTTAATTTATTTTAAAGACAACCTAAACATTGTGTTAATGTTGACAGTTGACAGTGGAAACCCTGCTGAATATTGAGTGTGAGACAGAGGATTTCTGGATAGCCACAGGATGTCCTTGAAACAGAGTCTGCATCTCAATGAGCTAGATGCCACTTGCAGTACATTAGAAAGAAATTAGTTAGGGTTGAACGTAATTAAAATGTCAGGGTATTATCTAGTCCAAGATCCATCATTCTGTTTAGGAACCATGTCATACTAAGGAAAAATTAGCTTGCTTACAAATACACAGCGGATGATTTCCAAACAAAACATGATACTTCTCTCCATCTTTCTTCTTCCTCCCACTGTTTCCTTTTTGTTTAAAGCAGCTACAAAGACTCACATCTCATCTCAGCTGTTTTTGTCAGGATGGCTAATGAGCTGGGATGGAATGAGAAAAAAACACAGTGGAAATGGGGTCAGGGAGAGGTCAAACTTCATGAATTTATTCATTAGGATTCAGCTCACGCCCTCCTGAAATGAGATGTCATCATTAAAATTGTGGATGACACTGTTGCACAAAGATGCTTCGTGACAAGCTGTTAGAAAGACATGAAGGAAATAGTTTTTGTTTAGCCTATAATATATCACTGTGATACAAAAACAAGCTCAAAATAAACAAACAATGTCAGGAAAGTCCTGAAAACAATCTGCATAGCATGTTTATAAGGGAAAAGTGCTCCAATTTAGTTCAAAAATAAATTACAAACAAGGATCTCAACCTTTTTTCCTGTTATTCTGGAATTGTGATTGTGAAAGGGGTCTAGCATGAGAATCATGAGAATCATTGCTTATTTCATCCTGGCACTTTTTTATGTACCAGAAATTTTGGCTGGGTGTTTTGTAACAGGAGGAAAGAACCTAATTTTGGAAACCTAGGTTTGAAAAGGAGAAAAAGCAGAGTTACAATCAATTGAAAGGTACTCTGAACTGAAAGGAACTGACTAATTAGAGGTGTGGCTCAGAGCTGAGCTAGCCCTTCTCAGTGCATGGGCTCACAGCAGTGGGAGGTTACTCAAAGGGTCACCCTTCTCCCTGACCCAGGGCAGAAGTCAGACATATCTGGGTCAGTCCTGGCAGGTGCTCTTCTGGGTTCTTCCTAAAGGTTTGTCATCCTCTCCCACAAATCTGGTTTAGTGCATTATTATCTTTTACTACTAGGTGTTTTTCAAGTGATAAAATGAATTCTTCCATCCTGTAACCTTGCTGAGGTGATTACTTCATATCTTATCCACAATAAACCATTTCTTTTCTGCCCTCTGTATATTTAAACCCCGTCATTTTATCCCAGTCTCTATTTTCTGTCCCTTTTACTTGGAACTCCCCTCAGGCACATTTCAGGGTCTCTGATGGCTTCTATTCCCCTCTAAATTCTCCCTTAGTTTCTGTATATCTGAAAGATACCATTGGAGGCAAAGTAGTTTCTAGCTTGAACAGGTTTCTAGCTTGAACAGGTTGCCCAGGGAGGTAGTGGAGGCCCCATTCCTGGAAACACTTAAAGCCAGGTTGGATCGGGCTCTGAGTAACCTGATCTAGTTGAAGGTGCGTCTGCTCACTGCAGGGGGATTAGACTAGGTAACCTGCAAATGTCCTTTCCAGCCTAAAGGATTCTACAATTCTATGAGAATTCACCATAGGAGAGGAAATATTACCTGTCTCACAGCCCATACCCCTATTTATGCAACCCAGGATAGGGCTGGTACCTCATGAAACAACATCCCATTCATCGTCTTATGAGGAGTGACTGAGAGAGCTGAGGTTGTTTAGCCTGGAGAAGAGGAGGCTGAGGGGAGACCTTTTTGCTTTCTACAACTACCTGAAGGGAGGTTGTGGAGAGGAGGGAGCTGGCCTCTTCTGCCAAGTGACAGGTGACAGGACAAGAGGGAAAGGCCTCAAGGTCTGTCAGGGGAGGTTCAGTCTGGACATAAGTTAAAAATTCTTCACAGAAAGGGTCGTTAGGCCAGCTTGGTGTGGTCTACCAATCTAATAGGCCTGCTCAGTATTCATGCTTCCAGCTTATTACAACAGGATGTCTCAGTCATGGATGTTATTTTTCCAACCATCCTTGAAGCTCCCTTTTTTTTACAGAATTTATGGGACTCTGAAGCTAACTGAGTTGCTTACAGAAAGGTTGAGGTCTCATCAGTGAGATTTACAGTCTGCTAACTACTCAGTAATAAGGTAAATACAGAACTGCTGGGCTGTCAGGGAGCCACCACAGAAAAAAAAACAGAAGTAGTTTCTATTTCTTTCCCAAGCTCTTTTTCTCCTGATGTGAAAAAAAAATCTGACAACTTGGTCTGTGATTTAAAAACAGAGTGCAATTTTAACAAAAACTTTGGTTTAGAGATTGGTGGGAATGGTTGGACTCAATGATCCGGTGGGTCTCTTCCAACCTGGTGATTCTATGATTCTATGATTTTATGAAAATGAAAAGTATCCATTTTAACATAAAGCTCAAGCTTCTAGTGCTACACTTTAAACATAATTGGTGAGATTAAAAGAAGTCAGGTCTGAATAAATACTATGGAATGCTAAGCAGGTTTTCTATAAAACAATAACAAAATGCCCAACAGAAGAAAGCCTGCTCACTTTATTCTCTAGTGCTGTATAATTACCATCCATTTAATCATAACTATCCAATTAGGAAATGCCTTAATTTTACAACTGAGAAAACAACAGATAGAAGAAGGAAAAGTCCCAGGAGGTACAGATTTTATTGGCAGAGAAGGGAAACATGCACATGTCCAGTAGATAAACTAAGCTGTAAATTAATTTTTATGGAATTGAGATTTCCTGGAAAAAAATCATATCATTTTCTAGTGGAACTTATAGTACTTTCTCTGTGCTGTATTGGTGATATCTCTGTTTCCTTTTATTTTTGCTGGAAGAGACTGACCTTTCTGGATAGCCCTTGTCACAACATTTCATTGTGTCACAACATTTTTGTAATCCTAAACTTTCAAAGACGTTGCTGTACCCTTACTGCTGGATCATTTTGCTTCTAATCTGCTTCCCAGGAGGAGCCATTGGTTGTAAACAAATAATTTTCTCTTCTTAGAGTCAAAACATAAATCTTGATATGATGAAAAACAACAAATTTCTTTGTGCTATTAGCTACTAAGTGATTATCTAAATGCACAAAAATTCTTATTCACAGCCCATATTAGCAGAGCTTCAGCACTGAGAAGTACAAAGCACCTGAGAGATCACTCCTGCCTTTAGAAAAAGCACCTCACACATTGGAAAGAAGCTATTTTCCTCTCATCTCAGTACATTTACTGACTATATCTGCATAACCTTAAGTAAGACAGCCACAAAATACAAGTTCTTTTATTAGTGCTTTGGCTTAGGTAACTTTTTCAGAATTCTGTATGAGCTGGAGTTTTTTAGGCTTCAAGTAAACAGATCAAAACCTTCGGTGCAGAGAGGCAGAAGTAAAAACTGACCTAGAAAACATCATGTAAATGGAAACGCAAACACTGATCTTAGTAAAAACCTGGAGGAAAATGCCAGCCAGAATTACATATTACGCTGAAAAGAACAAAGCAAATATTTCTTTCCTTAGAGCTATTGAAGTACCTGTTCTGAGTCTGCAGGAATATACTGCAGTTTATATGCGAGCTGTCCTCAGTTCACTCGATTCACTCCTAAACTTAAGACTTTCAATCTGCAATTTGTTCCATACAGGTGGACAAGTCCAAGCAACACAGTTATGCTTATTGTGACAAATTAGTTCATTTGTTTGCAATTGCTGTCAAGAATTACTTAGAGGCTGAGGCAGCCGGAAAGTGGAACAGAAATTTTTTTCCAAGTAAATGGCAAAAACTTGCACACATCAGCATACAAAAGTTCAATTATGAGGTGGTAGTAGGGAACAAACAGCTCTCCAAAATACTGAAAGCACCTAGGGCAAGGAAAAAGTCATGCATCGAAGAAGAAAATATGGGGGAAGTTAAGACTGAGACTTTCCTGGAAGACCTAGGTGTCTATTTGAAGTATGGAGTTGGTAAGCAGTGCTTTAAGTGAGGCAATGTTGTAAAATCATTTCTTTATTTTGAATAATTGCACTTTTCCTGTGAAAATGATGATGTTTTTAATGCAGCAGGAGCTCATGCCAAACCTGAGTAGGCCAAAATCAGCAAAAGTTTGCATGCTGCTTCCTTTGAGAAAGGCAAGATATGGCTTTTATAACCTCATCGCCATCATCCAGTCTCTCTGGGGGCATTGCTTGTTTCTCTAACATTTGCAACTTTATTCTCATTTCCTATAGGGAAAGAATTAAGGTAGACATGCTGCGTGGCTATGTTGTGATGCCAAGGCACTTCTTTCTGTTCTGCTGCTTGATTGTTCTGTCCCTTACTGCTTTACACTGATATTAGGTACAGAACGCATACGCTGATTGTGAAGTGTTTCACAATGATGCCTTTCATACATTCGTAGAAATTACACCTGCACTGAAACTCCTGACCCAAATCCAAAATCGTGATCTGTGTTTCCTCCAAGAGGAAAAAAATACTTGTGTAGTAAGGTATGCCTGACCTCAGATCTTAATCTGGAGAGACAAGAATCAGAAGGCAGAGCTTTGGGATGACAAGAATTAGTTTATATTTTCATTTCTGGCAACAGCTCAGTGTATGACCTGAGGGAGTTGTTTCATCCCTGTGTGCCTTGCTTTCTCCATGTAAACAGAGGTAATAATGCTTACCCTCACAAAAGTAATTTGAGGTCTATCACCACCAGCTATAGACATTTATAGCTGCCTGGAAAAGTTTCCATTTCCTTTCCTAGAGAATAACCAGGATATGGAGCTTCTACATAGTTTTGAGATGTTTACATGTGGCTACTCAAATCAGACCATTACTAATACAAATCTCATGAGGTCTTTGGGAACCTCTATATATTTAGTGTCCTTTGGCATGCACTATAATTAAACTGCAAATGCAGGAAGAAACTCGTTTTTGGAGCTCCTTTTGCAGTTTGTCTCTTACAGCAAATTTCTACACCAGTTGCCCTGTTGCAGTGTAGCAGACATGTTGGTGAAGAAGGAGGAAGAAAAGAGAGATCTGAGCAAAGAAATAACATTTTACAGCCCTCTTATGTGGTTCTGAGACTGGACCCCTTGGGGCAGAACCTTCCCCCTATACTTCTCTCTACTAAAAGGAGCCCCAAGATCCTTGTGTGTTGCATAGTGCCCATCTGGGCATAGTCTTGATGTCACAGCCACCTCCGCTTCAACTCAGCCTTGTTCTCTGCTACATTAATCTCTTTTTTTTTTTAATCTTAAAGAAAATCATACAGATCTTTTATCCAGAGAAATATTATTCACCTAGCAGAGAACTTGGCTGATGTTTGTAGCAGCCCTTTGTGGGTCAGCTGCTGGTGGTTGTTCCTTTCTCAGCTTTTGCAGAGTGTTAGTACATCTAGTCACCTCTGAGTTGCTAACCTCAGGCTGGATATATAGGATGCAAACACATTATTACAGGAACTTTGTCAGCTAGATACATGGTCTTTCTTCTTTCTCAAACCTTGAAGTGGTTTTGAGGTTGTACAGAAGGTCTTTAGTCAGCGCAGCTTCCCTTCCAGGCAGCAAAGTAGTTATTGGAATCAGAGATGGAGTGTTAAGAAAGACAGGAATTGCATTTCTGCATTTGATTGGAAATTATAGGTCCACCCGTTTGTGTTTCTATGAGGTGGGAAGCATCTCAGAGTTCATTTAAAAGAGTTACCACCTTCAGCTGTTTCCATCTTGAACCTTGAGTGCTTCATTGACCCCAGCATCTCTACCCAACATTAAAAGGGAGCCAAGGCAAGGAGTGGCAGCTGGGGCTACAGGCTGCCAGCACACACAGCAAAGTCTGCTCCTAGCCCTTTCGTTGCTTCCCATTTGATGGGTATCTGACAATGCAATCAAATAGGAAATACTCTGAAAATTCTTTTCAACATAGGAACACTTCTATCAAAGTCACAAGGCAAGTGCACATGATGAAAAGGTAACAAAGCCTGTCTGGAAAAGCATTTTACTGACTTAAATACCCATTGAGTTTGGAGCAGCCATTTCAAGGGGTCAGTTTCATAGACCTCCTTATTCTGTCAAATTTTTGTCTGCCTTATATTGAGACAGATCCCCCTTTCTAAACTAGCAGTTTCATCAAACTTTCATCAAAAGGGGCATAGTAACTTCAAACCTCTTCAAGGGTTCCAGACTTTGATTGCTGGAAAATAATAAATATATATATTTATAAATAAAAAGAAGAATAAGAAAATAAGAAAGGAAAAGCTTTCTTGGGTAGATGGGTTGAGTGATACTAGTGCAGTTGCACATGTGGTCTTCCAGGTTCATAACTCTTGTTCTCAAGTTCTAGTTCAGTTTTGTAAACATTTGTGAAAAGTCTAGTCCTAGATCTTCTAGCAAAGAAATGCCGCTGCCCAAACAATGTACTACTTATACAGTGAGATGGTGTTTTTCATCTGAGGCAAGTCTCCAAGTCTCCAGTTTTCTGGCTTTTTATCTAAACATCATGTGCCATCCATGTACCTATCCATAATTTAGTATTTATTTGTATTACTGTATTACTTAAAGATTGATTTGTGGACCGTAAATGCTAGTTCCTTAGCAAATACATGCAGAATCACACTGTTGCTGCAAAGAGGTGATCTTAAATGCTCAGAGAAAAAAATGAACATGCAAAAACCTTATTCTCAGTGTAATATTCTTTTAAATAAATATTTCTTCTAGTTTTGAATGTTCAAGAAATAGTCTCTTGTTTTATGTAGCTGATTAGTCAATTTTTCTGACACATTGTAATCTGTGATTTGATGCAGATTTATGTATGAAAAAATGTACTTTGGCTCTGTGCTGTCTACGTGTATGAACACTTTGAGTAGACTCATTTACCTCCAGAAAATTGCATTAGTCTGTCAAGTACACACTGACAAGAAAGTAATTCCACTTGATTTTCAGGACAGCCACATTTCTACACAGAATTTTTTTTCCCTCTCTGTTTGGTTTAGCTGTGCTTATTTTTTGTTTCCTTCCTCAGTTCATTAGTCTTACCCTTTCCCTCCTCTCTCCTTGTCCTTCCCCAGTACATGTTGTGCTTTCAGGTTATCCTATTTGATGGCTGAATTATAACAGGGAGCAGCTGGTTTTACTGCTATTCCTGACAGTACAAGTACAAGCTAAAGGGTGAAGAAGCTTCAAATAACATCCACAAGTGTCTGTAAGTTGACTTTTTTTTTTTCATTTCTTTTAATTTGTAATTAAAGGGAAGTTGAATGGCCCAATGCCTCACCTGCCATACACGAAGTCCCCTGCTGACCAGGGCCCCAAGGCTACTGGCAAGCAAGGGTACATCTTTTATTATGGACCTGCATCAGCAGGATTGTGTCCCAAGGGTGGGACAAGACCTGAGCAGAGTCTTAGTCCCTGTCCAAGTAGAGAGATGTCTGCTCTCATCTCACTGTCACCCTCCCAGCAACGACAGTACTGTCTGGTTCACACTACACTCTACAAAAAAGCAGATAGGGGTCACAACTAGGTTTTCAGTGCCAGAGGCTGTGAGTTATTATAGGCTGCTGTGCTGTTTGATACCTGTCTGATACTGGGGAGAGCCATGGTGGAGCAGTTGGCAAGATATTATTTGTTACTTCAAAAAGTTTAAGTCTTTTTCTTCACCATCTTAGAATTCTTCTTGTGAGACGTATCTCTTCTTAACAATATCATTTCTTCTGCTATGAATCCTAATTTTTAGCACTCTTGCTCTTCTGATTTGAATGGATTTTCACTGAGTATATAATCCCTTAAAATTTTAAAGCACTAAACAAGCTAAAAGACAAGAGAACTTCTTAAACAGACAAAAAAGTTACCCACTGGTTTTGGGTTTTTTTTCCCTTCTACAGAAAAAATACAGTGGTTGTTAAAATTCAGCATCCAGGAGGTTAAGGCCTTCTGCTTGACAACTGGAAGATGTGGCTGCCTGGAAGCTCCAGCGATACTCTTGGTCTTTATCGAGAAGGAGACACTTCTGAACATGGCAAAGCCAATTGACAAGGTGACCCAATGTGGCTATAGATGTCTTTGAACAGCAGCAGCCCTGTACCAGTGGCTGAGAGACAAGGTCCACCTGGTCAACACCTAAGGCTCCTTTTACAGGGCAGAGCCCTGGTACTGTCCCTGCCTGTCTTCCCAACTTATTTAGGCTGAGAGGTTTGGTTCACTGTTAGCTCTAATTTAAACAGGTAGTTTGAGCAATGTTGCTTCCTTAGTT
Source organism: Piaya cayana (assembly GCA_013389865.1). NCBI lineage: Eukaryota > Metazoa > Chordata > Aves > Cuculiformes > Coccyzidae > Piaya > Piaya cayana. The sequence goes on along the minus strand of WAAB01023398.1, from coordinate 251,309 downwards.
TTTTTTTAAACCTATCTGAAGGTAGCTACTGTTGTTTGCCTGTGTGCCACAAACAGAGCTGGGGATGCAGTGCTGTAAAGGGGAGCATCAGCCAAGTCCCCTGCCCAGGTACCGCTCTGCCTTCACATGACCCAGGGGCACAAACCTGGCCAGATGCCCTCTGTGCAGAGGCACCATGTGAGAACTGCACCCATGGCCCATCCACAGAACTGACAGAAAAATTATTCTGGGGTTTACAGCACCTCTACCCCTGTGCCTGATCTTCCTATTACAGCCAGCCACTCAGTTCCAGCTGTCCCAGCATAGCTGCAGGGAATTATTTCATATAAAACTGCATTTTGGAAATGCTTTGGATGCATTCTTTTCAAGTCAAGGAGACTACTCTCCTTCAAATAGGACTTTAAATTCTAAATAATGTCACTTGCTTCTATAGTAAAAGATGACACTCAGTCAATAGGATGCCAAAGTTCACACACTACTCTATAATTAAAAAACAAAGGGAAAGACAGACCACTTAAAAGGGTTTCCCGCTGTGACGAGTTTTGTGAATAATATTTTCATATTGTTGTAAAAAGCTACTGCCTTGGCTGGAAATTCTCCAGCAAGGCTAATGAGTAGTGTAGTTAGTCTTTCATTTGTTTTGTAGTTTGATGCTCAATCTTTTCTGAAAATAAAAGCACAATGCTTGCATCGCTTCATCAATTGATCTAAAATATATCTTAAAGAAACAGCTTTGCTTCCCCTCCAGTACCTAATTTCAGCTGTCTAATTAATGCAATAATATTTGCATTTCTGAGGAATATGACTTTTGGTCTGCACAAATAAGTGCCATGTCCATGATTTAATTATAGTCTTTTTTTTTTCTCTAGTCGCTCACTTGTCATAGCTTTTTGTACATTGGCTTCAATTTATTTTTTTTTTATGTCTTCTATTTTGATTTTTAATTAAGTATCGCAAACACTCCCATCTTTTCTTTCCCTCATAAATTTTTGTATCAAGGACAAACATCTTTCCTCATCTGCCAGCAGTCTCTTAGCACAAAACCCTAGGTGAAGCTCACTTCACAGCAGATAGCATTTCAAATCCTAATGGGCATAACCTTTAAATTTCTTTTACACCTTTGTTAACCTCAGAGTATAGCAAGTTCACAGCTATTTTTTTTTGTCTAAAGTATAATGAAAGCGACCCCTCCTCCCATCTTCCTATTTCCTCCTGAGATTAAATGAAATGCAGCCTTCTAAACCTCCACTAATTTGTTTTGAAGCCAGCTATTTCCTCAAGCAGTTGCAGAAGATGAAAGTTGTTGATAGGAGCTGCAATTTTTTTTTTCCTGTTCCATTGCTGCATGCCAGTTAAATCCCTGGCTTTGCTCCCATATCTCTTGACACATGTATCTGAGCTCCCATGGATAAAACCCACACAGCTCATATACACGTTCATTTGACCTGCGAGAGGCTTGGCTTGCAGTCTGCCTCACAATTCAGTAAAAGGCTGTGAATGCAACAGCAGAGGAGGTAGGAGCAAGAAGCAGAGGTTTAGCATTTAAGGTTATCATGTCACACGCTACTTCAGGGGTCGGATTTTTCCACGCTTTCCCAGCCTCAGCACTTAAAAGCACGCAGCTGCTCAGCCAATGCAGGCAGGCAGGATGGAGGGCTTTTTGGTTCAACTTGCAAAAACACTTGATTACAAGACATTTATTTCAGTCGTGGAATTCAAAGCAATATAGGGGCTAATTTTACCAAGTCATTGATTAAGATAGTAAAAGTTGTCTTTAATATACACATGGTAGTACTTGCAAAAACTGTTCTCCTCCTGAAGGCTGGGTTGTTCAGACAAAGCTCTCTTTTTTGTCAGTGCAGTTAGCTTGATTTTGTCTGAGTCAGTCTTATTCTTCACGTGTCATGCTCTGTGTATGCTTACTGCCAAATTTACATCCTAAGCTGGTTGTGTCACAAAATTCTGTATAATTATTTTTTTTTCCTTCTCAAATGTAGATGTTTTATTTCTGGGACTGAATCCCAGTTTCCTTCTATTTATTGTTGTCCTTAGTTTTCAGATTGATTGGGGCAGGGGCTTTCCACAGTCCTGTTGGTGCTGTAATTGATCTAGTACTTGAATGATGTACTATGTTTCTATTTCAACAGCTTTCCACACAACCAACCCTAAAATTAAATATACATTTCTAAAGCCTTTCAGAGAGGTGCGAAACTACCCATTATGCTCATTTATTTGCTGTATAGCATTTGGTCGGTTTTATTTTTTTTTGCATTGGTCTAGTACTTTGCATCTCATTAGTAAAAGATAAAAGGGGCATCTAAGGGCCATATAAGCAGGGAGACAAGTAACCACCAGGGTCTGAATCATGCAGGTGTTTATTTCTGCTTTTGTTTCCACTGGCATTGGCAGTGTTCCTAGCCCAATACAGTCTGTAAGAAAATGTCTTCAAAGTGCATTTCTGTTGCTGCTTGACTGCACTTGTCTATGGCTTTTTTGGCATTGACTGAAGAATGACTGAAAACTAACATTGATTTCTAATGAGTAAGACTTTACCAAGCAGGTATTTAAACAAAGAACAACAAAACTCACTTTTCTCTGCACTCCAGCTGCTTTTGGTCCCATTGAATACTGTCAATTGGGTTAGAGTCATGCGTGAAGTTTGTCACTTCTGTGTTGCTGACAGTACCTACCTCAATGTAATACATGCTTTGAATTTTAAAGGATTTTATTGAAATAACCCCAAATTTATTGAAGTATTGCCATCTGTTGTGTAGCACAATTCATCTCACTGGCAGTTGGGAAAAGCAAGACAAAGTGGTTGCACTTTTACCATTAGAAATTTTATGTCTGGGAAATACGAACATTTCAGCTGCTGAATAGAAGTAGTCACTGTACCATACTCAGCCCATTCATCCCAGCACAAGTTTGACACTAAAATACAACTTCCCACTTAGGGCTGTCTATGAGAGAGGAATAAATTTTATCTAGGTTGACTGATACAGAATCTTCATAGCACACGAAAGCAGCTTCCTTGACTTCTAGCTTTCTAAAGGACATGCATCATTGTCTGCCCTCTCTGTTTCTCAGTACATTTGCATCCATTCTGAAGGACCACACAAAATGACTTTTGCATATCAGACAATCTGTCATGGACCCATCCATGAGTACACAGAACAGGACGCATAATGTCTCACTTTGGGATTTCTCCAGTACCCAAAAGATGCCCTAGGACTATATCCAGTGTTGTACTGAAGACTGTTTCCAATATATCTTTTTCATAGAGGAGAATAATAAAAAATACTAGATCTGTTTGCAAAACTCGAGTTTAACCATTAGAAATGTCTTTACCACTTACTGAGAACACTTAGTATAAAATACCCAGCTCATGCCTCACAGCATCACTATTTCATCCTATGTTTAAGTCTATATTTCCAAGAGCCATAGGGAAGAAAATGTATTCATTGGGAATGACATCTCTGTGGTAAGATATTAAATTAAGTTACTTTTTTGTTTTGTTTTTAACCTTCCAAATGGTTACAAGTTAGAGCATCATGTTCTGTGGTAAAATGGAGGAGGTCCTTTTTAATTCATTCTTCCTGCCTGATTCATACCAGAAAGCAGAGTTGTTTCCTTAGGAGACCAAATCTTTGATAAGATCTGTCTGTACCCAGCTATCTGATGAGCCGGGAACCAGAGATCCAATGTCACCTTTTATTTTATTTAGTAATTTATCTGTTAGCTGTGCAGGGATCTGGGGATATAGCCCTTCCAAAGTTTTCAGAATATTTACTTAAGCATAATGTATAAATTAAATCCCCAAATACCTTTTAAAAAACCCACACACAAATTAAATATGATTTTCTGAAAGGAAAAGAGAAAGGTTTAAAATGGTTTAAAAGGTTTAAAAGCTGTAAGTCATTTCTCCTAGGGATATCTCTTAACATTTGTAGTCCAAGTCATAAGGTCTTGCTCTTACTATTCAGAGGCCATCTGTGTTGTACTGGCCTAGAATTTTGACTAGACAAATAATAAATCAGTTAGATTGTTAAAATATTAACCAGGCTAACAAGCAGTTCTGAACTCCCCAGAAATCATTAGTTACTGGGTTTTCTCAGTACAGAATTTGTGTGAAGCACCTTGGACTAAGATTTTATGATGCGTGTATTCTCAGGCTTTGCATTTTCATCTGTCCACCTGGCTACTTTAAGGTTTAATCCTCTATTTTGAAATCCAGGCTTGTTATTTTGAAAAAAGTAGCCTTTCAAGATCATATAAATAAATAAATAATGATTAATCATTTATTATTATTCAAGGGAGACTGTGGCATAATGTATATTTTAACATCAACGGGATTTATGTAATGAAATTATTGTACTAGTAATGTAATTACAACAAAACTACAGTTTGGGGCTATTTATTTATTTTTGTTACTGTATATGCATATACTGTGAAGCTTACCATAGATTCTCTGTGTGGCTTCTTAATGCTCTGTTTTGACTGTATCTTGCTTTCCCTGATTAACGCACACCAATCTGCAACTCTGTTTACTATATTTAAACTTTAACTTTTAGAAGGTTGCTTAGTATCAATGTGAGCATGCCCACTCCATCCCTTTTTATCAGAGAAACCCATCACGAAGGAGGAATCACTGGAATCCCACTCTGGGTTCTGCTGGTCATTAGAGCTTGACCTGTGACTCTGTGGCATTCCTCACATCTCCTGTGCCGTCATTCCTTCCCTGCTACGGAAACTCCTGGTTATTGCGGGTAGCAATGGCCAGATGCTTTGATCACCTGCCTTGCAGGGCACACTCACGATAGTGGAAAATTGTCTACACTGCTCCAGCACAGATACAAAAGCAAAATCAAGTGTTTTCCCAACTTCTTCCTATGTCAATAGTCCCTAAAATAAAAGTACAAGAAGATTAGGCAGCATTTTGACTATTTATGTACGATGAGGAAGATGCTCAGCTGGTAGGATTCCCTTAGAAGCATGATGACTGTGAGCAAAATGAGTATGTGCTTCATCCCTTGTTGCTGTGGATTCCCTGTACTGTGTTATTACTACAGTCAGTTGATCACGAAAAGATGGCAATTATTTCTTTTTCTTAAACACTAAAAACTAAAATCTTTATTTCCATCCCTGAACTACAACCTTCTAATGAATACATCAGCTTCAAGTCAAAGGCTTATTCTCAGGGTTGTTCCTTATGTTGTATTACACTTTTCACATCGTCAATATTTTTAATTTCCTTTATAGAGCAGCATGGATATTTACATAACCATATGACAATTTATTTTTTCCACACACATTTTGTTTTCATTAATTTTCTTTAAGTTACTGTGGTACTTCATTTCATGAACACGGTCTTATAAATGCTACTGACAAACAAATCAAAACAAATTACATAAGGAACAGAGCCTTAGAAGTGCTAAGATCTTCTTTTCTGCATTGCACATGCAAAGTTTTTCTAGTTAATTAAGAACAAACACACAAACACAGCATAACTAGTTCCTACAACATGAATTTCATTTCCTTGAAGCTAAATAAGGACCAAACAAACCCATTCTTGTTACAATTTCGATCTTCAAAGGAGTTTATTTATTTCCTTTTATAGGTCTGGATAGCCTTGAGCTTTCTGCATTTAGATTAAATCAGCTCCAGAATCCTCCTGTACCTCTTAGTTATAAACAGCGCAGCAATGGGAATGACACCTCAGGATTAAAACTGAAATCAGTGGGATTAAGTGGAAAGAAGCTTCAAGAATCAAGAGCAGTCCTGGCCTAGACTCCCATGGTCTAGAGCCCTGGAAGGTCTCTGTCACAGGGCAAATGACTGGAAACAATGCCACAATTCCCTGTTTATTTACTGCAAGGGGTATCTATTCAAAACACAGTAACTAGCTAGAATCAGAGCACTCATTTCCATCTCCACTAAAAGCTCAACTGCTCACCTAAAGTGGACTGTCTCTCTAGACTGCTTGTAGACTCAGTTTCCACGATTGAATAGAAAAATGTTATTCAAAATAATGCAATTCACAAAATCTCTTTCTGCATTCTGGTTGTTTCTGTGCTGTTGCTTGAGAGGCTAGCTGAGATTGTCTTTCACAGAAGTGAGGCAGTTTATAATCCAGGGTCTAGTTTCTACTCGGGGTTGAAAATGCCAGAAGGGAAGCCTCCCTGCAAACCAGTGCAGCCACCACAGGTTAGTATTAGAAAGGAAACTACATTTTAAGACAGTAATTCAATAGAATACTGTATTGCAATAACCCCATATCACCATTGCTTATTCATAGAGTGTTGCCATTGTTGTTTCTTTCAGTGAGTTCTACACCGATTGTGTAGATGAATCTGCTGAAACAACCACTGTAAGTTCTCCCTTGCCTAATCCTTGCATTTTTCTGTCCATTCCCTATCTCATGTCGTTTTCCATGAACAGTTCTCCAGGAAAATGGAATTGTTGGATACTCATGGAGATCAATCACTGCAGGGGTCTAAACAGGACTGAGAGAAAATTGTTATATCCAAGTATGAACTAACGTAAAGAGGAATTTACGCTTGTGGCCAGGGAGATGCAATAGCAGCTCACATTCCTCCACCATGCAGCTCTCTACAAGGCAGTGGACAGAGCAAAGGAAATTTTTGACCCTGAACATCACTGTCCTGTTCCCTCCTCCAGAGAAGGCAAGGATTCAGGTACCCATCATTTCCCACCCACAATGTTCTCTGGCACGAGATCATGCAGCATTGTACCTTTGAGACATAAAACCACTGTTACTGTTCCCCAGTGGAGGCGTAGGTGAAACCTGCACAGGGAGCATTGTCACCACAGCCTGCTGTCACACCTCATGACCCACTGCCAGCGTCATTTCTACTGACAAGGGTTACACCAGCAAAAGGCATCTTGGTGGATGCCAAAAATACTGTGTTGGCCTGGCTCTTAATTTAAGTATGACTAAGAATCAGGGACTGTTCTGTGTTCCCCAGTCTCCTTTAAGGCTCCACACATCATCAGAAACACTTTCCATTATCCAGTCCTCACTCTACAAACCCTCTGGTAGTTCCTGAGCTGAGTGCAGGAGGTCAAACACAATGATCACAGTTGTCTCTCCTGGACTTTTAATAGACAGGTCAATGAAACTTGTTTTGAGAGAACTCAGATGGGTAAAAATAACAGGTTTGAGTGTTTAAGCAACACAAATTATCTTTTGGTTGTATTCAATAGAGATTCTTAAAATCAGAAGTACAATCTGAAAAAAAGGGAGAGTGGTTATGAAGATGAGGTCACGAAAATGAGGTCTAAATGCTGACATAGACTCAGTCTGTTCAGTCACAGGCATATGCAGTCATGTGAATGTAAACAAGCACCTATAGCAGAATATACACCCTCTAGAACACGTGGCAGCTGGTGTCTCACACCCTTGCCTGTTCCTGCAGTGGCTGCTGGTGCTGAACCAGTGTGAGCTACCACTGCCTTCACAAAGGATGAGGCTCAAACTTTTCTCCCTTGCCAGTAACAGGAAGAAAATAATCTAGTTAAATAATTCCTTGATAGAACACAGGTCATGCACAGTGACCTGCTGGCACACTTCCATTAAATTGCTTTTTAAGCAACTAAAATAAATAAACAATAAATGAATTGGACTGCTAGTAGCAAACAGGAAGTAAAACAGTAATTATCAAGAAAATTATGATGGATTATTCTCTGAACTCTAGTTAGAAGGAAGAACCCCTTGAAGATGAAAATTATCATTTTAAAATATCATTTTATTTGGCTATAAATGTATTTTAATATTTGAATACTGTATTTTAGTACTTTTAATACTTTTAATATTATTTGAATGTATTCTAATGCTTGAATACTCAAACTGATTCTTGTAAACACAAGATTACCCACATTAGTTACGTTGGATAGCTTTTCAGTTGTTTGAATAAACATTCCAATTAAAATAATACAAAGTATAGTGAAAACAACCTACACATAAACTGTATACAGAACCCAATAACTTTTTTCCCCCTCATTGAACAGGGAATTTTGTCTGTCATCGCTCTGTAATGAACATTGTCTGGAAGAAATAGAAAACTCTCATGAGGACTGTACCATATTGAGAGTGCTGCACTTAAAAATCTGGATGTTGATGCAATCCATGATGATGTTGCAGTACCTGAGAAGATCATACTACTTGTGGAAAGTTTTTAAAGTTATTTATAATGTGCATTATAAAGTGACTATCAGATTAACCCAGTGCGCAAAGAATTCTCTTCTGTAAAAGCCAAAAGCTATTTTTTAATGAAAGTAATGCTTAATTTATATAGACAGAATAATTTTAAAACACTTTGTATTGAAAAAACAGTAAAGACTAACATCTCAGACAAGATTATCACTAATTTATATCACTATGCTAGGCATGTTTGCAGGTTGTCTTACTCTTAATCTCTTCTTATAACCACAGAAATAACTCTACTTGCCCTCCTCTGTGCAGCACTTTCAAATCCAGAGGTGAAAATAATATAAAAGCACAAAGTGTTATCTTACCAGTGGCAAGTATATTAAAAATTACTTCGAATGTTACATGGAGCAAATACTGCCAAAGTTGAATGTAATTTTTATTGCATCATTTTCATATTTTACAGGCAATAATGTATCCATAATAAAACTGAAAGACATGATTTTTTTCTTTCACTAGATGTAATTTTGCAATTAGTTCCACAGTACAGTTCAGGAGACAAATGAGACTGATAAAAGTATTTAGCTGTTTCATCTTCAGCATGCATGACAGTTCACAGATTAATAAACTGAATTTGCAACTATCCTCTGGGATTGCAGATTGACCATGAGCTGCTGGCTTCCCTGGAGAGGCCATCCTTGCTTTGCTCTGAGCACGCTACCTCCACCATCATCCTCCCAACTCCAGTGGCTGTGAAAGCCATGTAAACCACCAGTGAAATGAACTATTTGTTTTTCTACTGCTAAAAAATCAGACGTGGACTGGAAACATTTCCAAATGGCAAAGTTAGTTACAAGGAAAGTTTCAGTGTGATAACCCAGAAGAGGAAATCTTATCAGTGTGAGCAAGAAGTAGAATAAACAAGTCACTACAAATACTTTTTCCCCTTTAATATTTGACTGAGGTCATCAACCTTGCTTGAACTGGACCCATATTTGATAATGAATTTTACAGCCATCCCGTACTCGTCACTAATTTAGGTGACCTATTCCTCCATTTCATTTGTCTCATAGACAATGTTTGGTCTATAAGGAAGAAATAGTTCAATTATTGCTCCAGTCCAAATTTCTCATTTTATGTTTAGACACACTCAGTTTAATTGTGCTTAGGTACATAGGCTAAACAATGGGAACAAGTTCAAGAAGCACTGAAAATGTATATCACCAGTGGCAATGTATTCCCTCTCACCTTTGTTTTCTGAGCTTTCTACCTAAATCTCAGACCTCATCCTATGGGATCCTAATTGCCAGGTATGGCAAAAGCTCTCTAGCCAACAGAAAGCACTGAGATCTTTCCAACCTTCTCTTTGCTTTAGAGCATTTTCACAGATATCAGCACATTTGGCATTTGCTGCGAGATTATTTCCACATATCTGTAAGTTCATGGTCTCACTGTACAAACTCACAAGTTACTAGAATATGTGAGGTTCCAAAGAGACAACAGCCATCATCTTGTGTTTGGAGGAAGATCCATCTGATTTCAGAAACAAACACAGCAACTCTCTCAGTCTCTGCAAGCTGACATCATAGTTGCACAGAACATGCTCCACTTCCCTCTGAAACACAAAGCAGCCGATATCTCTCAAGGAAACTGCCTGGGTTCTTGATAATCAGAAACAATGGTGTCATTCTCCCCATTTTGCTGTTGGAGCACCAAGTTCTAAATAACGTAGAGCTCCTATCTGCAATGCAGTGTTTCACACAGCCAAATACTTCACAGTAACTGCGGCAAAGCTGTTGAAACTCTGTACAAGAGATTTTGTAGAATATATTACATCTCAAAAGCTGAGGAAAACATGTCACAAATCGCCTAGCTGTCTGAGGGCCAAGGTGTTTAGTGATTTTCTTATCTCAAACTGTGCCCTGTAAATTGGGCATAAAAAGGACTCGGATGTCAGCAGACTTTACAGTTTAAAATGCCACCATCGTTCATGGGAGCTGAGGAAAGTGCATTACAGGCTCTGCCTCATAGCCAACATGAAGGAGAAATTCTCAGGCCCTAAAACTTTGCCCTTGCTGTCACATTTGCTGCCTTACAGTTTGCAGCAGTTCCCCAAATCTTTGGCTTTGCTATGAATGTTGACGTTCACAGATCTGCTTCATCCTTAGACCACTCATGGGAGCAGAGTCGGCAAGGTCCCAAAACGTGGAAGTATATCTGCAAATATACAACTCCAAACTTTATGAGTCATAAAGTCACACATACCCCAGCCTCTGACATATTGTCTATATGGTCTGACTTCATCCAAGCCATGGCAGGATACCCACAACTGTTCTGTTTTGCTACTTCAGCCACCAGCAATAAGAATAAAGTAAAATGAACTGTGAGACAGATATAAAGTAGCTTTCATTTTAATAAATTCAAAATACACACTAGTTTTGACTTCCACAGCCTGTGGCATATGTCAAGATCTGGATGTTTAAGAGGAACAAGCTTTCTCAAGCATTTTTGCACTGCAATATTTCTTCTAATATTATTTATATCTGTTTCTCAGTAAGTTCTCAGTACATCGAAAGAACAAGAGCAAAGTCTTTCTGTGGCTAGTACAGTGACCACAAATTCTTAGACTATAGTGAAAGCTTGTGTGACCTCATGGATAATGTGTTTGTTTCATATTTCGAAGGTCGTAAATCAAAATCCTCTTAATAGTCTCCTTTTATTACATGTCTCATAGCTTATTTTCAGCAGCATAATTACACTCTGGGTCAGTTAATTATTACTGAATTCCTCCAGCAACAACAAAAAGGGCAAACTACTCACTAAAAACAACTTAGAAAGTAACACATACAAAATGATTAGCAATTTAAACAATCAAATTAAATGAGACAATTAAGTTTAAGTAGATTCCTCATTAGAGTGATTTTCTGTACTTATAAATGTACAGAAGCCATATAAGGCTTTTTGGGAACTGAGGAGCTTGATGCATTTCTATGAATATAATTGTGACGTGACTGGGCTTCACTTGCATGTATTTGATGAAAGAGTTTGGCTGGAGGAATTTATAAACACGCATATGGGAGCTCTCGGTCAGAGAGAGGGAGACCTATTTTCTTTACTAGAATCTTGTTTAACTTACCGAAAGACATACAACAGGCCTTTCCTGAGTTTATTGGGAAGAACGGTACTATTCCACACTATAAGAGTAAATGATGCCTTGTCTTGAACCTATGTTTCTTGGAGACGGAAGAACATAATACAAATAAAAACAACCCTCTGTGGGACTTTATGGTTGTGCATCAAAATTAATGTGCTGCCTCATTAAGTAGCTGTAACATTTTGCATGAAAATACCTTGCCTTTCGTCACTTGCAATAACATACATTTATTTCTCAGGGCTCAGTAGCAATGCTTTTGCTTACACTGAAGAACACTTGACGGAATAAATAATAAGGCAGGAAAAATGTTTGTGATATAAAGCACAGTCATGTGTTAGAAAGTCAGTTTGTGTTTTTAAGTCGTGTTCTAGAATGTTAAGGAGATTTCTGATTGTCAGCTATGTGTTATTTCCTGATACTCTCTTTCTTTATAAGTACTGGATAAATGCAACTATGCCAGACAGTGTGGAAATGACAAATAATGTGAGCCACTCCTTGTGCAAGCTTCCTTAGGAAAGGCAAGTCTGATCTCTCCACTGCTGGCTGTGATTTCTGGGACACCTGAATGAGACCATAAGAACTCTGAGTTGATCTTCAGGCACGTGCCAAGAGAGGAATACAAAGCTGGGGAGGAATATTTGTCACTGCCCAGCAGGACTGCAGCTCCACCGGCAAGAAGCCGTGTAGGAGGGCTGAAGCACTCTCAATGAAAGCAGGGAGACTTCCATGGCTGCAAAAGCCTAAAGTAAACCAGCCCTGAAGAGGTTTTCATACCTATATACAAGTGTACTCTCTGGTACCTAAAGGGTATGTTTTGATGTGATAGTTTTATCTTAACGTCTCAGAATCTGAAAAGAAATGAAACATGGCATGAATAACAAAACAAATGTATTCTTTCCAGAGGTGACTTTCAAACTAAAGCCAGGACCATTTGTCTTGAAGTTCATTTCAGATTTGGACATGTTTCTCACAATATGTTAAGCCCAAAGGGGATGTTAAGATGAAAAATGTTTTAATTATTTTGCATGGGTTAAATAAAGAGACTTGAAACTTTATCTCTGCTTTCTACAGCCATCCATGCGTGAAATGAAGAGGATTCTATAATACACAGTAAGGGAGATAGAATACCAACAGTACAATGAGATTCAAATCCAGCACAGACCGCAGCACTGCGGGAAGAAAGCAGCCACTTTTCTGTGTAGTAATAATCCCACAAAACTCCCTGTATATGTTTTTGTATAAGACATACAGGTATCTTTGCAGATAACAAATTAAAGATGAAATGGATTGTCAATAGCAGATATAAATCTATAGAAGCAAGTGGAAGTTATCAGTGTTAACGCGCTGTCAGTGCTTGTTTCATAGGTGAGGATTTAATTTCTCTATCTATGATATATGAAAAAACTTAGTTATTCCTATCATGTAGAACATAATGTCTGTGGCAGGAAAAGAGGTGCTATGAGGTAGCCTCATGTGTGCTTTCTTTCTCTGGGGAAAAAATGAACCAGTGTCATAATCTGCATTTACCCTGATGCATAGTTGCAGCCAAAGGAATGAAATATTTCTTTCTTGCACACTACTAGTCAGTTTGGCCATTGGGATTGGCCTTATGCATACAGCAGAAGAGAAATAACACTTGAAAAGTGCTCAGTAATGAAGAATTTGTCATGCTGAACTAAGCTACAGGGACATCGAGGACTTGATTTGAGATCCAGAGATAACAGGAAAGAAATACCAATAAACTGAAGATAGTGACACTTTGGAGTGCTCCTTTGGAAGAGGAGAATTATTTTCACACATCTCTATACTGCCATACACAAACCTGCAATCAGGAGATGTAATCTTAATGTGATATTTTATTTGCAAATTTAAAAATACCTGTTATATCCCAGAGGTATAGGACACAGCTTGTGTATTTGAAGATTTATTTAGTGAGCTAACATGCTTTCTGATCTTGTCGACTTAATTAAAATGGACCTTTATAAATGACTTATTCACAAAATCTACTATCAAAAACTTTAAATTACATTATGTGACTTAGCAAAGAAATTGTCTTTGTTGCGATCTTGCATGATTGTGTGCCAAGTGCTTGCTCTTTACTTTCAAGAAAATTATTTTTTAATGGAAAAAATTAGAGATGATTGCTGAATAGCTAAATAATGCAAATGAATAACATGAAATCAGGACTGTGCATTAGAATACAAGCAGGGAGAATTATTAATCTAGTGATTTTATTGGACATTCAATTAAGAAAACCATATGATCTTTATCCTGTGTTTTGGGTTTTTTTTTTTGTTCCCTAAACCATAATTCAAAAAGGCTGAAAGGAAGAAAGTTTAGTAAAATTAGTACACAAGTATATTATATATGCAGAAACAATTTTAAACTCATCTGGATTTCTTTAGTTTTGGCTTGCATGGTCTTGACTGAGGTTATAGAATAAAAATATAGAAAAAAAGGAATTCCAAATGCGGTAAACTGAGAAAATGGCATTCTATCCTGGCTCCAGAAATCCCAAGTAAAAACTAAAGCAGCCTTATCTGCTTATGAAGCAGAAGTCNATTTTCACACATCTCTATACTGCCATACACAAACCTGCAATCAGGAGATGTAATCTTAATGTGATATTTTATTTGCAAATTTAAAAATACCTGTTATATCCCAGAGGTATAGGACACAGCTTGTGTATTTGAAGATTTATTTAGTGAGCTAACATGCTTTCTGATCTTGTCGACTTAATTAAAATGGACCTTTATAAATGACTTATTCACAAAATCTACTATCAAAAACTTTAAATTACATTATGTGACTTAGCAAAGAAATTGTCTTTGTTGCGATCTTGCATGATTGTGTGCCAAGTGCTTGCTCTTTACTTTCAAGAAAATTATTTTTTAATGGAAAAAATTAGAGATGATTGCTGAATAGCTAAATAATGCAAATGAATAACATGAAATCAGGACTGTGCATTAGAATACAAGCAGGGAGAATTATTAATCTAGTGATTTTATTGGACATTCAATTAAGAAAACCATATGATCTTTATCCTGTGTTTTGGGTTTTTTTTTGTTCCCTAAACCATAATTCAAAAAGGCTGAAAGGAAGAAAGTTTAGTAAAATTAGTACACAAGTATATTATATATGCAGAAACAATTTTAAACTCATCTGGATTTCTTTAGTTTTGGCTTGCATGGTCTTGACTGAGGTTATAGAATAAAAATATAGAAAAAAAAGGAATTCCAAATGCGGTAAACTGAGAAAATGGCATTCTATCCTGGCTCCAGAAATCCCAAGTAAAAACTAAAACAGCCTTATCTGCTTATGAAGCAGAAGTCTGGCCCTATCAAAATCAGTGATTATACTCCAATGACAAACTGTGACCATGTTTATGGAACCCTGAGAATAAAGATTTTTGCAGTTTTGCGTGATCTGTGTTTATATTTTAATTCAATTTGAACTTGATGACTGGTTTCAAAGAAATGAAAAAATAATGAAAAGTTAATTAGCCCAAGCTTTGGAGAAGAGCAATGAATACTCTCTGTCTCCTTGCAAAAAGACAGCGCATCTTTAGAAAACAGAAAATAGCAGCAAATTGGGGTTTCTAACATTTTTACCACATAAGAACTCATACTAAAAAAATATTAATATTACAACTCAAAGTATTGCTGCATTAGGCTTTCCAGAGGTGTCTCTTTATTATTGTGGAGATTATTTACTATATATCTACTAGTGCTTTTGCCAGTCATAGTAAGATACAGAGATCAAATTTAGCAGGTTGATGTGGGATGTAATAGATGGAAGCAAAGAAAAAACAGAAAAGAAGAATGGTAACAAGTGATAGGACAAGAGGAAATGGCCTCAAGTTGCTCCAGGGGAGGTTAGGTTGGATATTAGAAAAAATTTCTTTACTGAAAGAGTGGTGAAGCATTGGCACAGGCTGCCCAGGGAAGTGGTGGAGTCTCTTTCTATGGATGTGTTCAAAAACAAGTGGACGCGGCACTTCAGGATGTGGTTTACTAGGCACAGTGCTGTGGGACTGACAGCTGGACTGGATGGTCACAGAAGTCTTTTCCAACCTTAATGATTCTATGATTGTTATAAAAACCTTAAAGTGAATGAAGACAAGGAGTTAATAATGTCAATCATTGTGCATTAAGTAGGAGTTTGCTCAGGACAGAGAGTTCATAGATTTCAAGTACTTGAAAAGCATCACAAGCACCTACAATGAGTCCTCTTTATTTGGTTTGTGTTTTGTTTACATGCTCTGTGTTGCTACTGTGCTACCTATAGAAATCTCTCATCTGTCATCCCCAAAGAGCAAACATTGAAGCAAAGTAAATATGTAACAGGAGAGGGGAAAATATAAAACTGGGGGAGGCCATAGATGTATTTGATATGACAAAAGCAGGGGTCAAGAGCTGAATTTCATTTCAACAAGAACACTGCTTGTCTAGTCATTACCTCTGACCTACTGCATTGGATTTTCAGTCTAAAAGGTGCCACTTTTCAGATAAACCAAACTCAAAATGTACTAGTGAGTAATCATGCCATGCAAAAGTGAACTATATGAGAGAAGTTAAGAGTTTTTCTCAAATAAAAAACGAAAAGTAGGACTGGAGTGTGCAAAACAATGAGAGGCACACAGAAACACAAAAGCTACGTTGTTGTGTGTGTTGAGTCAGGGCTGCGTGTGCTGCGCTCTGAAAAATACAGATGATGGTTTCAGAAAAAAATCATTGACATTTAGAGTGATTTGTACTGTGTCAGCTAAGGCTGCCCGCATGAATACGTGTTCCCCAAACTCTCCTGCTATCAAAACTCCCAACAGTTTCAACACTAAGGAAACAAAAGGCTCAGCTGCTCAGGAAGTGAGAAATTCTCACTCTCAGGAAAGTGCTGTGGGATGTTGGATTGGATGATATCAAGCATGGGCTTCTTGCTAGTCTCAGAGGCACAGTGAAGCACGCCTTCTGATAGAAAGAAAAAAAAACAAGTCAACAGAACAAAACCAAAACAACAGGCAAAGCAGTCACATAAATGTGCCCTAGAAACAGAATAAAACCCTGCTCCTGCTGAAATCAATGGGCACTGACTGCACTTTTGACAAGATTCTGCTACCAGGACAATTGTGTTCAATCCATCTGTTAGCACAAAGAATCTTTTGCAATTATATTGATCTTCAAGGGACTATTTGTAGAAATAAGGCATTTCAGATAGTTTTAATTACTGTCGTTCATAACCAGTGTCCTAAGGCTCCCTGGAAACTCGCAGCCCAGAACTGTTTAAATCAACAGGAGTATTCAGTTGTAACAGAGTTCTTCATGGCTTCCAGGTAAGGAAGATGGAAGTAAGCTGCAGAAAGCAGAAATTAGGAAAAACAAAAGAGTGTGCATATGTAGAGTGTAGAGGTGCGTATAATATATGCCTGAGGGGTGCTGTGGGCACAGAAACAGAGTCCGAGTGACTCAGCATCTGAGACAAGCACATTTATCTTTGGGACCACACACATATTCAGTATTCGACCTGCACAAGTGCATATTACATTAAGAACAGAGTATTAGGGTAGAAGTGTTTACACATTTTTAATGTGTACATCCCTTTTGTGTAATAAGTATTTAATTGTTTTCGTGTTGCGGCTCATACAATTACTCTGTTAGTATAGTTATTCCTCTCTGTGGTGATCTATAGTTCTGTTCAGAGTTTCAGTGTACATTTCATACAGTGATTACACTAAGAGGTATAACCAACTTCTTTATGAATCCTTCATTAATTTTTAACCTTCAGTTTCCTATTTCCTACATAACTGTGACAAAATAAATACCAACTCGATAGTCACTTGTATGCAATAATCCTGGAACCCTTTGCCGTGCAGTCCTGCAGGAAAAAGGAAACAGGTTTTTAACTCCTTGAGAATTGAATCATCGCTAGCCTATGAAAGTGTAAACAACACTAAGTGTAAAGGAAGAGCAAAAATGAAAAAAAAGTTTGTGGAGATGGAGAAGCCAATACTGCAAAGAAACAAACCCACTCCAGTGAGAGAATATAGTAAGACTCACATGTCTGGAGGTGGTGATAAAACAACAGCATGAATGAAGGCATAGGAAAGGAAAATCAAAACAAACCAATTAAACCCAGTATTTTATATTTTGACCTTCCTTTAATCCAGTAACAGGCCAATTAAGGGTAACATTGTTTTTAAAAGTCTGCTTTACTCAGGAAAACTTTAAAACCTGATGCGCTTTGATAAGCAACATTCTTTGAAAGTAAACCTGAACTAACAGATTAACACTAAATAATGTAGAGTTCTGAATTAAAAACTTCAAAAGGTTGTAAGGTTAGGTTGATGAGCTTACTTGTACCTAGAAAATAACTGCTAGTGTCAGATATTTATTGAACAGAATAAGCATGAACATAACTCACGGTAGGAAATTCTCCTAGGAGATTGAAAATGAGGCTTCTTGTCTCTCCTTCACAAGCTTTCAGATGTTTTATTTAGTAGTGATTTCTTGCATTGTGGGTGAAAAGTCTTGTGAAGAACAGATTTGCCCCTTCTAAGGGCTGAGATCTAGAAACAAACACGGAAAATCATCTTCCTATTAGAAGATGAAATCATCATTATTAGAAGGCTCCAATCACAACATCTAAATGAAGGCATCAGGGCATCTTTTTTTTTTTTTTTGTAATCATCCCAAACTCTATTAAACAGAAACAAGTAAAAGAGATAGACTTTGCCAGAAACAAGATTATCAACACTTGAAAATCAATATAGCCCTACTACCTGAAAGATTTTTCACTAACACCTAATAAACAAACAAACAAACAAAAAAAACAACCTAGAAGCTCTTTCTGCCTGAAGTCTCCAAGGATCTTAACTCCCCTGGGCTCCACCCACCATCCCAGGTGAAACACATAAGCTCTGGAGTGACAGCGTGGGTGTTGTGATATACAAATAGTGCACACAGAGCAAGCAGGGAATTGATAGCACTTGTTTCTGAGGTAAAGTTGTTAGTAGAAAAGATCTAATGCATAGTGATGGAGACCAGATAAAAGTATGTAGGTGAGTTTATTTTGCTTTAGTAATAAAGCAGGAGAAAATAGAGAATATGTGAAATTACTTATTTTAAGCTTTTTTTTTTTTAAAGGGGGGTGGGTGGGTGTGTGTGTGTGTGACAAATTCCAGTGCTAAAGGAAGAAGGATTTTATGTTTCTCAATGCAATATATTAGTATTTATGAAGACTGAAAGTGGTAGTGAGGAATGTCTCCTGTGACGGGAAAACAAAGCAGACACAAGGAACAGTGGTAGTAGAAGAGTGAGATAAGTAATTTATGCAACCCTCTAACTTTCTTATAGATTTCTGCTTAGAGGTAAGGATGGCCTTGTGCAGGGTCTGAAGACTATAGTCTACAGATCCATTCAATACTTGTTTAACCAACCCTAATGATTTTGGGTGTATGAAATAACTTCTAAGGTGTCAGCCAAAATGTAAGAAGTTTAAATTCAGGATTTCTCTGATTCAGAGGAAGATGTGCTGCTTTTTCACTTTCTTGCTGCTGAATCAAATGCTTCTTGACCTTATGATACTAAGCCCTGAAACAGTTCCTGTAAAGCAGGATATAGACTTAAAAGTAGTGCAATGAAGTCCTTATTCTAAATGCAAATATCTGAGGCTTAGGTTCTGTGCATGAATGGTACCTTTCTTACAGTCCAAAAGGTGTACAAAAATAAAATAAAATTGTGAGGAAGGACTAGGTTATTAAGGCCATATTTCTACAATATAGTATTTGAATAAACATGCTTGTAGAGTTCAGGAGCAGTATGGTCATGAACAATATAATTAAATTACAATTTAAAATATGTCGGCCATCTGCATGTAATGTGAACCATAGTGCTATGTAGGGAATATTGATGCTTTGTGTTATGTGGTAAAATAAAATCTAACAAAGCTCTGCCTATTTTCTAGTCCCTTCAACATTCATTATCAGTAGAGCGTTCCCCTTGGCCTTGTATAACTTATTACTGAGTGTTACACTTCTATGGCTCTATAATGTCTTCAAAGATCATGCAAAGGCTGACTCTAACGTGTTTTATCTTGTGTGCGGCTTCACAGAGTTCATAGACAAAATAAAAGGAATAGGAAAGACACTGAAAAAGTTAGAGGCAGGCAAAAGTTTCAAATGAAGAAATTAAAGCAGGCTGAAGAAGATTCAAAACAAAGCTTCTTGCTGGATTGGTGTTTTTTTATGCTAGTAGCAAATATATGAAAGGGTAGCAGCTGAATTTAATTCAGAAATCTTTTGGAGACATGAATTTGTTGCTGATACTTTGGCTTCTATTATTTTTTGACCTTGAGAGAAAGCCTTAGGTAACAAACAGGAAAAGATAGCTGATGTACTAAAGCCAACAAGTATTTTTCAGCCACAGAAAACCACTAGTTTAATTTAATTCTTTAATAGAAGCAATACAGAAGAACACTTCTGTTGCCCCTGGCTTGAAGACTGAAACTTCTGTGAAGATCACTGGGACTGTGAGTGGATATTTGGAGGTCATGCTATATGTGCTGCTGACACTCCTCCTAGAGGCTGCTTCCCAGGAGCTACCAGGAAAGACCACTGTAGATAAGACTGAGCCCTTTGTTCCTATCCTTCCTAGACCTACACTGAGGACCTGCTTACTTTCAGCTCTTACTGATAGACTTCGAAACTTCAGTATCAGAAAAAGGATCTGTCCTTGTTTTGCTGCTCTGCTGGCTAGTAGTATGCTTCATTTCCCAGTTTCATTGGGTGCCAGGAAAAAGGACTGAAATGTGATGTGATGGGGATCCAGCAGCATGTTGTTGGGCAATACTATATAGTAGCCTCCAGCTACCACTTGGCCCTGCTGTGATTTCCACAGCTGATGGCTTTCAGTGGGATTTCAAGCTAATTGAAGGAAGCTGAGGTAGAAGAAATTAACAGGGGAACTCTGTAAAGAGCATGATCAGGAAGTGGTGGAGAATCTTTTAAATATTCTTAGAAAGAAGTAGAAGGGATAGAAGTAATTTAAGCTGACTGGGCTAATACACCTGGACACTCTGTTAAATCAGAAGTGCAAACTGAATTTGTTCTTGATAGGATATTTCAATACAATTCTTCTCACTCACACATTTTTCCTTTTAAGAAAGACTGCAGGAAGACTTTGCTGCTTTACTCACCATGGTAAAGGTAGGAGAACTCTCAACTGTTTTTTATCATATGTATTTTTGGAGGTGTTGTTTCTTCATGGACTGTGACATGACTGTGCGTACATCCCCAGGAGTTAGAGGAGCAGAACAAAGCTCCCATGATCCAAGAGGAGGTGGTTAGAGACTTGCTTGGCTAGTTAGACATTCACAAGGCTGTGGGGCTGGATGGTATCCATAAAAGGGTATTGAGGGAGCTGGAAGATGTGCTGGCCAAACCCCTTTCCATCATCTTCCAACAGTCCTGGAAGACTGGGGAAGTTCCACTGGACTGGAGGCTGATGTTGTGCCCATCTACAAGAAGTGTCACAGGGAGGATCCAGAGAACTCCAGGCTTGTCAGTCTGACCTCAGTGCCAGGGAAAGTCATGGAGCAGGTGATCTTGAGTGCTATCATGAAGCACATCCGAGAGAACCAGGTGATCAGGCCCAGTCAACACCGGTTCACAAAAGGCAGGTCCTGCCAAACTAACCTGATCTCCTGCTATGACAAAGTGACTCGGCTGCTGGAAGGGGGAAAGGCTGTGGATGTATCTTCCTGGACTTCAGTAAAGCCTTTGACAGTTTCTCACAGCATTCTGCTACAGAAACTGTCAGCCTCCGGCCTGGACAGGCACACACTCTCCTGGGTGGAAAACTGGTTGGCTGGCCGGGCCCAGAGAGTGGTGGTAAATGGAGTTAAATCCAGCTGGAGGCCAGTCACAAGTGGGGTTCCCCAGGGCTCAGTGCTGGGTCCAACCCTGTTCAATGTCTTTATCAATGACCTGGAAGAAGGCATTGAGTGTGCTTTTAGTGAGTTTGCAGATGATGCCAAGCTGAGTGGAAGTGTGGATCTGCTGGAGGGTAGGGAGGCTCTGCAAAGGGGTCAGAACAGGCTGGATCCATGGGCTGAGACCAATCCCTGGAGGTCTTTTTTAAAAGACTAGTGGATGAGGTGCTCAGGGGCACGGTTTAGTCACAGATTGGAATGGTTGGACTCGATGATCCAAGGGGTCTTTTCCAACTCGATGATTCTTTGAACTACTTGTTTATTTTAGCTCTCAGATTCCTGAAAATCTTAGTGCGTTTAGGGCTGGGTTTGCTATCCCATATTCTTGTGGATTTGAGCAAGGGGAAGGATTAAAAGCTGGGAGTAGAGGACAAAGATGATTTTCAATGTTTTTCCTAAAGAAAATAAATCTTTTGCATGGAAAAAATAGCAACAGTGAAAAGGCGGCTTCATTAGGATATTTAATGGCATCTATATTTAAAGAGCAAGGCAGAATAAAGGTTCTGGATGTTAGAGAACATTTCATAGCAAAGCACAATAGAAAAGTCAACTATGCTTAATTAGGAGCAAATTTTTTTGTCCTATATTGTTTAAACCTGTTTTTCCAGACCTAAGTTACCTTGTATAGATACAAGGGATATTTGGGACATACTGTACAAGCATACAATATTTTCCAGTCATTCCCATCCAAAAGATACCAAAACTATTAAGGCAGAGTTCCCTACTGCAATGTCCAACATGACTTCTCTTCCTGACCCTTCTCAAAAGGGAGAAAGGAAATTATTTAATACTAAAAATGAGGGGGGGATGCTTTTCTTTTTTTTTTTTTTTTCCTCAAAAAAGAACATTGGAAGCTGATGTACAATTGAGATTGCATCAGACATTCCTGTATGTTAAGCAATAATAATGGTACAGGAAGTCTTGTTGACTCAAGAGCTTTAACACCAAAGCAGTGACAGCAGTCCTAGATGACCGACTCGCTCAGTTGTGGGGACTGCATTTGGATCAAAACCTTATTTCAATTCAAAATCTATGCAAAAAATAAATGATGCTAGTCAACATCCTTCCAGTAAGTTTTCAGTACACTTGGAGAAATTAGTCATGAGCTGAATCTCAATAAAGAAAACTGGCTTCACTGTTAATGGATTGTATAGACCTGCAGGATGCATTTATAGTTTAGTTCCTGCAGTATATTACTGATAATTGGCAGCTCCAGTATTGCTCACTCTGAGGGGATTACTCTTATCTGTATTAAGTGGGGACTGTGATCATATGTGGCCAGATAGCTGTGGTCTTCCTCAGGCTAGGAACATTCACCAAGAGTATTTTTGGACTGCATCTGTAAAATGTCCTTTAGAAAGTCTAAAATACAGTTGTATTGAAAATCCCAGGTAGATAACTTCCTTTTTATAATCAAAAGAACAAATTGCGTAGATGGGCATAAGCTGTTAGAAGGAATATAATAGTTATTGCTTCCTACTTCCTGCAGAGTAATATGTTGGCATGAGAGAATGGGTTTGGTGGAGTTTTTTTAGCTAATTCTACCTGATGTTTTATCCTTTTGTATGCACTCAGAAATACTTGCTAAATGACAATTTCCTTACACCTAAATTATCCTGTTTTGGCTGAATAAATACTTTTTTTGTTTGTTTGTTTAAAAGTATAGAGTAAATCAAATCAATGTAGTTTCTTTTGTTACAACAAACCAAAATCTGAGGTTTATTAGTTCTTGAACACAGGTCACAGGCTATTTGTGGATCTAACTTGAGAACATTAAAAAACAAACAGAAAATCTAAACCAAAAACCCCAAATCAAAACAAAGACATTGAACTGGCTGACCTAAATCCTCCTTCTGTTTTACATAAAGAATAAGAAGAATTAAAGTCTTTCTTCATTGCAAAATATGGAGGTATGTGACCAATTTTTAATCAAATTTATTGTTTGTCTGGAACAATTATACTTTCCATAGCTCACTGATATTATCAGGCATGATTTACATATCAAATAAATAATGTATATTCCATCTAGTCTCTGAAAACCCCAGAACAAAGACAAACTCCCAAAAGACTGCTGGCAGATAGAAAATTAACATAAAATATACATAAATGTCTTAACAGACCCCAATTAAAGTCTAAAAAGGTAATTGAACAAGGTACCTACATGCCATACTTCCTCCTGTTGTTAACATTTTGCCTTTCAATAGTTTTCTGAGCTAAAGTAGCAATGCAATATAGCTTTACTTGGCAAACAGATTTTTCAACATTATCACAGCCTGGTTTTGCTACATTTAATGTAAGGGTGACATTATCAGTTCAGTAAAAATAGAAAGGAAGGGGAGGGGAAGAGGAGAGAACTTCTGTGGGACAGTCTTATGAAGTACATTCCAGTTTGAGCTTTCGATTTTTATCTCTGGGATATGAACCCCTCAACACCGCAAAGAGCAGCAGTTATGAATACCTGGCCTCCTGGGCGGGTCTAAAAGCATTTTCTATATCCTGGGAAGGTTTTCATATGCATGTTGATCTCATGGCTTCCTGTAGAGCCCAATAAGAGCTGGAACATTCAGTTATAATGCAATGTTCTCATACCATTTTTTTTTTTTTTGAGGAAGGCTGGTATTGCACCTGCATGGGGAGGTTGCAACATCAAAGGCAACAGATGAAAGGGAGGAAAAAAAAAAAGAAACCCAGTAAATTTAGTGATTTGATTATTTGTGTAAATCATCATAGATATGGCATCTTTCTTTGATGTAGCCAGAACAGCAAAAGGTTAGAAGGTCATACTTAAATGTAAACTGCTTTCCAGCTCCTACATTTGTCCTACTGCAGAGCAAGATTAGGTGCAATAATTCCCCCTCTCCCCTAGCTTCTGTACAGAGCAACTGCTCATTCATTACTTATGTTGCTGCTGGGGAGAGCAGTATCAAAAGATGCTGATGTATAGCCCAGCCTCCCTTTTGGTATACTGAGGTCTGCAAATAGCCTTCCAAATATAAAAGGATATTTCAGTGAAGCTGAAATCTCCCGAAAACTGGGTTAGAAGTGGCACAAAGTGATGGTTCTTGCAAAACTAAGCTCCTAGTGGAGATAGCCAAGTAGGGAAGGTGCTCTGAGCCTGAGATACAACTTAGGCTCTTCTCTGTGCTGAGTAGTTGTCTAATGCTGAATGTCAATGGGGTTCATCTGATACCCCATCTCACCCATACTGGAGTTGGAACCATTTCCATTAACAAACGGTAAATTAAAAGGCTTACTAGAATTTTACATAAAAAGCATTCTTTTCTGATTTAATCATATTTGATTATGACAACTGTAGCTCATTTGCTTGAGCTAATTAGCTGTGATACTGTTATCAGTGTCTGTCAAATAGCACGGAGTTTTATACAGGCAAAGATCCCTATTAAAAGATCTAGATAAAACTTCATATAGCTGCTCCATATCAAAATAACATTGCCTGACTTAGCAAGTGTGGTGCAACTATGTCTACATGAGCTACAATAATTCTTTTTGATGTCAGCCATAGCATGCAATCAATAAGTCAGATTTGCTATGGGAAGCCTAGCAAGCAGTAATTTCAGATAACAACTTGAGCATTTTTTTGTACTCTCTTCTACAAACTCCTACTCATAATAGAAATCTCAGTGAAGTCGGGAGGATTACCTTAGTGAAACAGACTTTTAATATCAGTACTTTTAAAGTCTGATCCTGTCCTTGCATCTCAGTAATATTTTAGCCCACAAGACATCAGTCTTTCTATGCTTTTATCTAAAAAGCATCATTCAAATGCAGAATTCCAAGGCCATTTCTCCTTTGTATGAGGGAAGGATTTTAGGACTGTTCATGTGAAACAGTAAAGATGTTCCTAAAGTGGGACTCTTTAGCCTCTTTATTTTGCAGGTATGGGTGGAGTATCAATACTAACTTTGGAGAAAGAGTATATCCAAGCTCAAGCCAAATAGTTTCTGTGGTCTGGGCAGGTACTTGGAAAAATGCATAGATGTACTGGTAAACTACCCACAGGATGTCAGAGATCTGTCTCATGGGGCTGTTGAGTGGATTAATTAGTAATGCTTGGTGAAATACTCACAATTAATGTATTTTATTAGCCTGGGTTTTTTTTTTCATTTCCACCCATGAAATTGCCTAAGAGAAGCCTATGAATTTTTAAAAATGCATGTAATTGGGATAAAAGTCCATCTGGATTTCAGATCCTTCTCCAGCAAAGCAACCTTCTTGTCTGCTCTGCCACGCAGAGACCATGCAGACTGCAGTTCCAAAATGATGCTGAAAATTTATCACCTTGTTTCTTCACCTGCCTTAGTAATAAGACCAGCTAATGGCTCTTTCATCTCGGACTATAATATCTCTAATTCTGCTTAGCTCTAGGACGCAAAATATGCCCAGGTCCTGCTATTAGTGAATAGTTGTTCACCCTGCAGTGTTTGTTGCATAATGTTGCACTCCAAAAATTTTGCCATCAGGCAACATTGATGTCCTTAAATAGCTTGTGCATCAGAAACTGAATTTTGCCTTTAATGTATCGGAGATAAGGCCTACCTACTTAACTCGATGAAGATAATGTGAAGAAAAAATTCCAGTGGCAATATCTAAAAAAAAAAAAAGTACGTTTTTGTTTAGAATTTGAGACTGTACTATTGAGGGAAGCAGATGATCTTTTGGATCAGACTAGCAGTGACTTAAAGATACTGTAATGTTTCAATCTGGAGTTTCAGACAACTCCAAGACAGGAAACTGCTGTTTCCTATCCAATAATAATGCATTATTACTTTAAAAATACTTCAAATGCATCCTGAGGCATAGAAAAATTATCCTACATCTGGAATATAGATTGTGCACAGAGTACATAAAACAGGAAAAGTATTCTTTGGAAATCACATTTGATACACGTTTCTTTCAGTGAAAGAAATATGGACTTTTTTTCTCTTCTACATCGGTCTTAATTGTACTAATCAATAGACTGGTTTGCATATGGAAGCCTCTAGTGAAGTAGAGAAAAAAGTTGTATTGTTTTTAGATGTATGTGGCATGCTAAAGCAGAGTAATAAGGAAAAAAAATACACCTATACGGCAACTTTTTTACTTCGTAGTAATAAATTGCATTTTAAATCTTATGTGGTGGACCAATGAATTAAATAAAACATGCGTGAAAGCAGGCCAGTCACTATTTCAGAGAAAATATCCCTTGATTTCAGAAGGAACCAAGCTCTTTAACACTTGTGGAGGGGTTAAGTGTTGGGGTGGGGGACAGAATTAAAGTTCCCATGAGTCAGTTGCTAAGGATTAGCTTTTAAATTCCGTGAAAATCACATCTAGAAGAAATGTGATATAGCATGCTTGCTTGTTTATTTCTGGCAAAGCCATTTATTCTTATGTGAACATCTCATTAAAGATATGATCCAGGTGTGATTTTCAGAGGATTGAAATGGAAGCAGCAAGCAAACTGCTTTGTATACATGGTCTTTCCCAGCCCTGCTATACTCCTGGCAAAGGAGCATTGAGTGTGTATATTTGAAATCCTTCTTGCTTTCATCAAAAAACATCTGATTAGTTTCATCATGGGATTAAGAGAGCACATTAAGAAAGCCTATCACGTTATGAAAGTGATGAAGTCTTTCTTTGAACATCTGTACACACAGGGAGAGTGTTATTTTTCAGCAGCAGTCATGCAGAAGGAAAGAGGAGCTAACTGTTCTGTGATCACAGCTGCAGCTTTTATTCCAGCACATGAGTTTGCATTTCTGTGCAGGGATCCTTCATATCTCAGCATGGTTTAAGTTAGCAGTGCTAATTATGACAAGGTCCCCAAACCTTGGAGGGTTGATATTGCTCCAGTGGATGGGTCTCCAAGACCTCCTGGTGAAAGCTCTGGTTTTGCAGTTGCTGCTCTGCCACAGTTTTACTGCACACTGCTTACACTGATGAGTTTTGATGGATTAATTGCTTCGGAAATAGTATTATACACCAGTGTGCTCAAAGTGAGTCTTCCATTCCCTTACAAACGAGATGATTCTCATCCTCCTTTTGAGAGTGTTTTGTCAGACAGGAGAAAGGCAGCTTGTGCAGAAGGACAGGAGCAGGGAAGCTGAACACTCAGCCCTCACGAGCCGGTGCAATTGGAGCAGTTGCTGTTCACCATATTGTGCACATCTGAGGGGGCTGGAAACATCAAATAAAGTATTGAAAATTATATCAACAATACTCCAGGTAGCAGCTTTTGAAATATCCAGTGGCTAATGCATATGAATGACTAAAACCATCAGCCTTTCCTACTAATATTTCTACTAATGATTTCCAATTGGCTTCTCTAACAAGGAAAGCCACACAAGGGAGGTGAAGACAAAGCCATTTGGCCCGTGCTAGGTAAAGCTCATCAGCTGGAGAAAATAGTATAGCTTTGATAATTGGATCATTTTTCTTTCTCTTTCTTCCCCTGAAAGCATACAGGAAAATTGACAAAAACTCGACCAATAATTGGCTTTATGTCAATGTTCTGTCTGTAGCCCTGAAGAGAGAAAATCCTTCTTGAGAGCCCTACAGCAAGCTGCAGGGATGCAGCATGGCTAATTTGTGTCTGCGCCTTCCGCCTCTGGGCTGGCACAGCAGCTGTTACCTTTTGCATCCCCCAAGAAGCCTTTCCCAGCTAGTTGCTTTGCATAAACACAAAGGGTCTTTTCCCTCAAGTCTCCCCTCAAAGGCAGCCTTTTAAAAGCTGGCAAGAAGCCTACCTCTCTGCTGAGCAGGCCTTTTTGTGGGACCCCCTTTCTGCTCTGCTGCAGATTTAGTTTTACAGCCCTACCACCTTGAAGTCGGTTCTCTGTGGGGGGTAAATTCAGCCAGGTAGCTCAGCTGTGACATCTTTTTGTGTGTCCATATACGTGTGTGTAACTCTGCCAACTTCAGCAAAATGGCTTGATTGTTGGTCGATCTGTGTGAGGCAGCTGACATCCAGAGTTTTGTCTGACAACCCTTCCCCAAGCACCTGCCCACCTTTGGGTGAACCTCTGCAGCTTCTAGGAGCACAAATAGTTTCAGAAACAGCTGTGCATGTCCAAAAAGTTGTTCTTCCAAAAGACTTTTATATTTGTGCTTAATGGTATCACAAATCAAGCCTTCTATTTATGCCTTGCGTATATTCATGTGCAGAAAGCTATATCCAATTCCTTTCTTCTTAAGCACATATAACAGAAAACTCAATTAGGATTTAATCTGCCTGGTGCAATGCCTGCGTTCTGAGATAGCAGGCATCCAGTTATTTTTAAGTGACTGCAATGTTCTCTTCAACCTGCAGGTTTTTTTTCCCTGGAGAAGCCTCTGGCTCCTCTGAGGGACCCAGCAGGTCACATTCAGATTTGTACCACTGCCTCAACCATCAGTGCTGTCAGGTTACTCAAGTGTTCTTTTTAAGTGATGCTATCTGCCTGCACCTCTCTTCATAGTTTGCTGTTTCCTCTAGCTTTGTTGGTGTCCCTGGGAGACAGCTCTGGGATGGTCTTCAGCAGACCCTCTGCTGCTTAGGGCTGTTCTCATCAGAAATGCAAAAATTANAGATCTGTTAGCCATAAAAAGCCTTCATAAAAATGAAGGTCCTCCCATTTATGTTAGAAGAAAGGCTGTTCAGCAATTAGATAAAAAGGACCAGATGAGGAAAGATTAAAGTGAATAGGCTAGAAGCAGTGTCCTGTTGGGGTGGTTGTGGTCTGTGTGTATGACAGGCATGCAGGTCAGCAGGATGGGAACATGAGTTTTCAATCTGTACTGATGGCTTCTGGCTTCACCCTTGCACAAGATTGTGATCAGGAGGGGGAAGGAGGACTGCAGCTTCTACAGATAAAAATCCAGTGGTTTCTGTCTTCCTGTGGGTTTTTTTCTCCTCTTGGCCTGTTTGGCAAGTCATTTATTCACAAGTCTGTCCTCTGGGCTGTCATTTGAGCACCATAATACAGGAGTTTGGTATTTCTTTTAGAAGCAGGAGGTGGTTAACCAAACCGTGCTCAGTGTACCCTAGCTTGAGAGGTCACATGTACCTGTACCTAAAAATGCCTCCATCCCTGGAAATGGCAACTCTATATTTGTGCTGTTCTTAAAGGTGCTGTGCAGTGTTCCTGTCTCAGGTCAGCTTCTTCATTAGGATGGAGGAGGCTGAGTATCAGCATTGCTCAGGTACTCTGTGGTTAGTATTGCACTCGCTTCAGGGAGGGCAGTACTGGATAACTATGAAATTATTATTTACTTGTAGAGCTCACCACTGGGCCCAGTAGATGGAGGTTGCTTTAAAGTTACAGCTTATCAGACTTGAAAAGAAATTTGGGAAAGTGAGTTACAGGGGTTCCCCAAAGAAGTGAATGCTGCGGCAAGTGTGGAAACATTGAAGACCAGAACCTGGGAGCACGCATCCCCCACTGTGCCCAGGGCTGTTTTGTGCTATGGGGCCAGCAAGCTAAAGGGAGGTAGCGCTAACCATGGCTGCATAGACTGCTGCTACGTTACTCCCCAGATCCAGCCCTCACCTTACTCAGAACCTGCCTCCCAGGGCTGAAGGGGACAACTGCTGCCCACTACCTCGTGTGAGTGACGTTGTCCTGGCTCCCAAGGGCAACCCCGTCACCCTGGAACGAGCCACCAGCTTCTCAAGTTACCCTATTTATGATCATATCTCAGAGCTGTAATTTAAAAGAAAAAAATCAAGTAGACATATCCAGTTAATCTGATAAAATGGCAAAATACTTCTGTGTACAAGATAATCATCTGCAGGCTTTCTACAAGTGCTCATTGAGAATAATGGTAGCCTTGTTCAGAGAAAATACCTGGATAAAACAGTACCTTTTCAGGTAGGTAATCATCAGGAAGATATTTTGATAAAATGACCTGCGTGTTAGAAATGAGCTATAGCCCTTAATGCAGAAGAACTTCCCCACACAAATACTTGCACATCAGTAGCATAAAAATTAAGTATCAAGCTCTTACATGTAAAAGGCTATGTAGACCCCTTGCCTCCACTGCATCTATGTCTCCTTTCACTAGATGAGGCTAGGAATTGATATAATTAAAAATTTTGTTTTGAAAAGCAGTTTTAGGGAGGGCAAAAAAAAAATTTCGGGTGACTGGGCTGCCTCTTCTTACATTTGCAGTATCTCTATGCTCATAGTTTTCATTTCTTCCAAGAATATCAAACCTAAATACTGAGTTGATATTTTCCTGGTTGGAGGTCAACTTTCTGGTGCTTTTGCTTACTATTTGCTCCAATAGAAACAGTTTGATAATTCAATGCAGGAGGAAAGAGTGTATTTTACTTTATTAAATAGTTCTGGCAATTCTCTTAAAACAAACAAACAACCCCCCAAACTAAAACACTAGATGTTCCCACTTTGAGGTAGAACTTTTATATTTAAGGAAGGAATGGTCTTGGTATCACAGGAGTTTCCTGACATAGTATTTTCTTTCCTTTTAATATTAAAATGTAAATAATATTATACTCTTACTTTTCATATAACATGATTTAAACAGTGCAATAAATAGAATTACTTCGTTTCCCTCCAGACCGTTTCCCTCCTTTCCTTTCTGCCCCTTAAGGACAAAGAGGTACAAGGCAACAGGGCATGTAAAAATCATAAATGGAAATGTGTCCTTGTAAGGCACAGCTTCAAACACGACTTTCTCCATTTCAGCCTTACACTAGCTTTTCATCCCACTTCTTCCCTTTGTGGATTGTTAAGGATAAAAAACCTACTAAAACCAGGAGTTTCAAAATGACATCAGTATTTTGCTTCAGGAACTCCCTCTCAATCAGAGACTGCCTGGCAGGCATTTTTTAATTGCCTGTTGTGGGTTTTCCTTCGCGTCCATCTCCCATCAGAGACAGTATACAATTGATTAAAACCAGGAATATATCAACTTTATTTTGAAGTCCATTTTGAGCTGGAATTGGAAACACTAAATGTTGAGAAGCTAGGGAAAGTTGCTCTTTAAACTCATAATTGAGTTTAAACTCTGGTCTCTTCTTTTTTAATTTGTCATTTTTCTCTAACACTTCCTTTTTTTATAAACAAAAGCTTGTAAGATGATAACTTTTAGTATACTCTAATGAGTCTGGAAGGAAGACATTTCAGTGTCAAATGTACCACTTGGAAGTAAATATTACACTCCAGTGAAGAAGTTTATTTTCAAATTTAAAACAACTATTTCTATAGGTGCATGTGGAGTAAAGGTTCAGTTTTTCACATGGGAGAACAGCATATTTTTAGTGTTTTAGAGGTACCGATCAACAACAGTCTCACATCTGTGTCATTTGATGAAATATCTCAGACTAGAGGAAACAAACAAACTCTTTATAATTCATGTGCACTGGAAGTTTCAAATGATCTGGCTTAGATGCAGTTTATTATTTTTCTTTGCAAGAAGAGCTTTCAGCTTAAGGGGTGGGGGGAGTTTTACATCTTTCCCATGTTGTTTTGGATTTTCTCTGTTTTCTTTTCATTACCCCAGCCACCTAATTACTCCCTATGCATGTGTGTTTCCTCTTTGCCACCCCCACACCCCCCCCATCTATCTGCTGCATCCTTTCTGGATTTCCCCTTCCATTTGTTTTCTGCTTCACCTCCACTTCTGGGCCTACTGATCCCTATGTCCTTGTCCTAATTTCTTTTACAGACTGAACTCATTTCCTTTCTTGGCCATGTTTTTCCTGACCCAGTCCAAGCTTCCTTTACACCTGCCCAGAGCTATTTTTCTGCCAAACCCAAAATACAGGAATTGTGCTATGAAAATCTCTTAAAAACACTAAACACTGGAAGATGCACAAAATGGTTTCTGCAGTGTTGTGTTGTGCCTGTACAGCTTCTGGTGACCCAAGTACATGTACCAGTGAAAACTGTATCAGATATTGGGTAACATGTACCCCAAAAATGTTCCTGAGCAGAAAAGGACAGATGAAACTTTTCAGTAAATTCTTGTAGTTCAGTTGTGATAAAACGGTGATATTTTAAACCAGATGTGGATTTGTTCCCTGGAGGAGTAAGGTACTAGAGATTACGAAATATAGCACACTGGGTTTGCTAGTTTGTTTGCTTTTAGTGCAATAAACTCCCAGAGCTTTGTTTTGCATTATGATAACATTGCTAACATGTCTGTACTTTATCCCATGGAAAAAAAAAATATCCCAGCCTGTTCTGTTTTGTTCTGAGCAAGAACTTCTCCATTTACACTGTTCTTTTCTGTTTCCTGTCTTGCACTTGAAACTTTGGTTTCTTTACTCACTTTAATTTAAAAATCCCCTAAAGGCCAGGCAAGCACTGAGCATTAACCCTATTAAGATCTAGGTTTGACCAGAACTTGTGGTTTCATTCCTTGTAGCCTCCCTTGCTTTAAAATTAGCTAGTGCAGTGTTTCCCACATTAGGTCTACAATAAAAGCATCATAGGAAACAAGTTACTATCGGAAGTTACTTCATGGTATTCAAACTGTGAAAGGAGTCTGTAGTCGAAGATTAGTTTTTGTTTTAAGTCTGGCTGAACTGACAGGAAAGACATACAGAAAATGGCCTTCTATGCGCCCACATGCTATACTATATATGTAATCTAATGAGCAGTGATGCTACAGATGGTAAAGTACGTTGCAGCCATAGTGTCTCAGGCTGTTATCTTTCCGCCTCTTAAAGTAATGTAGCTTTCAGGGCCAGTCTGCCTTTGGGAAACTTCCAAAGAAAACCCAAGTGTTATAATAAGTGACGTTGGTGATTTAAGAGGCGTCACTTTCCTTTCTGTATTAATCTTAAGCCAATGGCCCAGCATGATGCTGAAGAGAATTACATTTCTAGAGGTGTTACGCTTTGGAGAAGATTAAAAATGGAGATCCATTGCTTATGTCTTTTTAACTACCTGTCATTCTATGATAACCTATGTGGAAGTTCCATTCATCAAAATGCAGGTTGGATAAAACTGTATTTCTACAGTAACTTGTTTCATGTTTGTATTATATCTCTGAAATGCCTTAGTGCAATGTTACTTTCTTATGATACGTTGCATGTACTAAATGTGGACAATGACCACTGGTTCTTGGTGATCTTTAATAAAATAAGGAGAAACATCCATAAAAATAACTTGCAGAATACAACTAGTATGTAACCAAGTGATCTTGCTAATCACACCTTTTATATAGCAAGCCAAAGTTTCAAACTGTAGTTCTCGAATCATTTTCTCAAGTTATTCATATGCAAATATGCAAACCATGTTTCTGAATGCAGATAGATACTTCCGCATGGAAGTAGCTGCTTTGACTTGATGCATTTATATGGTCCTTTTGCTCAACTGTTTCAAGATGCATCTGATGGCTCTGTCTGGAAATGTATCCTAGCACATTTTGTGAATCAAGAGATAGATAATACATAGCTGGCAAAAACATAGTTACTTGCATAAGGAGTCTAATAAACTCTCCCAGCTGGTGGTATCTATAAGATACAGATGTGGGAAACAGCAAGAGGTCCTAATTAGTTGTGGTAGAGGGATAGTGACAGTGAGAGAAATAAAAGTTTTAAGCCAAATATTTTTTCCCTGTCTGAAAGAACATCTGTACCACTGGAAAATACTAAATGAAAGAGGCAAGCACTGATTTCACGCTTATTTCCCACTGTTACATAAAATCTAACTGGGTCACATTTTCAGTATTCCCTCTCTCCCCCAAATGCACTTTGAGTTTGATAGAGTGTATCCTGTTGGACTACATATTGTCCTGTATATTCCCTCCACTACATCAGCACCTCTCTGTGATGAAGATCAGCTGTACCAGATCCCAGATGGATACAGAGTAGCCAGCTTTCCCCTCAAAACTCATTTTTCTTCTTGGCACTTGAAAGTCAAGGAATGTTTTCCAAATTGCTTTCTCTCCCTTCAATTACAAATGACCAATTTTCTTCTAGACCTTGGAAGTCACCAGTTCCTCTGGGCTGCAAGTCCAGGAAGGTCTAGTGAAGAAAACCTAAAGGCGTAAGCCTCTGTGGAATGGGGGATTTGTTTGCTTCATATTAGAGAGACTTCACCCAGCATCAGGGGTTCACTGCGTTATGGGCTATGAGCACAGAGTAAGGCAGGTCAGGATGAGCATTTGCAGAGACAGCTGCAAGATTTAAAAAAAGAAAAAAAAAAACCAGTGCTTGAGCAAAGATTAATCAATCAGCAGGCAGCAATCACAACTGTTACATATAAATGCAGTCTGTGTTAAATGAAGCCATAGCAATTAAGTTTGCATCTTTTTTTTTTTAATATGGCTGGAGAAGAGATTTTTTTTCTAATTGTGATGTTCCAAAAAAACCCACCCTCCTTCTGTTTTTAACACATTTTCTTTCTGAAACTTTTACTTCTTCCAAAAATTAATTTGCCTCCATATGTCATAGCCGTTCCCGAGTAAAGATGTCTGATAGTATTAAAACATATACATGAAACATTTGGGCTGTGATACACATTTCATGTGATGATGAGTTGTGTATATGACATCAACTGTGGCTTTTCCTGAAACCAAGGTGCAAACATCATTTCAGTACATAGCCCCGGGAGCAGAGTCCAAATCCTCATCCAGTTTCCTTCGTAAACTGTGTTTATTCTGAAGCCAAGTTGTATGCTGGTCCACTTTCTGGTGTGCCTACTAGAAGCGAGAGTGAGTCCTACCTTTGACTAGTGTACTCACCTTACTGTCCCTATTTCTCTCATAAGACAGGAAGAAAATACAAAGTAAAGAATTCAATCTGCCAGACTACTATGATAGCAGATGAACAGGCCAAGGTTAGACACTGAAATAGGCACAGAATGTGGTATAATTATTAATCAAAAATATTATGACACCTTCTTTTTTTCATTGCCATTTCAATCTTTCAGTCACAAATGCCTTTACACAATTAACATGCTATTTTGAGTTCCAGTCAGATCAAACAGCAATACTTATGGTTAATATAACCCAAAATGTGATATAAAAGGGTTTATTTCTTCCAAGATAACATGGTAGCTATATATTTAATAATAGGAAAACAAAAAAGAAGTATCCTGCTTATAAACCCATGACTAAACCCAAGAAAATTTTTCATCACCGTTAAGGCAATTCCAGATATTCACATATCAAGCTCTATTATCCTGTTTCTTGGACTCTAGGAAATTCCACTTACGTGATTGACTTCCTGCCGCTTTGGAAAATAGGTTTTGGTTATAACTTCAAGTTAGAATTAGCCTTCTTCTGCCTTGTTCTTTAGTTCTCAACCATGCCATTTAATTACCCAGAAATTATCAGTGAAGTTGTTTTTTTTTTTTTAATTTTTGACTCTTTTCATTCCCCAGACTTTATCTCTATTAAATAAAACCAAATTTTTGCGAATCAGAGCAAAAATAGGATTTAAAGCAGTTAATGCTGCTCAGAGCAAAAACTTCCCTTACTCTAAAATCTATGCCGGACAGTGGGAATCTGAAAACTGGAGGGAAAATCATTCATTTCTACCATCAAGAAGAACTGCAAGGTTCATTTGCAGAGTTTTAAGGACCAGCAATAATGCCTTCATTGCCTGAGCAGCAGGAAAGCTGCTGTTTCTCATGACTTAATCCAAAATGCAGCCATGAACATTAGATTAGGATTGCTGCTGCTGTATGTCAGAGGCGTCTGATAGGAGCTGCCCTTTTTGGTGACTGCCTTTTGACAGTTTCCAGAGGTATCAAGTAGCTGATATACCAGTGGGAAGGCTTTTCTTGTTATGGAAGTGGCAGTGACCTTCAATGAACAAGTGGGGAGGGAGGACATGTATGACTGAGACTTTAGTGTGACTTATGCATAATGAATTAATAAGGGTTGGTTTAGTTCTTGTGCTTCATCTCCTCTTTTCGTTCTCACTGTCCACCACAACATGTATTTGTTGCTTGCATCTATCAAGAATATAAGAAATAATGGAAATAATCCCTATGGTACTGGCAGAAATTTGTGCTTTTTTAAACTGTATTTCATATATCTATAGTATTTTCAGAGATGAGATCTTAAGGCAACACAACAGCATGAGGACATGATCTTGTTATCCTTCTGACTCCTGAAAAAAGATTCAGAGCCTAGAACAGTAAGCACCTTTCCTTGAGAGAAATTACTTTATTCGTTTTACATTTATACCCCTAATTTTGTATTTCAGGGAGGTAATGGCTCCTTACACTAGCTCTGGAATAAATATTTGTGGGGTTTTTTTTAATAAGAATTTTACAACTCTTCGCTTTCTCAGCAGAGGGCATTTCCACATGAGGATGTGTCATGCTCATCCATTCCCACCCATTCCTCTGGGTTTGTTATTCATCTGACGTGCTTGCCAGCAGCTCATTCCAAGGGCAGAGTTTTCTAGCCATGGGTATATCCTTGTTTACTCAGATTATTTTGCTGAGAGAAATGCCCTGCTGTGATATCGAATGAGAAGAAGACAAAGCAGGAGATTTGATTAATGAGCTGCTTGTTGATGTGAGGATGCGTGGGCAGA
The DNA here is from genome assembly GCA_013389865.1 of Piaya cayana. Classification (NCBI taxonomy): domain Eukaryota; kingdom Metazoa; phylum Chordata; class Aves; order Cuculiformes; family Coccyzidae; genus Piaya; species Piaya cayana. Next base: position 214,502 of record WAAB01023398.1, on the reverse strand, counting down.
TTAGGCACAAGAGCAAAATTACCCAGCTAAGCCTGGGTGCTGAGAGGGCTTCTCAAAGCATTAAGATACTTGCATGTGTTTCATTCTCTAGACTGGCATTTTAGTTCAAGGCCTCAGATGCAGCTTATTAATAGTGAAACTGGGAGGCTTTGCCATTTGTCAGCTTACATGGGTATTAATTAGCCATTAGAATGCAGCCCTATTTTTTATAATTAACTTTGTGTCAAAATTTCTCTGTTCATTATCTGTGGCAAACACTTACAAAACAATCAACATCCATTTTACTAGAAGTACTGTTAAATGCTCTTGTTTCCTTCAAGCTAGTACCTTCCAATATGACCACAAATCCCCCTCCTGCTTGCTAGATCCCTCTCCTAATCATGCTTTGGAAGGACTGAATGTGGATGGTGTAAGTCTGAGGGCTTTCTATTTGTATTATCTCTAAGGACATATTTGAATACTTAGCAAATCTCATTCAGTGCAAGTAAATAAAGCATAACTTTAATATTAGTTTTTATAGTCATACCTAGAGGCATAGCATATATCTATCCATCTATACTTCATTTGAAAAAAAAAAACTATATTAATGACAGCAAAGCAAGGGAAATGTTTTAAACTACCTGGTTTTAAACTATCTGGTTTAGCCCTACCTGTATACAAAGTTTGTTAGTAGTAATGTATAATTCTGATGCCCGATGTACCCTGCTCTGTTGATGCTGCTTTAGAGCATGTGCAACAGTTATCATATACAAAAGATGGGTTGGTAGGACAGTGTTGATCCTGACCACTCTCCTTGTTTAATTACAGGAGAAATAAAGTTTTGATTGCAAGTCAAGGCTGAGGATTAGGCATTGCATGTATTTTTATTTCCCCAAAGGCTTCAGTTCACTGAAATGCTGTAACATCTTGTCTCAGCTGCCAGGTGTTTCTGGGACTTCATCTAGTGGTACTGTATGGCTTGAAGTATGGTGATGTGGCAGGAATCACTGCTCCCAGTTACCATCTGCAAAGGGCTCCCCTTCTATTCTATTATGGTTAGACTCGATGATCCAGTGGGTCTCTTCCAACCTGGTGATTCTATGATTCTATGAATTCTCATGGGAAAAGAACATGCTAAATTCAGCTTTCAGACTGCTCTCTAAAAACAGAGGAGAAAGTGGGGTCTGTCAGATAGGGTGATCACAGTCAAATACTCATAGGAGATGTCTCCTTCCAATGAACTTCTTTTCTCATCTTTGGGCATCATGTAGGTATTATATGCATTCAAGAATTCAAAAGGCAACAAAAACTGTCCCTCTCCCAAAAAATTATTCTTTTCACTCCCCACTCACCAGCTGGAAATAGGTGGATCACTAGTGTTCATGTCTAAGTGGTAGAAAAATATCCATCTCTGCAAATACAGAGACATATCAGACATTCACCCTTTGACCAGACAAGCATGTCTTCTGAATGACTTTACTACCAAAAGGCTAGAATTTTACTAACATGGAGACTTAGTGATGAAAAAGGCAGAAATGCAGTAAGGGAAAGTCTGATTGACCTAAAGGACATTTTTTTTCTGCCAAATTTGAAGTAAGATAAAGAAAATTCCTCACAAGGAATTGTACACTGGCCTTTCTCGTCTCAGGGCTCCCTGACCTGCCTCTGTGTGTAGAGAGCTGAGTGCCAGCAGGCAGGAGCAAGACATGTGCCCCAAGTATTCACGATGTTTGTAAAAACCTTTCCCAATTTATTCAGGATCATGTGCCACTGTTAGGAAGTACTTGGAGGAAAAGTGTATATAGAGACAAGTTTTGTATTTTCAACAGCCCATTCACAACAAGGCTCAGAATGTCAAAACTTGGAGTGTACTTCCTCTTAATCCACCTACAAAGGAAGAGCAGAGAGGTCCCTCAGAGACTTCACCCTGACTCCTGCTCTTTCTGTCCCCACCCTTCAAAGTCACCTGCTCATCCCAGAAGCTCTCCCCAAAAGCCCATATAGGAAAGCAACCGACAAGGAAACATGAAGCTACTGTCGTATAAGTCCTTGCAAACCACGGCTTAGCCTAGCATTCTCTTGACTTTTCAGCCCTTTCCTTATAGCTTCCTATTTTTCTTTTTCATCCTAAAAGCAATTGAAAAAGGCAGAATATATAGATTTATTTTCTTTCAGGCAAATATATTACCTCTTTATGAAATCAAACCAGATCTTTAATAGACCTGTTCCCCCTTCATTTAAACAACAGACAGCTACCAGGTATGGAATTACTGCTGTCCACAACAGTAAAAGAAGCTTGCATAGTATAACACAAATTGGCTCCCAGGAGCCATAGGGGCTAAACATAATGGTCCATCAACTATAATTCTCTTTTAAAGTGGATGGTATGAACTGCATTAAAGGAGGTAGTTAAAAATTCTGCTACGCACAGCTACTTGCTTGAATGTTTCTCTCCCAGGAAAATTTTATCCTAGGTTTACATATGGAACAAAACTGTTCTCTTGCATACTTGTTATTTTCTTGTATAAGGGCATGTCTTTTTAAAAAAAAGTTATATTTGTTCTTTCAATGAAAAAAAACCCCCAAACTATCTCTAAAATCATACTAAACTCAAAATCTCTTGGGACGTGTTCCACCAGTCGCTGCGTGAACATGTAGCTCCTTTAAAACATGACAGACACAAAACGCTCATCCACTGAATGTCTGTTACTACTATTTTGTGTTTCTAAGAATGGACAAGGCTAGCTTAACTCCATTATGTCCTTCGTTATTCTGCTCAGCTGCATGTTTACTTTTAGTTGTCTTCTCCCTAAAGTAAAGGGGCCCTTCTCCTCAGTCGCTCAGGGCAGCTGTTCTCAACCTGGTTCACCCAAGCAAGGGCCATTTATGAGGTGACCTGAAGGCACTCCTCCTGCTGCAAGATACAGTTCCCATCTCCTTGTGCCCCAAACATACAGTAATTGCTTTAAAATAAGAGTATTGCATTCGCTTGCTTCAAAGGAGCAGCTTCTTGGCTTTCCCATTTCTAAGCCTGCTTTCCCAGCCAGCCAAACATTTGAAAAGACAAGAATCACTTCACTTTAATTGTGTCTTTTTGAGGTGAGTAACATATACGGTATTTTGTAAAATAGCACAGAAGACCATAAAGCTTTAGAAAAAGGCTTCCTATTTATTGCAGAACACCTTGTTTTCCTGCTAGTGCCAAGACTAAAAGACACAAAGACCCCCTTTCCCTCTAATCAGGTTACAGCATCACAATATGGCTCTCTTTATAGGGGTCATTAGATCTTTTCTTTGGGGAAGAGAGTTCTTTCCATAGCTTTGGTGAATTAACTCTTTTGTCTGTAACAGAAGGTGGTTTTCTCAAGCAAGGTTTTTTAGACTCTACAAAGCAATCTCAACTGCCTGGAAGTTGCATGTTTATTTTACTCCCTTTGTTTGCAGAAATATTTATAATGCTTTCTGAAGAAAGCACTAAACAAACTTCATGCTACCTCAAGTGCCTTTCTTTACATACTGGCTTGTTGTTTATATGCCATCAGGTCACTGAAGATATTTGGAATAACTACCACAAAATTCAAACCACATAAAACTTCTCAGAAGGCTGTCAGTGAAAACACTCTGGCTATCATTGCTAACCCTGAATTCTGGACAGCAAAGGCAATGTGTTTTTATCCGCTAAAACACTAATTTTAAGAAGGAATGCATGTCAGATGAAAAAAAAAATTGCCTTTCTTCAGTCGAGTGGTGTGTGTATAATATCATATGGATTTGTTGCTGATTTACAACTTCTTTTCCACCTAAGAACAAAACACCCTGCTGATAGCACTCCACAACTTGGGGTTAAGGCCTAAAGCACATTAAAAGATAGATAAAAGCATAGATAGATATAGATATAGATATGTAAAGTCAGAAAAGCCCATTGCTACCTCTTTCCATTGGGGAAATACATGTTTTTTATCTTGGAGCTCATTCATTACTGACGCAATGTTTCCCTGTGAGGCCAAAGTGCCACGACAAAGCAACTCCTTTCCAAAAAGAGGAGAAAAAAGATGTATTATAAAGCAGGCAGAGGAGGTGTTTTGAGAGCGCTGCAGTGACCTTGGAGTAGGCAGCAGTCTCTAGGAGGGAAGCGAGTGAATCACCTTGCTGGCACATGACTCTATGACAATTAACAGATTTTACCATAGCTCCAGATGTTATCTATAAGGGGAATAATACCTCATTTTATTATACCCAGAGGGTATAAAACTAGCTCATGCCATCTATCTGCATTCAGTGTAGCGAAGAGGAAAAGATCCAAGCAGTTAAATTCTTTGCCTGTGCTCTGCTGCTGCCGATTTGTTTGGCAGACATGGATGGTCACAGACACTGAGAAAATTAGATGCTTGGTGGCACACGGGCAAGAGAAATCAGTCCCTCAGTCACCACTCTGGCTGACCATACACAGCTTTCAAGAGGAAGGTGAGCAGCACAAAGCAGGGTCAATGACGGGGAAAGGTCACAGTGTAAAAGTGAATAAGCAACTCACTCTGGGAGGAAATCCTACTGCTGTCATTCCGTGCCCATGATATGTTACCTGCTGGCTTTCACCAGATCCAAAAGTACCACACACCCTCCTGCTGTGAAAGACCAAATTTGGATTGCAGATGTCAGTCAAAAAATCTACCAACTCCTGCAAATGATTACACTGTTCAGTGGACAGTAAAAAAGGGGTTAAGTATGTCCAAAAGAAGATGGGAAAGAAAATTTGAAGAAACTACATAATTATACATTATTTTTACAAAAGGCAAAAAAGTGTAAGCATTAAATGTTCCCACTCGGTATTTTCCACAAAGCCAGAGTATGATGATGGCATCTAAGTAAGGGCTGAGTCACCCAGAATTACGGTCCTAAAAACACATTATGAAATCCCAGATGATCATGGTATGTTACCATCGGTGGGGTTCTTATTGATCACAGCCCACGTGTGATTTGGTTGAATAACCTGGAGGGCTTTCAACTGAAATCTTATGGATCGTTAGGTGAGCCTCATTGTTATTTCTGTTTACCTTAAATTGTACATACCTTTAGTGCAGATCTTGCTGTTACCTTTATTCTTCCACACTGGTGAACTGCTTTGACCTTAATCATCTTCTTCCATTTGATTTATTCCTGACATACCTGAATTTGCTAAATAGTCTGCAGAGTCTTGTCTGGGCCAAGCAGTCATATAATTTAATTTATTATTCCTTATACTTCAGGACTTTTATTCCTGTCTTTGCATGACAGTGCTGCGACTCTGATGTCTTTAAAACTGGGACAAGGATGCTGTTGGGAATGCATTAGAAGAAGTAATGGTGGTAACACTCTTAACTCCAGCTGAAGCTGGGACGCATTGCACATGTTGTTCAGACTTTTGGAGATGTTTTCTGTTGAAAGTTAAGTGGACAAATCAGATAAGGGAACAGTAGTAAATAGAAGTGTTGTGATCAGGCTTTATTACTGTATCTGCAAGGAAGAAGATACCATTCTCCAGGTTCCTAAATTTTGTACCAACCTTTTGATCATGTTTCCTCCTGATAATCTGTTTTGCTGGCAAACAGTATTAATTATTATGTCATAAGCTGAATGACCCAAAGCAAACAGATTAAAACCAGCCTTGCAGCAGAAAATAAACAACAAAGCCATGGCAACACAACTGAAAAAGTAAGTAGTGGGCTGCTCTTCAAAAGTCTTTTCAGAACTGATATTGCCATGTTGTGCTCATTCAGTAACCTTTGAAAGAACAATCCTCTTCTGCCAAATATTATTTTGGCAGAAAAACTTACGGAATAAGTTAATAAATCGAGCAACATCTAAGAACCTTTTGAAGAGTATTTGCTTCCTCTCACATCTCCTCCTTACTCCACTCTCACAGTTTACACTAATGGCTTTTGTTGTTTCACATAATAAGTAGTGGGGTTAATGGGTATCATGCGAGTAGTCAGAACTTGATATGGCACCAGGCTCATAAGAGATGCTGACTCCAATGTCTGTTGGATGGATAATGACCTGCTTGGTTGCTAGAAACCCATCAAAGCCTGTATGGCACATACTCTCTGCGGTGTGGGTGTGGTGGCTGATTGAGGCTCACGTGCAGTACAAACCATACACCAAACTTTTCTCCCCCTTTAGCATGATCACCACTGTAGTGATCAGCTAACACAGAGAGATTGCACAAGCACCAGTAGAGAGGCAGCAAGGACTCATTCTAGGTTTTAAATGAAGTCAAGCCCAACATGCTTTCCATTCATAAACGTGCTGATCTTCACAATAGTTATGCATACAGCTACAAACACTAAATATTAATGCTAACCTCTGTAAAATACACAACAATAACTGAGGAATTGTTTCCCGTAAACATAACTACTACAACAAAAGTCAACTCTAAAACCACAGAATCATAGAATCACCAGGTTGGAAGAGACCCACTGGATCATCGAGTCCAACCATTCCCACCCCAATCTCTAAACCGTGTCCCTCAGGACCTCATCCACCCCCGCCTTAAACACCTCCAGGGAAGGCGAGCCAACCACCTCCCTGGGCAGACCGTTCGATTGCTTAATGACTCTTACAGTGAAGAATTTTTGGACTTACAGATATTTGCCCTACGTTTGCATCGTTGTCTATGAAAATATCCATGAGAAGGCCTGTAAGTGACAGACTATGACAATGTGTGTGTTTATTGGGGTAACAACCAACTACAAAAGCAGGAATTAGGGTGGATATTTCTGCATAGCTCATACTGGGTGTCATTTTAACACAAGCGTTATTGAACAGCACAAAGCTGAACAGAACTGCTCCCACCTTGTTTCTGGGTGATGGTTATTGGTTTTTATGTTCTACAATTCCATACTGTACTTATTTGAAGGCAGAAATTATCTCAAGATTAATAGGTCCTGTTTCCACAACTGCTATTCTTCTTGAATCCTGGTAAGAACACAGAAAAAAAAGTATATTCTACATCTTAAGCTTGAAAAAAAAAAATCAAACAAAAGGTAAATGAACATTTTTTCCTTCACAGATGCTGCCCTCTGTCTCGGTGAGACAGCTTTACTGTTCCAGACTGCTGGGTTTATTATAGTTACATTTTTTTCCTTAGATTCATTCATTGTCACAGGTAACCTCAGCTTTACCTCTCAATGATCTCAAAATAAGCTAACAGAATACCTGGGGAAAATGAATGCTCTGAAATTACAGTGCTTCTAAGAAATCATTGCTGGTCGTGTCTTTACTGTCTGGGGTTTGCTTTTTTGGGAGGGTGGAGGGTAGGTAAAGCAAACCACTGATACAAATCTTTATTTGTCAATATATAATTTGAGTTGAAGAAATAAAAACAAAATGATGGTACTGTTTAATGGTGATGAACCAATCTTTTAGCTGATGTGAATAGTTGTAGATTCTGGCTTCTCTATAGCTGTCACCTTCTGAACTGACTAACACACACGTCAAAGTCAAAGGGTGGCATAGGCCACTTGGAAGTTTGCAGTTTTATGCTGACTTAACATCATCTGTCCTATCCTTGACCTCAGCTAAAATACCTAGGAAGAAGAAAATTCATCCCCACCACATCAAAGTTCCAGCTCTGTAATATGCCCTATCAGTACTTGTTTTTCTGTTACTGATCTTTACACGTGTGGCTTACCCTTTTTGTTTGTTTGTTTTGGTTTTTTTAACTACTTCTTTTTCTACATGTAAATCTAGAAGCAAACACTTCGCAGAATCACAGAATCANAGCCCAGCTCCCTCCTCTCCACAACCTCCTTTCAGGTAGTTGTAGAGAGCAATGAGGTCTCCCCTCAGCCTCCTCTTCTCCAGGCTAAACACCCCCAGCTCTCTCAGCTGCTCCTCATAAGGCCTGTTCTCCAGCCCCTTCACCAGCCTTGTTGCTCTTCTCTGGACACATTCCAGTGCACTTCTTTCTTAGGCCCAGTAAAATTGGTTTTACTTTTCTGGGGGAACTACAGAATTTGGTGACTTGAACTATGAGAGAACAGCTGTAGCTGCAAAAAAAGAGACAATTTCTGCTAATAACTTCTTCATTATCTTGTCTTCTGCAGCATGAATACAATATCTATATTGTCTCTTACAATAAGAATATGTCTGTTGACAAGCAAACAAAAGAATATCCTTAGCCTGGAAATAATATACTCTACTAGCAGTTGAACAAAATGTTACTCTGATGAAAGACAAATAATCCGTGTTTTGTCTATGATTTGCAAAACAAAGCAGCTGTATTAAAATAGGGACTGTACTTATTCAGCTACTTTTGCTGTTTATATGTTCTTTCAATATTTGGAGCCATGTACTTTTTAAAAAAAAAGATATAAGTAAGCTGGAAAGCTGTAAGCTTGCCAGCAGTTTCCCATATCTCAAATTTAAAATCAGCTCTCTGCAACTAGGTGACAAATAATTCACTGTCCTACTGATTTATGGAGATGTTGAAAATATCATGAGGTTTTCCTGGTTCTATTGAACCTACCCTGCTAGGTTGCTTCAGCTCACAACCACAGTACTGGGATTTGGTCAGCCTGGCTTTCTTGGACACTTCGATGTTCACATGCTCTGTCGGGCTTCTTGGGATTTGCTCCTTCCTGATTAGAAAAAAAAAAAAAGTACTCTCCCAAGCCCATCAGTTCATGGCCCTTCTCTGAGCCGTGAGTCACAGGAGGCGAATTGAATCAGTGGTGCTCAATTCCCTCCATCCTGAGACCTACCCCCAGCATTCAGCACTGACATCAGGGAATTGCGACTGGGACCTGCTGATACGCTGGTTACATATGAAAAATAAAATAAAGAAAGAAGGATTCTATTTAAGAGGAATAAAACAGTGACAGTTTAGTGGCACCTGAGTAAATATTTACTGCAGAGGAGGGAATAATGCACGTTATGAGTTCTACCCTGGAATTTTTTTCAGACTAAGAGAGATTTCACACCTCCCTGTTTATACATTCTTTGCCATCTATGTCTGAGCTTGCTGTGTCTCTTATAGTTTACCCTGTTCTCCTTTATTTTGAACTAGAGAGGCAGGCTCAACTATGCCCCATAACAGCAAGGCCAGTGAGAGCAACCACCGGAAAGTGCAGCTGGAAGGAGTAAACTTCAGAGATGCTCATGGGTGCAAAAGGCAGGCTAGATAATACTCAAAAAAAGAGAGCAGCCAGCGTCTTTCCCTGCAAGATGCTTTTCACAGATTCTGTGGTATCTGTTACACTTCTCAAAACAGAATAGAAAATGCCTCTGTCTGGAGAGTGAGCTGTGCACAGCACAGGAGACGGAGATCAAGCCACAAGTCTCCACCTGCCAGGCAGTGCAGCAACCATGAAGGCAGGTAGTCATGTTCCCTCTTGCAAGGTCCAATTGAAAAGTGGAAATACAGATGGATTTTGCAACACCCTCGATTACGGTTTCTAAAGATTACAGAGGAGCCAAAACACACAAATTATATAAAACAACAAGAGAAGCTGGATCTTCATGTTTAGCATGAGGTTTGTACTGCAGTCGTGTGTCTGGAAGGCAAACAAGACATTCGGGTGGGTTTTGCTGGGACGTGTCCTTTTACAGGTCTTCTTTCTCCTAGAAGGCCAGATTGCAGGCACTTTCTAGTTCACAGGTAGTGTCACGATTTCTTTATATTGAAAAGCCTAGAGGAAAAAAAAATATGCCAGCTGTGACTATCTAAAGAAAAGTCCTATTGATTTACACTTAAATGCAGCTGTCACTCGCCGGTTATAGCCAGGAAAGAAAAGGCAATAGGACACGGTACTAAAACACTGCAGGGTGCTTGTACTTTTATGTGCTCACAAAGCACCTCGCTCTGCTGCAATCTGAATAGCACAAGGTGGTAGAAAGAAAAATGGGTGGCAATGAATGTCGATGTACAGGAGTGAACACGCAGTCCTGTCCTTCCAGCTTAATAAGCTGTCAGTGAGGTGCATGAGCAAACTCACCCAGCTCTGGGGGTGAATGTGGGGGCTCCATTTGCTTGCAGAGAACAGGAGGAATTGGACTGGGCAGCGGGAGCCGCAGCTGCTCTCCTTGTTGGCTCCCTCTCCAGTGTCATATGTCAGCGCTTGCACACATAAAGCTTTATTGTTCACAGCCCAAAAATTGCCAGGGCAGCACTGGACAGTATCGCTGCCTTACGGCATCCAAAACTGCATGTGTTCTGTCTTGCACCCACACAAACACACGTGCAAACTGTCATCCTGAGTGTCCTGCTGACAGGCATGGAGAGGGGTACCAAAAAGCGCTGCTGACTTCAGGCTGTCCCTTAGCAAGCTTCTAGGTATCACCTACACCCTCAGAAGGATGGGAAGCAGTGGACTTCCCCATTGAATGTGCATTTAGGTACTCTAGTGGGCACATCTGAGCTCAGCAGTGATCATGAAGAAAACGTGTATAATAGCTGAATGAACACCTGATAGTAAACTGCAGAGCTAATTCACTACTTTTTTGTATCTCACTTGGGTTGGAATATTTGATTTTTACATGCGATTCTGGGGGTCATCGAGTCCTCTGAAACACTTCTGAGCACAGAGTGATATGTACCAACGATAAAAGGGAATACTTCCCCTGTGGTAGTTTTAATTCTGTATATAACAAACACCTCTTTCTTCAGTATTTCTTTCAACTCCATTTTTGAAGTTGATTTATATCTGCCTCCTGTTTTGCTCCAGTTTCAATCTTCTGGCAACGTTCCTTGACAAGCCAGCCTAATGCCCACATGAGCCCCATTAAGCCACATGCTTGTGTATAGGCAGAAGTACATGTTTTTTCTGGGTTGAGCTTTGTTTGCCAAATCTGGGCCTGTTTTCACAGATAATTACTTCCTTTTTGTCTCCTTCTCCTTCTGTGTGCTGCTTATCCACACACAGTCTTTTCAAAATGTAATGTGACCCTCATTCATCACTTTTATCAGCCTTATAAACCATATGACATATGTAAATTCATGCACCTAAAGGTAGTAATGTAAAAAAAATCTTCCACTTCTCTGTCAGGAACAGAGGAAACCTCTATCATTCAGAGTGAAGCTTTATTTCTATCTGAAACTATTAGCCACAACAGTCCTGTATCAAGGATAAAATAAAAGAAATACCTTCTTTTTGAGATGTCATAATTCATCTCTTCATATTTTTTTTTAATGATAGGGTTCAGGCATTTTCTTTCTTCTTTTGGATGCATTAGCTTGCTTGTCTCACTGTTAATAAAAAATAGCCAGGAGAAATGCAAAAATATACTTTCTGAGCAGTATTTATTATGGTCATAATTGTAGAGGTGCATCTGTGTGCTAGATATGGAATCATTGCCAATGAGATCTTGGTGAACAGACCTTTGCCACTGAAGTAGGGGCATGATTTAGTGATAGATAGGAATGGTTGGACTCGATTATCCATTGGGTTTTTTCCAACCTGGTGATTCTATGATTCTATGAATCATAGATGGTTTGGGTTGGAAGGGACCTTAAAGATCAGCCAGTTCCAACACCCAAAGGACTAAAGGACTCAGCTTTTCTCACACTAGCCAACCACAGTTTAGAGTTGGAAGCAAATTCTGCAAGAAGAGAGCTGATTTAATTAGGGGCACCCCGAGAATGGTGGGGAAATTTTATGAAGTAGAAAAAGCTTTCTCAGTGTGCTGTGAGAAAGAGCACAAGCACGGCTGAAGAGCAGGCTGTAGGACATCGCATGCTGGTGAAGGATCCTCCATCGTCGGCAGTTCTTACAGTGCTGCACAGAGGAAAATTCAGGTCTCGATGTTACAAAAGCACATGGGGATATGAGATTTCAGTTTGTTATGTTATACCCCTGTTTATTGATACTCCCTGATAGCATCTCAGATTTCTGAACACCACAGGGACTTCTGTAAATGAAGTCACCTCGATGATGTTTGTCCTAGACTGAATATGTTGAGGCAGACAACTGATAAGGGACCTACAAGCTTGACATCAATACACAGTTGCGCCGTCATAACAATACAATCTCAGACTCTAGGTTACAACTTCTCAGAAACAAGGAATTCTCATTAAGGGTAAAGATAATTGGGAGTGGTTTCCTTGAAAGGAAAGCTGCTGCAGGCAGCTGCAATGTCGAGGGCAGCCCTTCACAACGGCAGCATTGTTTAGAAGCCATTGACGTCTGCAAACAAGAATCTATTTAACCCAGTGTTACACTTTTAGAAAAAAATACCAGGAATCTGTTATCCTCCTTCTCCAAATAGAGATTCAGTAAAGCTACCTACATCTGCAGATAAAACAAGGTTATGTTTCTGAAAGCCTTAATATGAATGATACAGATTTCCTCTGAGGTATTTTGTCCTCCTCTGGTAGATGTGTCACTAGGCTGTCTTGGCAAATATCAGAAGTCATGTAGGGCCAGAGCACTAGAAATATTTTTCAGCAATGACTGCAATGCAGAATACCATGGTGTCTTTTAACTTTAAATATTTATATTTAGGTTAAATAAAAACTTTTCTTTAAAATCTCCTAATCATCGTGTGTCTCAAATTTTCCAGATTCTACAGGCATAAGATAGGGACTTTTCTTTAAAGAACATCTACCTAGAACTGAATAAAAAGTGTTCAATCTATTGATGAGTATCTCTGACATACAAACATAGAGATAGGTAATCTTCACCCTAAAGCTCATTATTTTACATTTAATAAGCAGAGTCTGAAAGACCTGCAAGCCAAGCAAAAATATCTCAGATCCATCAGTCTTCTCAATAATTACTCTTTCCAATGTTACAGCAGAGACTACAGCCATGTTCTTTGGGCCGTACCCTGCACTCGCTTGATGTCTAGTGCAAGTCTTCTGTTGATTTTTACACTACCCAGTTATTTTAGATCCTTCATTATGTGGAAGGAAGAGAAAAATTTATATTTGTTTATTAGAAACTTTATTGGCTGAACGTATGACAGACTCAACCTGTTACAACATGTATTACATTCTTACAGGCTGGATAAATCAGGGCACTTGTGGAGGTGTCCTAGATCTGTGCCCTTTTGTGTCACAGCTTGGGTAAATGCTGATCAGTAATTAACACCTCTGAGGGAAGTTTCCACCAAGAGAGCAATTGCAGAGACAGCAACTCAACCCTCCCTCCTTGATGGTTCTCTCCAGAACCTGGGTTAAAAACATATTTGTGAGACCATGTGGTACCTTTCCTAATGGCATTAGTCACTTTGTGTGCCACCTGAGAACATATAGATCTCTCAGAGCGAGGCAACCCTTGTACGACATTTCCTCTGCCACCCCTACTGTTTCAGTAGAGCCATCGTCTTCCTTTATTTCTCACCTCATGCCTGTGGAATTCCCATTGAAATCAAAATGTGCTCATGATGTTGCATGTTTGCTAAATGAAATTCCTTGCTAAGAATCACCAAGAAAAACAAAAGCTCTTCACATGCAGAGGAGTGATTACAACTTGAGTTATAACATCAGTATATCTAACTATGTACACAGAGTGTGCATGTATGTAGGTCTACTTCATCCTTTTTAAGTTAAGATGAAGCTGGATTTTCTTGCCAAATGAAAAAAAAATAGGGAAGGTTTTAAACAGATTCAGTTATGTCCATATTTCTATATTTGTCGTAACTCCTTTTTCCCCTCTTTCTCTCACTTACATTCAAAACCCTCTTCCTGACTCCCTCCCTCTCCATATTTCTGTGTAAAATGCACCCATGCACATACGTTATGGCCAAAAATGAGATGATGCAAGTGAGAGAAGTTGTAGAAAAGCTCTTATATATTTAAAGTTTGCAAAGTGAAGACAAATTAGTGCCTTTGTGTACCCAACATCTTTTTCAGGTTTTAAATTAGGAACCTTGCATGTTTTCTTGTCAGTCAAAAGAAATTATATAGCTGGAAAAAAATCCTTGATAGTCACCAGTTGTATATCAGTAGTTCCAATGTGCTTAGCTTTATGAAGAAAGAGGTAGAAGTGAAGTATAAGTTGTTTTGGTTTTATGACAAATAAACATAATTATGAGAAGAAAATTTATTATGATACTCAGACAATTCTTTCCTTTTCTTTCCCCGAGGGATTATTCAATGGCTGTTTCTGAAACGAGACACAAACAAACAAGAAAAGATAAAACAGAAAGGAAATCCTTTAATCTCATCTTTTACTTTAAATCCAACCTGTGTGACACAGAATAAATTATTTAAATAAGAAGTTGGTATCTGAGACGGCACTTTTCAGTTCTTGGTCGGAGCACTTTGCTGCCTGTGTTGACCAGGGGTGACGTTTCGCTCTGCAGCTGTAGATCATACACTATAGCACTGCCTTACAAAGCCAGCTGGAACAGTTAAACTATATTCATTGATGGAAAGATCTCTGCCTGCAAAATCATATTTTCTCCATTCTTTCAGCTTCCACTCTATTAGCTATGGAGTTTCATGGACTGCTATAGACAAATTATGCTCTCTTTTATGCTAATTTAGATTTTATCTTCCTTTTTGTTCCTTCTTGAGGAGCATTGATGGGTGCAAAATGTAAGATTGCTGTGATGGTAGAACTACACTCAGAAACTCTCACAGTCTAAGTTTCCGAGCCAAGCTGGATATTAAAGCGGCCCCTATCCCCTGCTGTTTCCATCCTGCTGGATTTATAACATGGTCCTCAGCTGACTATACATTATTGAAGAGTTCTCTGGGTAAGCATACTCCAGTGTCCAGCTGTACGAGAGACATTACCAAGATGAAACTGTTGTGACAGCAGCCAACTCCTTTCACTTCCATTTCCGACTCCAGCATGAATCCAAAGGAGGTGCCTTTACCACTGCTGCTATAGTCACAGAGAATGCACCCTGCAGCCTTTGAGAGGCTTTTATCTGGGGTCCAGGAGTGTAACCTGTGCAAGGTTCCTTATCTCTAATGATGGCTTTTACCTATCTGCTCTGGCCATAAGTAAATATAAGCTTGGTGTTACAATATTTTTGTACTCTGAAACAAAAGCAATGAATTTTTTAGATCATCTTTTAGTGAGAAAAAGAAAAGGGGGTGGATGTGGAGCCCAGGAACTTAACAAGTACAAGTGGCTGAGAGTAGAGGTTGATAGGAGAAGCCCTCTAAACTTTAGATAGACCATTCTTCCACCTCAAATCATGGCTTAATGAACACAACCACTGCATTTTGTTTGGCTTTTGAACAAGCATTTGATGCTTTGGCACTGGAGAAATCAATGAATGTGAGTGCCAGTCATAGAATGCAACTGACTACTCTGTGAATCTACGAAGGGAAAGGGGCATGTAGCTATTACCGGCTACCCACTGGGAATCAGGACCGAAATGAGCAAAATGATACTCAGAATACTTATACAAATAAGCATGCATCAGTCTCTGTCTGCAAGACTGATGACACTGACAGAATATTATCATTATCTATCACTAACTCATCATGGACAGTGGGAAAATCATCACAGAGCAAATGTGACTGAGGCTGTCAGATGATATGAATAGCTCAAAGGATCAGGGCAACTCCAATTACAAGTGCTTGATCCCATCCAAAGATAATTCTTTCTTTCAGCCCCCTACTCAGGAGGTGGAGCAATACACACTCCAGTCAACAATTTCCTTATACATATGGCATACGAGCTAAGATACTGCAAGTTTCATCCAGTGTTTGCATCAAACAAAGAGTAAAGCATGCTGCTTGCTTATTAATTAGCATAAAAATTTAATACCAACTGGTTTACTGGCTTACAAATATAGTTTGGTAATTACAAGAACCTACTGGATACATGCACAAGGTGAAATCCTGGGAATCTTTCCATTAATTTAAATAAAGCCAAGATTGACCTCAATTCAGTAGAAGGAAGATGAATATTTTATCTTCTTAGGCATCTCTCAGTATTTTGAAACCTTTACTGTTACATGTAGTGATTCGCATATGAATATATACAACATTTTCTAAGCTCTTGGCTTAGTTAATCTTCTGGTTATTATTTTTACAAGAACTGGACATATGGAAATGCTTGGAAATAGATGAATGTGCATAAAGTCAGTGTGGTTCCAAATATTCCTCCCTTAAGAAATAATAGTAAATATGCCAGTGAAATTTGTGCTCAAATAATCTCTAGTACCGCATTCTACTACATTCTGAAAATGCAATGTTGCTGTTCCTTTCAGTTCACAGTACAGACATTGATTTCATGTTATCTTTACAGTCTTTACTGACAAATATAATTTGTATTCCAGATTCTGATGCCACATGCTATTATCTCGGAAAGGCTTTGATATACATAAGTGTAATAACAGCCAATTCTATAAAATGTTTCATGGGTTCCTGTATTCCCATGCAGCACTGACAACATTTTGTTAATTAGCAAAATCAGATTTGCTCAGGGAGGAAGAAGAGGTAATCAATATTAATAATGACAAGATCTTTCATGACCTAAATTCCATATTTCATAATAATAATCACAAAATTACAGTCTCTGGAGGATAGAAAGTAAATCAGTTTTGTCAGGCATCCATTGGACAAGGGTAGAGAGGTGCTGGAAGATGAGAAAAATATTTGTAGACTGAAGTGGACATAGAGCAGCACAAGCTTTCACACAAAATTTCAGGTTCTAAGAGGAATTATGAGAAAGCTCTGCTCTAAAATACTGGTTAATGTGGACTTAGCAGTGAACATAACACGACTTTTCTATGATGCAGCATTCCAGAGAATGTCAGAATCCAAGATGGTATTTGGCACAATTGGATTAACTATAAATGTGAAAGGAAGATGCTGATGTCCAATTGCCAGACATGTAGAGGAGAGAGCTCTTTAAAAGAAGAAAAGGGTGGCTGCCCTGGTGGCAGTAAAGTGATGCCAAGAAGGACAGGGCATCAAAGCAGCGTGCTACTCTGCAGCTCTAACATGCATACTGCAATGAGACCAGGGCAGAGATGATATTTGATGTCTTTTTTTAAAAGAGGTGGGTTATCAGATGATTTCAGCAAAGCTTTAAGGAAATACACTGACTTGGAAAGCAGAAAGGCATCAGGATGTACTAAGGGTACTGATCACCACCTCTGAAAACATTAAAGAAAAGGAGTGAATAGCACAGAAGGATGATAAACTGGAGGAACCTTAGTGGGCGTTAGCAATTCATATAGCATTTTCTCAGTAGCATGAACAGACTTTGAAATCAATGTTGATAACAGAGGAAGAATCTGTGTTGTTTATTACCTCGATGTCTTTGTTCAGGAACAAAGGCATGTGGAACCAGCCAGGCAGCACAGGGGCCCAGTGGTGTCTCCTGCAGGTGCTCGTAGGGCAGCCTTCTCGAAACTACAGGCACCTGCTTCAGTGCAGGAGGGGCCACATCTAACCAGTACACACAAATCCAGCACCACCACCCACTGCTGAGCAAAATACCAATTTGCAGTGTATCACATTTATGTCACAAATTTATCTTACAATGTACGTGAGCAAAAGCATCATTTCCTAGCAAAAAAATAAAGGAGTCCATTTGCTCTACTGCAAACTACCATAATCCAAAGATTACTGGAGGATCCTAATCAAGGACTGTAAGCTATTGTTCCAGTAACCAGTTATCAATTATTATTTTTCTACAGGTAGTCATCATTCTATATCTACTAAGTATCCTCCAGAATATCCTATTTGACATTAATGAGAAAGATGGTGCTCATGGATTTTGCTTGTTGCTGAATTTAATTATGCCTTATGGGGATTCCCTTCTGCCAATGATTAGTTGGATATTGATCCACATAACTGCAGGACCTTTTTATATTTTTATTTTTTTTAATAATTGATCTGTAAACAGACAGTTGAGAAAAGCCACACTAGGCAAGGAGAGCTTCCATTCTTCAAAATCCTGTCAATAAAAAGCTTACTAATAATCTCTAGGTGTCTTGGACCATGTCTTTTGCTGATGGAGAAAACTGAATAGCATTTCATTGAACTGGAGTCAGAGTTGTTGTTTGCAGGTTTTTTATTGTTTTATAAGACATTCCATTATTTTTATGGCCTACAACAGGTGCAGGGAAGATTATTCAGCCAAGGGCAGAAAGACCTAATCAGAGGACTGCTGTTTAGATGCTACCACCTTGATTATCCAAATATCATGGGGACAGTGAATATGTTTGCATAATTAAAGCCTTGGCTAATGGTAGTGCTTTTAAATGTAATTAATAGCTTTCTGGGGATATGATTATTTTGAAAAACAAGGAGATTGTGCTAATTGAGGTTCAGATAACTGTGGAAGAACTAACAAGAGCTAGCTTGAAATGAGTGAAGAATTATGTGAAATATTTATTAATGAAGAAATGTGAAGTTATCTTTAGTTTTTTTTTACTAGCAGATGACTTGCGGTCACAATATGTATTAATTGTAACAGAAAGCATGAAGGCAAAACTATATTCACAAAATTTGTGCAATAGTAGATTTAGAAAAGCAGCTGACAAATTCATTCCATCATTTAATGTCTTCCTTCTTTGAAAGACATTCTCACTTTGTTCAAGGTTCCTTCCTGTAAGTGTAACAGAGATAAGATACTTTCTTCCAGTAAAATTTGCATTTTTGAAAGTGATGTATGTGATTTGAGTGAATTCTTTTAAAAAAGTTGAATTATACACAATAAATTATATGCCAAAAGTCAAATTATATGCAAATATATAGAGCCCCTTCTTAGAAAAGCAAGACTCAAAAGTAGTGAAACGCTGTTCTGAGGGTCCCCCCAACAGGTTCCCCAGCCACCAGGCAGGCAAGAGTGGCTCCCAGAGTGGCTGCCCAGGGCAGGGCAAGGCTGGCTGCACTGTCTGTCCATCCGTGGGGTGGGGCACAGGGGGAGAAAGATGGCTTGGTGTCCAGCTCCATTTGGAAATCTTTTCATATGCTCATGTCTAGGCAGAGACAGCAAAATGACATAGAATCATAGAATACTTTGGTTTGGAAGGGACCTTAAGGATCAGCTAGTTCCAACCCCTGTGCCATGGGCAGGGTCACCTCTCACCAGACTAGGCTGCTCAAAGCCTCATCCAACCCAGCCTTGAACACCTCCAGGGATGGGGCAGCCACAGCTTCCCTAGGCAACCTGTGCCAGTGCCTCAGCACCCTTATGGTGAAGAAATTCTTCCTTATGTCTAGTTTGAATCTGCCCCTCTCCAGTCTATACCCATTGCCCCTGGTCCTATCAGTACCAGCCTTTGTGAACAGTCCTTCATCAGCTTTCTTGTAGCCCCTTTCAGGTACTGGAAG
This sequence comes from Piaya cayana, assembly GCA_013389865.1. Lineage (NCBI taxonomy): Eukaryota > Metazoa > Chordata > Aves > Cuculiformes > Coccyzidae > Piaya > Piaya cayana. The sequence goes on along the minus strand of WAAB01023398.1, from coordinate 195,295 downwards.
GTCTCCTCAGAGCCTTCTCTTCTCCAGGCTGAACAACCCCAACTCTCTCAGCCTGTCCTCACAGGGAAGGTGCTCCAGCCCTCGGATTATCTTCGTAGCCTCCTCTGGACCCGTTCCAACAGCTTCATATCCTTCTTATGTTGAGGATTCCAGAACTGGACACAGTACTTCAGATGAGGTCTCACAAGAGAGGAATAGAGAGACAGGATCCCCTCCCTTGTCGTGCTAGCCACACTTCTTTTGATGCAGCCCGGGACACGATTGGCCTTCTGGGCTGTGAGCACACATTTCTGGCTCATGTCGAGCTTCCCATGGACCAGCACACCCAAGTCCTTCTCTTTACATACATGCTCAAAAAAAAAAGTGTATTAGTTTTCACAAAATTTTTAACTTCACCACCACCGCCACCTTTCAAGAAATAACAGCGAGCTACTGTACCCTGCTGAGACCAGCATCTGTGCAGACAATTAAACCTTTTAGACTCCAAGCAAGGGAAACTCAGAGGAACTGGCCTTTTTCTACTACATCCTCTGAAGGATTACAGATAAATAAAAGATTTTACAAATAGCTAGGCACATACATAGTTACAAAGACATCCTGCTGATTTGTTTTTAAATAAATTTGGTTAACAATGAAGTTTTATTTTCTGAAAAATACTTGCTGATATTGGCACTTGGATCTGAAATGCAGCACTAACATCTTTGTTGTGTACCCCCTTTGGTAGGAAGCCAGAATAAAGCAGCTGAATCAATCCTTGGGTTTTATTCTTCAAATTTCACAGGAAATGATTTATCAAAACTTGATACACAATGATATGACACTAAAAAGCTCGTTATACAGCATTCCGTATTTTCTTTTAAAGTGCCTTTTATCTTCCTTAACTTTTTCTGGCATTTATCTAGGATTGGGCAAGTGATGTGGAATATTTCTGCAATGCATTTTCTCTAAGTTTATACCTGGGATTATAGTTAAGAAAGGGAATCCAAACAAGAAGGGATGCCACTGTGGAATGGGTGGTTTAAATGTGGAACAAGTTTAGTCCCTGTTCTGAAAAGGCTTAAAATCTAAACGAACAAGGTGAGCAAGGTGAAAGACTGAAATGAAGAATTATGCAAAAGGAAGATGATTGAAAAGGACACAAGTGCAGATACCATTTTTATGGCACTTTCTGCTGAAAAATGCATCTGTTGAAATTGTTCTGGCCCAGAGCTGTGTATTAACAGCTCTCAGTATTGATCACTGTACATGCTGCCCAGTGCACGTAGTGTTCTGTAGAAAGAGAAGTCCATACATTTATCAAATTACATTTCGTTCTGGGAAATGCCCACCAACAATTTCAGGTTTCCAGGCAAACAGACAGATGAGCTGTGGTTCTCCTTCCCTGCATCCACCCTGCACCCTCCGTTGTGCTGCAGGAGGGAACTCCAAAGGACAGGTGGGTGCTTTTCACACAGTGGAAAGCAGTGCTTTGGTTCACTTTGATGGGTGGAGATAATGCTAAAGAAAAGTACGCTGTGGGAAATATGCAATGCCTTCACCCTGAAATAACAGCATGTGACACTTCCCATCCTACAGAAGATGCCTTAACAAAAGTAAATTTGAAGGTAGAAGATAAGGTAATTAAGGATGTTTGGGTATGTCTCTGCATATTTTCGTATGCCTGAGCTATTACCTGGGCAGCGCATATGCTGGGTTATAGCTGCCTACAAACCCCATTGTCTGCAAACCTGAGTTGGCCTGGCAGGAGCTCTCCTAGAGAGAACAGAAGCCCTGATAGGAAGGAAGGTTTGCTTATAAACATGGAGATAAATCTTCCTTTCTGAATAAAGTGATTATGCTTCATATTTAAACAACTACCTCAGATCCAGCCTGGTGTGCAATACAACTATAATATAAACAGTGATGTTTTCAAGAGGCACCAAACCTGAAGTGATGAAAATGTTTATTTTGCTGTGAAAATACGAACTTTCACAATGTTTAATGTGCATTTAAATATTTGTTTCAAAACGGGGCTCAGATTACAAAGACAAATATTTTAAGAGGAAATAATTGTTTAATTAAATTTGCTCACCAGGTTAACTTCATAACAAGATTTATAGATTCATAACAATATTTATAGAACATGTAATTAGGAGTGTTCGTCTAGTGAATGATCACGAGATGAAAGAGCAATCCTGCTAAAGAACAACCAAAATTTAGATACCTGCAGTGCCACCCCATGGTGACACATGCTGTCCCTGCTCTGGGAGAAAACTACTGGTCAAGGGACCCTCTGCTTTCAGGTGCATTGTGCTTGAAGGAATTAGTTATATTTTCTTTCATGAATGGACTGAAATGTGTTGTGCCTCTTTACTGCTGTGCTTTAAAAAAGAGACTGTTGAATCAAACGCAAGCTTTTGGGTGATGGGCACATTATGAAGGGGGAGTCTAGTAGGTTTGCTTTGCAAATAAATTATTCTTTTGGTTCATCCGCTGAAGTCTAAGCTTAGTGAGGCCAAATGAAGATGTGTCTGTACAGCTCTGAGTGCCATCCATCCATTGCTGTTGCAATGTTGGCTTTTACTGGAGCCGAGGCACCTTTACACTTTTCCCTCTGACTCGAATTCAGTGCGAGTTTTGTGTTACAATTCCTACTGGTTCCTGAGCCTGACATATTCAAGCAATACAACAGAAAGTAATGGGAAAAATAATACTAACAGAAATTTCAACATAAATATTTTAATTGGGATTTTCATTCTCATTACCACAAAATCAAATGCAAACAGTCAACTGTAAAAGAGAGGATGGATCCATTGTAATGGACAGTGGCTTTTCCATATGGATAGTGATTCCTCAGGAAAGTTAAGCACTTTAGCCTCAAATACTTGTATACAAATAAATAAAACCCCCACTCTTGCTCATATAAGCAATCTTGTACTCTAGCAAAAGCTTCAAGAGAGCATTTATTCTGAAATAATGCAGAGCGTATACTACGTGTGTAAATAAAGTTTTCCCTAAATAAAACCAAAAAGCACAAATTTTAGAGATTAGCACTCCAAAATAATTTCAAATAATGAAGAGGTGTGCTCATTCTCCCTCTTCTGGTTGTCCTTTTCTGTTTCTATTTCATTCTTTGACAGAGACAGACACACATATGCGTACACAGCCATGTGAAGTTACGCGCACCAGAGAGGTTTATTATTACGGCATTTAGCAACCTGAAACCTGGCATGTCAAAGAGCATCAGATGGACTTCGCTTTCTGTTCAGAGGAGTGCTCCAAGGGGAGGATTCAACTTCTTACTGCATTTGACAGCTGTGCAAGAACACTTGCTTTCTCTGCATGGATGCACATAGAGAGCAGGCACTGGGGAAGTTATTGAGACAGAGGTACATGAATGCATGAAATCAGGCCCGGTATAGTTTGGTTATGCTTGATTGTGGCTGTGATGTAAGAGGCACTGAACAAAAGATTCTCATTTTATAAGAATGAAAGATGTTTGGTGCTAAGCATTTTGCCAGCTGGTGTACAAGGAATATGCCCGCTGGGGTCCTCCTTATTGCAACAAACAGAGCAGGGTCATTGCTGACTGTAGTGATGGAGGCTACAGCTACGGATTCAACACAGAGAGAGAAAAAGTGGCTTATAAAGATGACACAGACACAAAATTTACATGAGTGTTCTACGTGTAACATTTAATTATAGATGATTATGTCTTTTCAGCCCTTCATTTGCTCTGGTATCCTGCAGAGGATGCAGGCTGCTTATTCACTTCCCCAATGATGGAAGGTCCTTTCACAAACCATTAATGTGATGTGTGTTGTCAGATCTTGGACAGGAATGTCACAATGAGAGACTGAGCTGCCTTGGCAACTACCTGGGTAGTGTGGCCATTGCACTCGATTTAGTTGTCAAATCCTCAGAAGACTTAAAGATTCCACTGATGGCTTTTCCCCAGTGTTAATGAGTCAGTCTTAATACTTGTCAATGAAGCAAAATCACTAGATCCTAGTAAAAAATCACAGTGATAAATAAGATTGTGGCAATTTATCCACGTCTACTTATTTTTGTACTCAATAATAATCAAGAATTTATTTCCTGGTTAAAAAAAACCAAACCAAATCCTCGCATGACAAAAGAGCTGATTTAGTATAAACAGTAGTGAATGCAATGCTGGAGAAGCCTTACATCCCAGGAAATTAATGTCTAAATACGTGGGAAGCAGATGCTGATGATCCATACTATAATTAGCCAACACCACCATGCTGAGTGTCAATAGTGTTTGGCTGATACAGCTCTTTTAGTGGAACAGCGATATTTGACAAAGAAGGGACTCATTCTGCATGTCAAAAGTCTCTACTTCGTCATGACATTTAAATGGCACAGATTATAATCAAATCTTTTAATGAAAGACCTTATTTGTAGTTGAACTGAATGGCCAACCCGCTTTTATGTTTTAATGTAAAAAACTTCCTTGATGCCAATTTCTATATACTATTTGATTTAATCTCTAATTTGGTATACCTACCGTAACTTTCATATGCAGTCTATTTCTTATCTGCCTTTGAGATTTTAATTTATTTTAATAATGATGCATATTTGCAAACCATAAATAATATTAGCAATTTCATAGAATTTGGTAGGAAAAAAAAATACTTTACAATCAGCAATGTATTTTCCAATAACATCTGGGTATTTTTTTCTCTTAGTACTATCCGCTGATTTTACATAAGACATTTGTCAAAGCTTTTTCTCTCAGTGTTCATCATTAACCTGACTGTCAAATACATTCCTGTCTCATATTCAGTTTTATAACGTTGTACATCCAAATGATTTGGCACAGTTCTCACATAAGCGTTTGTTATTCAGGTCTAAGTCAATCAAGGAAACAATACTGTAAGTGTATTGGATAGGTTTTAGATACCCCAGAGACTGGTCACTCAGAAGGAGAAGTAAGCAATATCTGATGAATTATTTGTCTAATCATGTCTTTACAACCAAATAGATGTGATTTAACAAAGAGCAGCTTCTCTGTTTGGGGTCCTGCAACTTAAGGCAAGACTAATCCAAGTACATTAAGTAAGGGTAAGGCTAACTTTGAAGTTCATGTTATAATATGTTTACAGGAAAAAAAAACATAGAATTTGGTAGGATATCTGAATATCTTGATACCTAGACAGGTATCTGAACATCTTGAACAAATTTCAAGAGGAAGTTCGTGTTTTGCCCAACTCCAGATTAATGGGCATCTTGGGGTTATCAAATTCCTCTTATCAGGGCATAGGCTGCAGGAGAGAGCTGCTCCTAACCACCTTTTGCTCAGGAATCAGCCATACTTTTAAGGAAATGTTTCTTACCTTTTTTCTTTTCAGTGAAGCTAACTTTGAAAATGTGAGGGCAAAGGGAGTCATGTGGCTCTTCCTCAGGAAGACTGATATTGTTTCATGGATGGTAACTGCCCTGGTATCCCTAGAGGGTATTATCTCAGTGGTGACAGAGCTATTATAAAGGTCACATCCTTGCTCCTCAAATCCTGCACCATTTTTCTGTGGGAGAGGAGTTTGCAGCTGCACAAGGAGAAAAAGGAACTGGCACACCAGGGGATACAGGGCCATGGCACAGCTGGCAGCATAACCAATGATTTCAGGTCTGCATTGCAGTCCTGTCCAAGAGGAATCAGAATTGTAAGGTGTCATAGAGGCATTACAGCTGCCTTTCCAGCAATGAGTAATCATTCCTCATTTACTGTCACCTCATGCGAGTCCCAGCTTCCATTTACAATTCCCATTCAGCATTCAGTTTGTTATATTTTACCTTAGAGTGATGAAGGTGTTTTTTAGGATGAACACTGAGCAGTAATATTAAAAGATTACGCCTCACATTTAGGGTCCCTTTATGATATGTTAGAAAATTAATATTACTTGCTTTTTTTAAAATAAAATTTTACCTTAGTTACTTAACCAGTGAAAACTGAAATGTTTGATTAACGTAAAATATGATGTGTTTCATCTTCTGTACAGCCTGAAGGCTCCAAGGTTTTTCCATTTAGTATCAAAAAGGTTTCGTAGTAAATCACCATATGATACTCATAACGACACACATTCAGGTTGCTCAAAGCCTCGTCCAACCTGTCCTTTAACACCCCAGTCCCTGGAGGTATTCAAGGCCAGGTTGGACAAGGCTTTGAGCAGCCTGATCTAGGGGAAGATATTCCTGCCCATGACAGTGGGGTTAGAACTGGATGAATTTTATGGTCCCTTTCAACCCAAACCCTTCTGTGATTCTATAATTCTATAAGTAAAGATATAAAAGTCTTGTTCTGTGTTATTCTGAGCCTGATTTAATTCTGAAATCTTTATTTTTTTATTGACTGTGAAACACTGTGATTTACCAAACCCTGATATAGGATAAGACATATAAAACACTTGCATCTCACACAACTCAGTACAGAGCCTGCATGCTGTTTGCACTTGAATGGTGCACTTAGTTTTTCTAAGGTATTTTTTTTAAAAAATGAGGTAGATGTGTTGCTCCCCACCACCACTATAGTGAGCACACAATTCAGAATGTTAAGCACATACAGTTTCTTACTTAAATTTAGTTCCTGCTTTTTCTTTATAGATTATTACCTTTTAGCAACTTGGGTTGAGCAGCAAAGTTTCCCAATGATGAGTGTGAGGAGATAATCAGAAGCAGCTGAGCCTTTTTAGCTGTCACTGCACCAACAGCTCAACAGGAGCTCATTTATTCAGGTTTATAAGCAGCTGGAAGTAGAGGCTTGTAGAAAGGGCTTAGGTAGAGATTTAGGTTGTTTTAGGCCTTTTATGGCTTTCTGTACAGTGTCTGACTAGAGGAGTGTGAAGATGCTGGGAAGTGGGAGCTGGGTTTGGGTGATGATTTCAGGTCTGCAGATCAGCAGTGCAGTGACTGGTGGAGACAGCCCTTTAAGGCATATAAATTATAGCAATGTATGTAGAAAATCTTTCTCACTAGGCTTTTTTCCTAGTTTTTGGTGGTGGGGTGTTGTGTTTTGGTTTTTGTGTGTGTTTGGTTTTTTTTTTTAATTTATCCTCTAATTATATCCATTCTGATACAGCTGCTATTGTAGGCCAGATTTATACCAATATTTTATTCTTCTGCACTTTAAGTCCTTTTCATATTAATGTCTGTGCTGCTTGAAACACTGCATTTGAAGCATTATGGGTACTTTATTTCTCTTCCTTGAACAAATGGCATTGTGACAGGAGAGTCAGTAAAGCACCACTTAACATTGGAAAGACTGTCAATAAATCTGTTGAACTCCAAAGAATAGATTTAGCTTTCAGATTTGTAGATTTTTCTGAGGTGTTTTATTGTGTAATAGGCTGTATTTCTGATTCATAGACAATTTCTTTCTTTTTTTTTTTTTTTAAATGAAGACAGAGTAAAAGCCTGATGGGTTCACAGTAACTGATGTACTAGGCTGTATTAGAGATTTACTGGACTCCAGATGAACTGTTTTCTCAAAGTCTTATTGTCAATAGTTGCATCCCACTACTAAATAAATTGGATGAGAACTCCATTGACAGTATGGTATACAGATGCTTGCAGAAGAAATAAGATGCATTATTTCACATAGATAACAAAGGATAAACAAGTAATGAAATGCTCTCTAAAGGGGAAGTGAGAGGGGGAGCTGAAATTCCTTGAGCTTCTGGAACGTTTTCAAAATTAGTCACTCATTATTTAACAATGCTGTGTTCAAGGCCCAGGCCACAGTAACTGTGCGGATTATCTCAGCTGAACTCTACCATCTTGTGGGTTCCCAGGAAATTACAGTCTCGGTATCAAAATCATCTTAAGTTCATCAAACTAAAATTACTGAAAACAATGCTGTTCTTACAACTAAATGACATACTATGAACAGAATTAAATCTTTTCTGTAATTTGCGCATTCCATTTGTGACTTTCTGAGCCATAATAAAACACATACCTCACCCATTACAGTATTTGCCAGTTCTTTTACACATTTCTAACTTGACCTGTGGAAGTTTTACAGTGCCAATAGAAAAGAGTAATGCAAACCTGTAGTTGCTTAGGCTTTTAAAATTTGTGACAAGGAAATCAGAACAATAAAACTCTAAATAAAGAAGTAAACAAGAAAGAAACATTAGCAATTGCTTTGAGAATCACTTTCATTTTTTCTGGGCTGTTAAGGTGGGGTTAACTGCAGGTGTTCTGGTGAGATTTTGGCTGAGAATTGCAAGATTTTTATTTGTTTGGGGAGGTTTTTGTGTGGTGCTTTTTTTTGTTTAGGTTTTCAAGTTTTTTTTTCCTGTTTGGAAGCAATGGGAATCTGATGTGAACCTTCTGTTCATTTGAAGGGAATCTGACTTTGAGTAGGATAAAGCTGAATTTAGCACTCGAATTGTAGAGGATGTATTTAAGAATATTTAAAAAGGAAGTAGCTGCTGACATTAGCAGGGGTTTAGCAGCAGCCAGGTCATGAGCTATGAAAAAAAAAAAGCCCTTAAGGTGTAAAGAGAAATGCCACAGCCACAATATACAGTTAAGAGCACTGCTGAGTACTACTCTAGCTGTTAAAGGGGAAAAAATAACACAACCCCTACTGTTGCAGACAGGTACTGAAAATTAAAACTGTGCTGTTTAGACCAGGATATTCCTAGGCTATAAAACATGGCAGGAGAAATATGTTAATGGTTTTTGGTTTGTGTGTTTTGGTTTGTTTTTTGTTTGGTTGTTGTTTTTTTTTCTTTTAAGTGTAATGAGTATATTAAGTGCTAAATATCAAAAGACCAATTCAGCTCTCATTAGCGTGACTGGGAAGGCAACTGAGAATTGAATCAAACTCAGAAGAGCTGTATGATGCTGTCCTTATCCAGGATGACGTGATCCTCAGTAACGCGTTATGACTATCCCAGTCTAAATTCTTTAGTGTCGGGGCAAGTGGAACATATATGTTGCAAGGACCAAACATGACATATAAATAACAATGCTCTGTGATGTTTAATCTATTTTGCCTTTTGTTATTAACTCATTCTGCTCGCAATGACATGGGAACCACATCAAGCTCCCTTGCAGCCTTGGTAGGAGACAAGCACACAGCCACAGCAAGGGAAGGAAGAAATAGTCGACTTCTGCTATTTTTTTCCTGTAAGTAGTGAAATTGTGTGTGCGTGGTGAAAATAACACTGCCCATGTCTGCAGATAGGATTTCCTATATCGTATCAATTTCCAGGAAGAGTTTCTGTATTGAGGTTATAGTTCTGAGCCCTATGATGGTGTTTGTCAAAAAGTCCCAGGCAGAGCTGATTTATGTCCCCGGGTCTCATTAAATCATACTTTCCCCTCTGTCTTTTCCAGGAATAGGAGCAATTGTATATGTTCACATTTACAAATTTTAAAATATGATTTTCAACTGATGACATGTGGAGCTCAGGAGTTCCAGGAGCAACTCCTGAAAGTCCCTATGAAAGGCAATTGTGGAAAAACAACGCTTTTGTCAGGAAGCCTAAATGAAATGTAGTTGTACTGCTGCCTTGCTTACTCTTGACTACAGGTTGGCATGTGTTATTTCCATCTCTCCTGTCACCTCATAGTTGGCCACCTGTACTCAAGCCTCTGTTTTTATGCAGAATAATAATGAGAAGGTTGGGTTCAATGGTTGTTAATTTAAATGGACATTTTTCTGCCTCTGTGACTGCTCTGTGTCATTTTTCTGCCTCTGTGTCATGAGAAAAAGTATTATAATAATATTTTTCTCCTATAACATCAAAGAAACGAGAATGGAGCAGAGGTATTTCCAGCTGCATCTGCCCCTAACTGAAATAAAAAGCAGTGTTACAAATCTGAATGCAGTAGGAGAAGCAGCTCAGTAAAAGAACCAAAGAGAACTAGCTCTATTCATTCACCTAACGGATGTTGCACCTTCTTAAGAAGCAATGTCTCAGATGAGGCAGTGGAAAAAGGTGAATCCATTTTCAGATTAAAAGCTAGGAAAATATTCTGAGAAATTAAGCAACTGAACAAGAAGCTGGTAAGAAAAGGCTGGAAATTCTTATCCTTTGCAAATGCACATTTATAGAATACAACTAATAAAATCCCACTTTGCCATCAAGTTTTGTAGTAGAAAATTCACAATTTTATAATAAGACCTAGAATTTCCCATTACTGGGCTGGTCTACGGCCTGAAACAACACTTCAGAGAGGGAAGCAGATTCCAAAATGTGCCTATGATAAACCAGTATGAAGCTTGATAATCTTGGGCTGCTTTGAGGATATTCACAATTCTCAAGCAATTTGGTCATCATAGCACCTCCAATAAAGTCCTGCCAGAACATGGAAATATCACCTCTGAGGGGTTTTATAGGCCCATAAAACAAGCTGGCTTGAATTGGCATCAAGACATAGAATATAAGCCTTAACAACAACAAAGAAAGAATTCTCAAATGTTGCTTTATGTGAGTAATGACAAGACTGGTCCCATGGTAAAAGCTCCTGCAAAAACCTCACACAAGACTACTGATGAGGAAAACATTTGTTTTCTTCAAACACAAAAAAAGGAGAAAGAAATATAATGAAAACCAATACTGTACAAGTCAAAGACTGTAGTTCTGATGTTGGCTGCTGTAAAATGATACAGCTTTACAAATTACATAAAACCTTAGTGAGTGACATAAATGGAAATTTACCCTGTCCTGCCTGAAATCAATCCTTCCCCAAAACTGACAAATAAAAATAAAGTTAATGCTCTTAAATAAAAGGAGCTTAGACAATTGACCTGAAACGTGGACACCTGCAAATGCAACTTATGTCTTAACCCCTGTATCAAGTGCTAGTTTAGAGGCCTATATCATATTTCAAGATAATCAAATTGGGTTTATTGACTTTCTACTGAATGTTAAGACTATGAGGCAGCATGGCTTGAAGAAATGACTGATATATCTAAGTATGTGCTTTACATTTTGACTGAAGTATAATTCTGCCAGGAAAGTAAATATTTTTGTTAACTGTATTCAGTGGTCTGAAAGTTCTCCTCCATTCTTGGCAGCTGCTGTAGATACGCTTTATAATCTATCTCTTTTCCTGGCATACAATGGCTGGGTACAATAACATCAGCAAAGCAGTTACTCTGAATTCTGTTATTTTTAGAAAGATAGGGAAAGAACAACATAAGAATAACTCTTGGCTGAAATGCTCATTTTAGACGAATCCTTGAGTATATTAATGGAATACTAAGACACAGTCAGATTTTAATACTAAACTTTGACACAAGCTGGAGAAAGACAAACTGGTTACTCTGTTGTCTGTGGTACAGCCACAGAAGGCTCCTGTGGAATGCAAGCACAGAAGTAAAGCAATGAGTGGCAAGCTGGTTTGCAACATATTTAAGCATGGGATTTATCTCAGAAACAAACAAATCTAATAAAAAGTGAGTTTGATATTGCTTTTGTGAGTAGTGATATTAGTGGGATGTTCCTGCCCGTGGCAGGGGGGTTGGAACTAGATGATCTTTAAGGTCCCTTCCAACCCAAATATTTTATGATTTATGATTCTATTTCATTTGATCCTATATGAATCCTGATAAAATATCCCTGCTCAGAAAGCAGTCTGCATTCACTACAGTCACACAAGTTGGCTGTTGGACCTAAAACCATAAGTTAATTGGTTACCCTCATTCTGTTAAGGTGTTTTAGTGGTTCTACCAGGAGCCATACAGTCTTGGTCAAACACCATTTCAGATTTTTATCAATGGTCTAGAGAGAAATAAAATCAATTCTTATAAAAACATCTGCCCACAGCAAAATTTCTGGTGTAGCAAAATGCTAAGTCAGTTATTCAAAGCAATTTGCAAAGAGTTTTCACTGAGATACAACACACACTGTAGGAGTGGTAATGTCCCCAGACAAGCTGCATTATTGCCATTTACTCCTGGGAAGCTAAATGTGCACCAAAATGCTTTTTAACGTAGCATAAAGTTGTGTATATAGGATCAAGGAGCATAATTTACATGAACAGGGTAGCTCTTGGTATATTGCTAAGATATACTAAGATTTTAAAAAACTATCTGCCCAATTGCCTGACTACAAAGTTCCCCAGCTCAGTGCTGAAGAGAAGTAAATGGATTTCATTGCTTTCTGTAAGAGCACAGGAATATCTTCCTAGAGCCACATCATGACACTTCCATTATACATCATCCCAGTAAAACCAGAAACTACTTCCTGGGAAGCTCTAGGTGGTTTTCTGGGAAGCTTCCAGCTCCACAATGTGCCCTTTCCAGAATGACATTAGGCAGATGAGAAGACCATGTCCATCCTAAAAGGACTCTGATGTCTCCTGCTGTAAATGATTCTATGGTCACCTGCAGACCCCAGCCTCATTTGTATTGGAAAAGACCTTTAAGATCATTGAGTCCAACTGTAATGATGTAAGTGTGGGCAGAATTCCAGCTGCCTGAAAGGAAAAATGAAAATGCCCAATGCCATGTCCTGCATTACTCGGGAGTGCATCAAACAGGTCTTTTGCAGTCTTGCCTTAGGCTCATCACATACAAAACACAGACACCTACCTGCCAGAGCCCCTAAATTTGTAATCAGTTTCTATTTCAGCTGCAGAACAAAGTTCTCTCACTTGTCTGATTATAAGCCTGAGACTTCTGAGGATGGTGTGAGATAATAGGTATGCATCCAATTTTTGTTTAGCTTACACAGCAAGATAACATGCTTAAAAACTTCCTTTCCTTCCTATAACATTTTAAATTTAATTCATCAGCCCTCTACTTGCTTCTGTACATTCTGTGCCTTCCAGCGCAACATTTCAGCAGCATCACTGGCCACTTTAGGCAAAACAGTATTGGAAACACATTAAACTTGACGGCCAGATGTGTTGATCTGTTGACACTGGACACTGAAGTCACTATTAAGACTTAGCAGTGGAGTGCAAGCTGGACAGTGTTGGGATTAGAGTGCTTTTATTTCTATCTGGAGGTGAAAGCCTGATGAAGNCACACACTGTAGGAGTGGTAATGTCCCCAGACAAGCTGCATTATTGCCATTTACTCCTGGGAAGCTAAATGTGCACCAAAATGCTTTTTAACGTAGCATAAAGTTGTGTATATAGGATCAAGGAGCATAGTTTACACGAACAGGGTAGCTCTTGGTATATTTCTAAGATAGTAAGATTTTAAAAATCTATCTGCCTAATTTTCTGACTACAAAGTTCCCCAGTTCAATGCTGAAGAGAAGTAAATGGATTTCATTGCTTTCTGTAAGAGCACAGGAATATCTTCCTAGAGCCACATCATGACACTTCCATTATACATCATCCCAGTAAAACCAGAAACTACTTCCTGGGAAGCTCTAGGTGGTTTTCTGGGAAGCTTCCAGCTCCACAATGTGCCCTTTCCAGAATGACATTAGGCAGGTGAGAAGACCATGTCCATCCTAAAAGGACTCTGATGTCTCCTTCTGTAAATGATTCTATGGTCACCTGCAGACCCCAGCCTCATTTGTATTGGAAAAGACCTTTAAGATCATTGAGTCCAACTGTAATGATGTAAGTGTGGGCAGGATTCCAGCTGCCTGCAAGGAAAAATGCAAATGCCCCATGCCAAGTCCTGCATTACTCGGGAGTGCATCAAACAGTTCTTTTGTGGTCTTGCCTTCGGCTCATCACATACAAAATACAGACACCTACCTGCCAAATCCCCTAAATTTGTAATCAGTTTCTATTTCAGCCACGGAACAAAGTTCTCTCACTTGTCTGATTATAAGCCTGAGACTTCTGAGGACCGTGTGAGATAATAGGTATGCATCCAATTTTTATTTAGCTTACACAGCAAGATAACATGCTTAAGAACTTCCTTTCCTTCCCATATTGTTTTAAATTTCATTAATCAGCCCTCTACTTTCTTCTGTACATTCTGTGCCTTCCTCCAGCACAAGATTTCAGCAGCATCACTGGCCACTTTAGGCAAAACAGTATTGGAAACACATTAAACTTGACGGCCAGATGTGTTGATCTGTTGACACTGGACACTGAAGTCACTATTAAGACTTAGCGGTGGAGTGAAAGCTGGACAGTGTTGGGATTAGAGNCCCTTCTCTCTATTATTATTTTTTTTGCTATTAAGCAAAAAATCTTTCTTAAAATGCCCAGAATTTTAGGTTTTTAAAGTAACTCGGGTAGTACTTCCACTGGGTCATAGTTTTCACGAGCTTTAGTCCTTTAGCAGCTTTCTTAAGCCAAATAAGTCATAGGTTTATTTTAGTTTCAGCCTGAAAAACAGAGGCAAACTGCTGAGAGTGATGAATGATTTCTCTCCTGCTTTCTGCTCCAGCAAGTTCCTCAAAACTACTTTTTTCTGAAGGCAGGGTGGGGAGTCCTCACCTCAGCCAGCACTCTTCTTACCTGAGAAGACCTGGACCAACAAGACCTGGACGCAGGGGACCTGTGAGCCAAGTGTTCCTTATTGCCTTTTTTTTCCTTTTGTCTTAGCCTGCCTTTTTACCACTGAAATAAAAATAATGCAGTGTTTGTGACAGTCACATATGAACTTTCATACAAAGTGTTCATCTTTCAGGAAGCAAAATTAGGGGCAGTGACAGAGGAAAGATGGGATGCTGAGGAATTTATCACACTGCTCCTTTAACTTATTTGAAACATATTGTGCTGACAGTAGCAGTGACGGCACAGGGAGGCTTGTGTTGGTTTATATCTACCATGCCTGGTTCAATTTCAATGGATTTTTTTTTTCTTAGCCATTAAAATAACTTGTTTTAAAAAATAAAAAGAATAAAGTAAAATTGTTCTTAAAACATCTCCAGACTTTGGCCATGTCNTTTTTTTCTTTCCTTCCTTCTCTCTATTATTATTATTATTCTTTTGATATTAAGCAAAAAACCTTTCTTAAAGTGCCCAGANATCCCTGGATGAACTGATGTAGTGGGATGTCCCTGCCCATGGCAGGGAGGTTGGAATTAGATGATCTTTATGGTCCCTAACTATTCTATGATTCTATGTTTCAAATAGAAGCTCACATCAAAAATACAATACAGCTGCAATAAGAATGTTATAATTTTATTTTGCCTGAAATTGTTCTAGTAACTGAAAATTGGCTGTAAAGTTTTATATAATTTTCTGTAAACCTTATCATTAGAAAAGCACCTTATGCAAGTTCCCGTGCAATGGAATTTTGATATATTTCAACACCAGCAATGTAGAAGTTGGGCTTTCTCTTTTGTGGGTAGCTTGTATCTAGCAATACATCTAGGCTAGCTTTACATCTATAGATACAAAAGGCTTGATCAAATTCTGTTTCTGAAACAATTTACTGATATTTACAGGCTACATATTTAATCAGTAATATAATACCAAATATTAAATTACATGGCCTGTAAACTGACAAATAGATACTGTTTGATTCATTATCATATGTGAGCTGCAAAATTTTGCAATGTGTTGTTTTGTGTTGATGCAACGCAAGGGGCACATCTCAAAATACTGGTATCCAATATTGACAGGCATTATTTGTGAATGTCTAGAAGAGAAAAATATGGTGTTCTAAGCCCTATTGTTTAGATATTGTCCTGTTTTCTAGATATTATCTTTTACAGTATTTTATACAATTTGCTTAACTAAAACATACATATTTAAAAGGCTGATGTTGACCTCTCATATACTTGAATTTGCACACTTTTGCAGTTGTATATTCAGTTTTGACATTTGAGAGAAGAACCCAGAGGGAAGTGTAAACTGTGGGAACAGAAGATCTTGAACAATGTTAGAGCAAGATTGTTTCTGTTCCACACATAAAATACTTGGTTAATGATTCATTCTGACCTATTCATTAGTGAACGGACCCAAATCCTCTCAGGGGGTGTGAGAATGCCCACCGTGTTTCCCAGTGCTGTGGTTTTGACTTAGAGGTAAAATATAGCCTGCAGATGTGAAAAATCCCATGTAGAGAAAAAAGTCTATTGATTAAGACATGGTGAATGCCTAAAGAGTTATTCTAGACAAGTCTGATATTAATTTATGTTGTTAGTTCTTCCCCTCCATCCCATATAATCTATTTTTTTCTTGCAAATACAATATTACCTCTGTTTTCTCCTGATTCTAAACACCTCGTCTAAACTGTGAGCATTTTAATAATACAAAGAAGCCACCCAGATATGCCGGGCTGCCTTTCGAGGAGACCCACTGAATTGCTCGCTGCAGGCAGGGGTCGATGCACGCCTGTAGATGGAGTTAAATATCAAAGAACCGGTGCAGACCTTAACAGCCTTATGTGATCCAGACAGTCAGACAGGACCGATGATCCCGTCTTCACTGTCACATCAGTTTACTGTCAAGTTCCTTGCAAGAGGAATGGAGGTGTTTCCACTAAGAATAGTTTCTAGATAAAGTTGCTATCTCCTGCTGAACCAGCTAGTGCAGCTGGAAAAAGCAGAGCGCTTTCAGGCACCAAAGTCCTCCTCCAGGACAGCAGCAAAGTGCAAAACTAAATATGGGCTGAGGGCAGCTGTATCCAAGAGGAAAGCTCTGCCACCACAACAGTGCTGGCACAGGGTGGGCATGCAGGGGGGATGAGTGCTGAGCACCAAATTTCCCAGCCACACCAGCCCTCCCAGATGGCTGCGGTGCCCATAGGGTCAAGTCTGGCAATAGGCACGAAGCTCCATCACCCAACAGAAAAGGGCATTTGCAGGAGTAAATGGACTGAAATATCTTTTTGCATTAAATGACAATACCAGCCAGAACCAGGAACCACCGTTTTTTCCTTACTAACCACTTCCAGTCAAGGCTCCTGCTAATGTTTATTTGATCTCCCTTTTTCCATCATATCCAGAAGAATAGGGGGAAATAAACTGCCTTTGACACCTTATCCTCAGAGTTCTTCCAACTCCACATTACTCATACACTCTCATTAACTTCTTTCACCTAACTTATCTTTTCTTACTTTTCCAAGTTGGAAAATCCACTGTAAGGTTCAGTCCTCACAGGGATGGGCCACTAACCTCTGTATTTGCTGATTTGTCACATGGCTATGCTGGATTCACCTTGTTCGACTTAAATGCTGCCTACGTGTTGTTTGGCCACTGTGTTTACACCCGTGATTGCACATTAAGATTGAAAAACTCAAAATTAGACTTTTGCTTCTATTGGCACTGCTGGCTTTGAGGCTGTCCTTGCCCTCACACTCGGCGGTGACCACACGCAGACTGGATTAGGGCTTTCTGGGTCATTTAAAGGTCACTTTTTCGGGATGAAAGCACATTTGAACTCTGGGTCTGTCGAGGGTCTCACCTAGAGCAAGCCCACTGCTCCCACACGAGGCTCCTGCGTCCATGTGATGCTTTCCCTCTCCCCTGCATCCAGCACAGCCCACAGCAGCCTCCAGCAGTCCCCCAGCTCCAGTGCAGCCCCTAGAACCCAATGCAGCCCCTAGAACCCAATGCAGCCCCCTGCACCCAGTGCAGCCCCCTGCACCCAGTGCAGCTCCCAGCACCAAGCGCAGCATCCAGCAGACCCCTCAGCCCCCAGCGTAGCCCCCAGTACCACACGTAGCCCCCAGCCCAGCAGCCAGCGCAGCCCTAGCCCAGCCTCTAGCCCCCAGTGCAGCCCCCAACAGCACTCCAGCACCCAGTGCAGCCTCCCAGAGCAGCCCCCAGCTCCTAGTGCAGCCCCAAACAGCAACCCCGCATCAAATGCAGTCCCCTGCACCCAATGCAGTCTCCAGCAGACCCGTGCACCCAGGGCAGCCCCCCAGCATCCAGCGCAGCACCCAGCAGGCCCCCAGCACATCTCCCTGCACCCAATGCAGCCCCCTGTACCCAGTGTAGCATCCAGCAGACCCCAGCACACCGCCCTGCACCCAATGCAGCACCCAGAGTCCCCCAGCACTCAGAACAGCCCCTAGTGCAGCCCCTAGCTCCCAGTGCAGCCCCCTACATCCAGCACATCCCCTAGCACCCAGCAGCCCCCCAGCCTCCAGCACAGCCCCTAGCCCCCATAGCCCCTCGTGCAGCCCCAAAGAGCCCCCCAGCACCCAGAACAGCCCCCATTTCAGCCACCTGCATCCAGCACACCCCCTTGCACCCCGCAGCCCCCCAGCACAGGATCCAGCACAGCCTGCAGCAGCCCCCCAGCCTCCAGCACAGCCCCTAGCCCCCATAGCCCCTCGTGCAGCCCCAAAGAGCCCCCAGCACCCAGTGCAGCACCCAGCACATCGTCCAGCACCCAGCACAGCCCGAGCAGGCCCCCAGCACAGCACCCAGCACAGCCCGCAGCAGCCCTCCCGGACCTCAGAGCAGCCCCTAGCCCTCAGTCCAGCCCGCAACAGCCCCCAGACCCAGCGCAGCACCCAACACATCCCCACGCAGCCCGTGCAGCCCCGAAGAGCCCCCAGCACTCATCGCAGCACTCAGCACACGCACCAGCAGCCCCCTGCAGCCCCCCAGCTCAGCCCCCAGCCCCGCATCCCCGCGGCGGGACAGCAGGGGGCGCTCCCGGCCCGCGCTTGCAGCCGGCGGCGGTCCCGGGACGCCCATCCCGCTCCGCCGCGCGCCTGGAAGTTTGAGCCGCTCGCAAGGCGGCGGAGCAGCTTCCCGGGGACAACGCGTTCCCGGCTTTAACCCCTTACGCTCCCCCCCAAGACGCGATAACAACCCTTTCAAGCTCCTCCGGGAGCCGCTTTAACAAACAAGACGCCGAGCGTCCCCCCCACCCCGCCGCGTCCCTCGTCGTGCGGGACGGTCCCCACCGCCCCGGCTCCCGCTTTGGCCGCGGGGCAGCGGTCGGCCGGGGGAGCGGAGCGGGACCCCCGGCGCTGCGGGGCCCCTGCGGGGCGGGGCGGAGGGCGGGGCGGCGGCGGGGCGGCCAATGGGAGCCGGGGGGGGAGCCGGCGCGGGGCGTCAAGAAGGGAAGAGAGCAATGAGCGCCCGGCAAAGCCGGGGCCGGGCGGCGGCGGAGGAGGAGGGTCCGCGGGGTTTGGATTTTGGCGAGCGCGCCCCGGTGAGCGGCCGGCAGCCGGGGATGGTGGAGGGGAGGAGGAGGAGCGGCGGAGAGCGGGGGTGCCGGCGGTAGGAGGCGGCGATGCGGAGCGCGGTCCCCGTGAGCGGCGAGGAGAGAGGGAAGGGGAGCGGGGGAAAGGGGCTCCCGCGTCCCGGCATGGGCCGCCCCGGGGCTCCGCTGCCGCTGCTGCTGGCGCTGGCGCTGCTGCCGCCGCCGCCGGGCGCCGCCGCCGAGCCCCGGCAGGTCTTCCAGGTGCTGGAGGAGCAGCCGCCCGGCACCTGGGTGGGCACGGTGGCCACCCGGCCCGGCTTCACCTACCGCCTGAGCGAGCATCACGCCCTCTTCTCCATCAACGCCACGTCGGGCGCCCTGCACACCCGCGCCGCCATCGACCGCGAGAGCCTGGCCAGCGACGTGGTGGACCTGGTGGTGCTCTCCAGCCAGCCCACCTACCCCAGCGAGGTGCGGGTCCTGGTGCTCGACCTCAACGACAACGCGCCCGTCTTCCCGGACCCCTCGGTCGCGGTCACCTTCAAGGAGGACACGGGCGGCGGCCGCCAGCTCATCCTGGACACGGCCACCGACGCCGACAGCGGCACCAACGGCGTGGATCACGGCTCCTATCGCATCGTGGCCGGCAACGAGGAGGGCCGGTTCCGCCTCAACGTCACCCTCAACCCCAGCGGGGAAGGAGCCTTCTTGCACCTGGTTTCCCGGGGCGGGCTGGACCGGGAGGCCACCCCAGCCTACCGGCTCTTGGTGCAGGTGGAGGACAAGGGCGAGCCCCGTCGGCGAGGGTACCTCCGGGTCAACGTGACCGTCCAGGACATCAACGACAACCCGCCCGTCTTCAGCCGGACTCTTTACGAGGCGCGAGTGCCCGAGGACGCTCCTGTTGGGGCCAGCGTTCTCCAGGTGGCTGCAGCCGACGCTGATGAAGGCACCAACGCTGACATCCGCTACCGGCTGGAAGGAGGCGACGGTGGCGGTGTTGGTGAGGGGGCTGGCGGCCTCCCGTTTGAAGTGGACCCCGAGAGCGGGGTGATCTGGATACGGGAACGCCTGGACTACGAGACGCGCCAGCAGTACTCGCTGACCGTGCAGGCCACGGACCGGGGGGTGCCGGCGCTGAGCGGCCGGGCCGAGGCCCTCATCCGCTTGCTCGACGTCAACGACAACGAGCCCCGGGTGAAGTTCCGCTACTTCCCGGCCACCTCCCGCTTCGCCTCCGTGGATGAGAATGCGGCTCCTGGCACAGTGGTGGCTCTGTTGACGGTGAGCGATGCCGACTCTCCTGCAGCCAATGGGAACATCTCCGTATCCATCCTGGCGGGAAACGAGCAGCGGCACTTCGAGGTGCACAGCAGTAAGGTACCCAACCTCAGCCTCATAAAGGTAGCTGCCGCGTTGGACCGGGAGCGCATCCCAGCCTATAACCTTACGGTGGCGGTGGCCGATAACTATGGGGCCCCGCCACCGCCACCAGGTTCCCCCACTTCTTCAGTTTCCCCTGATGGGACAGTGGCGGCTCCGGTGAGCCGCTCGTCAGTAGCTAGCTTGGTGATCTTTGTGAATGACATTAACGACCACCCCCCTGTCTTTGGGCAGTCGGTCTATATGGTGAACATCAGCGAGGAGGTGCCCCAGGGCAGCTACGTGCGGGGCCTGAGTGCCACGGACCGTGACTCGGGCCTCAATGCCAACCTCAAATACAGCATCGTCTCTGGCAACGAGCTTGGCTGGTTTCGCATCAGCGAGCACAGCGGGCTGGTCACCACGGCTGGCCCTGAGGGTGGCACCACTGGGCACGCTGTGGGCACATCTGTCTCCAGTGGGCTGGACCGGGAGACTGCTTCTCAGGTGGTGCTCAACATCAGTGCCCGTGACCAGGGCGTGCAGCCCAAGTTCTCCTATGCGCAGCTGGTGGTGACTATCCTGGATGTCAATGACAACAAACCTCGCTTCACTCAGCCTGAGGGCTACCAGGTGTCTGTGGCCGAGAACTCCCCATCAGGAACTGAGCTGCTGGTCCTGAGTGCCACAGATGGGGACCTGGGGGACAATGGGACTGTCCGCTTCTCCCTGCAGGAGGCAGAGCCACCACTGGCAGCGGTTGGCCCTTCCTCAGTGACACCTCGCCATATCTTTCGCTTGGATCCTGTGTCGGGCAAGCTCAGCACCATCTCGCAGCTGGATCGGGAGGAGCAGGCTTACTTCTCCCTGCAGGTCCTGGCCACTGATTTGGGCTCTCCTCCCCTTTCCTCGATAGCCCGAGTTAACGTGAGTCTCCTGGATGTGAATGACAATAGCCCTGTGTTTTACCCTGTTCAGTATTTTGCCCATATCCAAGAGAATGAGCCAGCTGGAACTTATGTGACCACAGTGTCTGCCAGGGACCCTGATCTGGGACCCAATGGGACAGTCAAGTACAGCATCTCAGCTGGAGACACCTCCAGGTTTCGGGTCCATGGCCAGACAGGGGTCATTACAACAAAAACAGCCCTCGACAGGGAGGAGAAAACTGCTTACCAGTTGCAGATCGTAGCCACTGATGGTGGCCACCTTCAGTCACAGAACCAAGCCATTGTCACCATCACTGTCCTGGACACGCAGGACAATCCACCTGTTTTCAGCCAGAGCATGTACAGTTTTGTTGTCTTTGAAAATGTTGCCCTAGGCTACCACGTAGGTACTGTTTTTGCTTCCACAATGGACCTCAACACCAACATCAGTTACCTTATTACAACAGGTGACCAAAGGGGCATGTTTTCTATCAACAGAGCGACAGGGCAGATCACCACAGCCAGTATTATTGACAGGGAGGAGCAAGCCTTTTACCAGCTGAAGGTGGTTGCTAGTGGTGGGGCAATAACTGGAGATGCTATGGTCAATATAACTGTCAAAGATTTAAATGACAATTCCCCACACTTTATTCACACGGTGGAAAGTGTGAATGTGGTTGAAAACTGGAAAGCTGGGCATACCATATTCCAGGCCAAAGCTGTTGATCCCGATGAAGGCGTTAATGGTGTGGTCCTTTACAGCCTTAAGCAAAACCCAAAGGGCTTGTTTTCAATTGATGAGCAAACGGGTGCCATAAACTTAATAGGGCCACTTGACATAAATGCTGGGTCTTATCAGGTTGAAATCCTGGCCTCGGATATGGGGGTGCCGCAGCTGTCCTCTAACTTTATCCTGACTGTCTCTGTCCATGATGTAAATGATAACCCACCTGTGTTTGACCAGCTTTCCTATGAAATCACTATTCTGGAATCGGAGCCTGTGAATTCCAGGTTCTTTAAGGTACAGGCTTCCGACAAAGACTCGGGAGTGAACGGTGAAATAGCTTATAGTATAATTGAAGGAAATACTGGGGATGCCTTTGGCATATTCCCAGATGGTCAGCTGTATATAAAAAGTGAACTGGACCGTGAACTTCAGGAAAGGTATATTTTACTGGTGGTTGCCTCTGATAGAGCGGTAGAACCGCTCAGTGCTACTGTGAACGTTACTGTAATTCTGGAGGATGTGAATGATAATAGGCCCCTGTTCAACAGTACCAACTATGTATTTTACTTTGAAGAGGAGCAGAGAGGTGGATCTTTTGTGGGTAAAATAAATGCTGTAGATAAAGACTTTGGGCCAAATGGTGAAGTCAGGTATTCTTTTGAGCACATGCAGCCAGATTTTGAGCTGAACACAGTAACTGGGGAAATAAGCAGCACCCATCAATTTGACAGAGAAGCCCTTATGAGGCAAAGGGGAGCTGCAGTATTTAGTCTCACGGTCATAGCAACAGATCAGGGGTTGCCAAAGCCTCTAAGGGATCAGGCAACTGTACAAATCTACATGAAAGACATCAATGATAATGCCCCCAAATTTCTGAAAGATCTATACCAAGCTACTATATCAGAATTGGCAGCAAATCTGACACAGGTCCTAAGAGTTTCTGCTTCAGATGTTGATGAAGGTGCTAATGGATTGATTCACTACTCTGTAATCAAGGGGAATGAAGAAAAACAGTTTGCAATTGATAGCAGCACAGGCCAAGTGACCTTAATAGGTAAATTAGATCATGAAGCTACTGCATCCTATTCACTTGTCATCCAAGCAGTAGACTCTGGGGCAGTTTCCCTAAGTTCGACTTGCATGTTGAGCATTGATGTGTTGGATGAAAATGACAACAGTCCTTCCTTCCCTAAATCAACGCTGTTAGTAGATGTCTTGGAAAATATGAGAGTTGGTGAACTTGTGTCGTCTGTCACGGCCACTGATTCCGATTCAGGTGACAATGCTGACCTCCACTATAGCATTACAGGGACAAACAATCATGGGACCTTTAGCATCAGTCCCAACACTGGTAGTATTTTTCTTGCAAAGAAACTGGACTTCGAGACACAATCTCTGTATAAGCTTAATATAACGGCAAAGGACCAAGGAAGGCCACCACGGTCATCTACGATGTCAGTGGTAATACATGTTAGAGATTTTAATGACAACCCACCTAATTTTCCCCCGGGAGACATTTTTAAATCTATTGTTGAGAACGTTCCTGTTGGTAGCTCTGTCATTTCTGTGACGGCTCACGATCCAGATGCAGATATTAATGGGCAGTTAACGTATGCAATCATTCAACAGATGCCAAGGGGTAATCATTTCCGTATAGATGAGGTGAGAGGGACAATATTTACTAATGCTGAAATAGACCGCGAGTTTGCTAATCTCTTTGAGTTAACAGTCAAAGCCACAGATCAAGCTGTTCCTGTGGAGTCCAGGCGATTTGCTTTGAAAAATGTGACTATTTTGGTAACGGATCAAAATGATAATGTTCCTGTGTTCATCTCGCAAAATGCTCTTGCAGCCGACCCTTCAGTTGTGATCGGTTCAATCCTAACAACAATTATTGCTGCAGATCCTGACGAGGGCGCTAATGGAGAAGTGGAATATGAAATAATCAATGGAGATACTGAAACTTTCATTGTGGATCGCTATAGTGGAGATTTAAGAGTAGCGTCAGCTTTGGTGCCTTCTCAGCTCATATACAATCTCATAGTTTCTGCCACGGATCTTGGCCCTGAAAGGAGAAGATCCACCACTGAGATGACTATAATTCTTCAAGGTGTTGATGGCCCTGTCTTCACTCAGCCAAAATACATAACCATCTTAAAAGAAGGTGAGCCTATTGGGACAAATGTGATATCCATCGAAGCATCAAGTCCACGGGGCTCAGAAGCTCAGGTGGAATATTACATTGTGTCTGTCCGATGCGAAGATAAGAGTCTCGGTCGCCTCTTCACCATCGGGCGCCACACTGGTGTCATCCAGACTGCTGCCATTTTGGACAGGGAGCAAGGAGCACGCCTCTACTTGGTGGATGTTTACGCCATTGAAAAATCATCTGTTTTGCCTCGTACGCAACGAGCAGAGGTAAGGCTTTTGTTCAATAACTATTTACCTATTTTCTTTCTAAATGAGCCGGTTTGCGTATTTGTTGTTAGCTGTTTTACAGACAGTAGTGCGAAGCAGAAGACCTGAAAGCTAAATCTGCTGATGCATTAGTTAAAGATAACCCTTCAATTAATGTTTCTCAACCTGTTCTCTAAGCCGCTTCTAGAAATTTGAGAGAGGCTTAGGCGTACTGCTTAAATTTGTCTACTACAGGCAAAATGTTGATGAAATAAATTTTAGGTACTGAATACTTTAGATGCTAACAGCTTTGATCACGGGCATTTTTGGAGTGTTGCATTCATTCTCATTTTATCAGTGATTAATTATTTTAAGTCTTTCTGTTACTGTGTGAATTATAACTGAACTTCTATAGTCATCATGGTAGTGTTTGCCTGAGAACTGACCAGTAAGAGATTGCTTTCTGAACCGCTTATCTAGTGTCTCAAGTCTTGGATGTGCTTTGGCATTCCTACCTGGTTAAGTCCTTCAGATCTGTCTCCTTAAGCATATCCAACTTTACCCTCACTAACGAGTATGAAAATGGTTTTATTTTGGTTTTTGGATGTTGCAGGTGGTAGAAGTGTAACATTTTATCTGGCAGCTTTCCTTATCACAAAGCCATTTGGCTTGACTGAAGGGTCTTTAAATGTTCTCTGTGTAACTAGCTTGAGGAGCAAATTGTGGAAAACGGGTCTGAAACGTCATCGTTTGTGAAATACAGATGTTTTATTTGCTTTGTCTGGCAACTGAGCCACAGAGCTAATCATCTACACTGCTCTTGATGTCTTCTATTGGAATACAAAGGAGCCTGGTGTGAAAGGGATCCTTGTATCTGTTTGAGGTCGCTCCATCTTCTGGAGCTGTCTTCTTTGCTTCACTATGAGCCATTCAACTTGCAGTTCCTAGAAGGTTGGGGCCGGCACTGCCGAGTTGGGTGACCAGCAGAGGATGCTGGTAGCGTGTAGTGGTTCAATGGTTTCTTTCTCCAGCTGAACATTACTACCTCAATATTGCACCCTTGTGCATCCCCGGCATTACCTTTAGCTGTGCCTGCTCTTGGGAATTACATTTTTAGTTTTAAACCACAAAAGACATCGTGGTGGTTTGCGTTCTTTCTTTTTGATTTTAGCAGATGTGGTACTTATAATTGTTATTTCACAGCTGTGGCTTTTTCTCTTCATGACAACTTTTTTGTTGTTTTATTGTAGTTGAAATATAATCTGTATAGGTATGTAACCTTACTCTCCTATACCAGCAGTGACTGATAGTCTACAAAGTAATTGTTAGACAAGGAGTTTGAGCACTGTTAAAATTCAACAATTTCTTTGTATGTATGAGAGAGCTCATCTTAGTGTGCTCTATGTGCTGTTGATTATCATGGTTTGAAGAGCTGCAGTGTATTGGAAAATGACCTTTTCTAGTAGTACTGCTGGTTTAAATAATACATGCTATTTTTTAGGAGAAGATTCCTGTTATGCAGATCTTTGTGCCTCTACTAGTAATTTTGTAAAATAATAAAACCTTTATCACTTTTTTATTACTATGTCATATTTTGTCTTGGTGGAGAGTTCTTTTAGGGGTTAAACTTTTGTCAGGGGTATTTGGATCACAGCCCTGCAACTTGAGTCATGCCTGCATGGTAGGAGTTTCTTGACTGGAGAAGGGCTAATAGAAGACTCTGTAGTTGCAATAGGCTTGCATGTTGTATAAGTATTAATATGAATATTTGGTGAGCAGGGAAGAGAACAATCATGGACACTTAAAACAATTTGTACATCATTGAATACGCTTCTGAAATCAAGAGCAAATATTTATTCTGTATTGATGTTTTATTCTTTATTTCTGAACATTAAAGACAATACTTGGGAGCCAGGATTTCATATTACAGTTTGCACCTTTATAGCTTCTAAAATGCTTCAGCTCCCAAACATTATTAGCTGATCATGCTTTTTAGAAATATATTGTAAATTATAATTAACTATCAACTTTAAAAAGTCTTAAAACCTTATGCAGTCTTTCTCTTGACTGATACAGTTTCTCTGGAATGGCTTTTGCTGTCCCACACTTGAACAAGAACTAATCCAGTAAACTTTGTGCAAGCTGATTCTCAGTGGGTGCTGAATAAGCACTGCAGCTTTTTTCCATCTTGCTTTTGGATGTTATCTTTTTTTTGGTCATTGGGGTAGTGGTGTGATTTGTATTAAGTGTATGTATTTTGGTCTCACAGTTTACTGCCAATCTTTTTTCCATAAAAAACCAAGCCAGCCAGCACCCAAGTATGTGGATGTTATCTCTTGTTTCTGGGAAGCCACCTTGAAACACAGTGATGCTAAAGTCTTTGTGCATTGAATGTGTATTTCAGAAGCTTTAATGTTTTCATCCAGTCCTAGCTTTAAAAATAATGGTTATAGTGTTGGTATAACCAGAACACTGATGAGGGACAATTAATGTGCATGATCCTCTACAGTATACTAAGCTACAAAACTTGAGTGTTCTTTTGTACGTGATGTCTTAAACTATTGTTTGGTATATCCATGGCATGATGAAGACTGATTTATCAGATTCCCCCAGGAGATAAGTTGTAAAGTTGGTGCAGGTGTGCAGACAAAACCTAATAGATCCGGTACCACTATACCTGGCAGTTTTCTGAGCAAATGAAATGTGTGGATAGAAGTCTTGTTTGTGTGTTTTCTGGGTTCTTTGTGGAGAAAAAAAATCTTATGTATTCTCTGGGTTTCTTTTCCTTACTTTTCTTATGAAGAGTATTTTGGGTTTCATTTATCAATCTGGTTAAAGAAAAGGGGAAAAAAAAAGAAACGGTAATGGGATATGCTTAACAACTTCTTCATTCTTCACTGCCCACTACACCTTCTGCCCTGATGCCAGACATCATCTTAATCACACTGTGGCTTGCAAGTGAACCACTGAGCGTTCAGAGCCACCAAACGTCAAACTTGCTGGCTGAGATTGATGGAGCGAGCAGCAGTAGCAAGAAAGTTAATAGATCTTTTGTCAAATGTAGACTTTAGGAGTTGTTTTAGATGGCAGATACCTGGTGTGAAGCAGAGATGTTTATAGCTTTGAAACGGTGATTAAGCTTTGTCTAGACAGGCAGTATAAAAGAAGAGCAGACTTGTGTGAAAACACTTACACTGGAAGTGAATTAACCCATGTCCCTGGAAAATGGTGTGATTTTTTTTTTTTAAATCCCGTAAATTCAGGAATACAGGGGATCTACGCTAGCCCTTACTGAAGACAGGGCTCAAGGGGACAGCTATGCAGTGGCAAGACTGTGGTGAATTCCCCTCTTTAGCCAAAGCAGCTGACATACCTTGAAACTGAAGAGTTACATTATATTTTCAGTAAAGCAACAGCAAAGAGTTTAGAAAACAAAGAACACTTTGTATGCAGTTTGTAGATTTTTTTTTGTTTGTTTTATCACTAAGTTTCATTATTGTCTATGTTTCTGTGCTTGTTATTATATGGAGAGAAAAGGGGAGGGGTATCAGAGTAAGTGCAAGTTGTAAGGTAAATCTTTGTTCTCAAAGTACCAAATACTTAGAGATTTGCAAGGAAAATCCTTTGTATTTCACATCTAAGTGGAATAATTTTGGGTAGTTATTAATGGATCTGAAAGCTTTTTTAAAAATCACTTCGGACTTCTAGTGTATTTCTGTACAATCTACAGTGACAAACCAGATGATTTGACATTGTGTGAACATGTTCTGTGATCTTTCTTAGTTTTTCCCCTCTTGTATTAACCATTAGGTGCTGCACTGCTCTTCTCAGATAAGAAAAAAATAGTTTAGGTGTCCTGAAGGAAGACCTTCTATTTGCTATTTGCTGTTTTACAGCTTTTTATGTGTTTATGCTGAAAGAAAAACTCAACAATTGCTTAGCTCCTTTCTCTTAGCTCTTGGACTTAAATTCTCTTTTAACCTCTTCAGGCAGGGCATTTCATCATCATGGTTTTATACTTAATAGTGAATGACTAATGCATATTGACATGTCTTCAAAACCGTGTGAATCCTGCTTCCCAAAATAATGATCGTGCGCTGTGGAATCTTTTGGGTGGTCGTATGATGTACCCTGTTTCTCAGCTGGCAGTAACAATAGGAACCCTGGGACAATACCTTATCGTCTGTGCTGTGTTACTAGGGATTAAACAGAATTAGACAGGATCTCTAGTTTGCATACTTAACCCTTTGGTGGATGGCTTTCTCAAAAGGAACAGTGGGTTTGCTAGGAACTAGTAGTGTATATCATGTATGGCAAATGAGGGGGCAACGGTTTCAGAGGTGAACTACATCTTCAGTTAAACATCTTTCCTATGCTTTAAATAGGTTCATAGTTTCCAAGGCAGGGAGAGAAGGGTGTAAAAGAGGAAAGCGTATGAACTTTAAATGAAGGGTTTAGTGATGGTATTGATTTGAAAATGGAAATACTTGGAGAGGCAGACCAATGATCATACTAGCACTTTTTACCTGTGAATGTTAACATGCTTTCAAAAGAGGGGTGATTGTCTTCATTTTCAGACATTGAAATGTGAGGCATTGAGTTCTCTTTTGCATTTGTACATTCATAGCTGCTTGTTGTGCTACATTCACGGGCAGACGAGGTGCTGAGGGTCATGGTTTAGTATTTGATATGAATGGTTGGACTTGATGATCTGGTGGGTCTCTTCCAACCTGGTTGTTCTATAATTCTATGATTTATTGACTTGCACTATTAGTAAGCTTGGACTTCCAAGTTGAGGGGAGGCTTTTACCTCCTAAATTCACAGTTTAGGGAAAAAGTGTTTGTTCTTTAATCAGGCAAGATATGTGGATTTTAGACAATGCTTACTGCTGGTATAATAAAAAAACCCTGGAAATTAACGAAGACAGGCAGAATGAATGGCCCTTATGTCCTGGAAAGAGTGTAAACAGTCATTTAGTCTTGATGCAGTGTAAACAGCAGCCATGGTCATAAAATCGTGATCAGATGGTGCAACTAGTTTATGCGGAGCTTTTTGACTCAGCCTAGCTAAGGCCATGTGACATAGCTAGCTCTGTGTCACTTGAGCACCCTGCCTGCCCTTGCTAGACCTAGGAATGCAATGGAAGTACTCAAAAACTGTCTTCTCTGTTGCATGTATCTAGTACAGGGTTCCAGAAATCTGCACTAAGAAAGAGAAGATGCTTCTAAGCAGAAATGACAAAATATGTTGCAGGAGAGACTGTCCAAACCATAGGAGTGCAGTGCATCCTTTGCCCTGTTTGGGCAGGGATGTGGGCCTAGACCTTATGTCCCTTAGAGAGAGGAAAACGGATGGATTGGTGAGGGAAAACATTGAAGGTCTTACTTTTCTGACCAAGCTGGCTAATGGTGGAGGGCTTTAAATTTAGTAAGAGAGTCTAAGACTCATTTCAGAGAAGCCTTATCTGACATGTCTTGTATTTACCAGTACAGATAAGAACAATGGAGCACTCCTTGTATTCATACTATTTATAAATCATTTTATTCTTTAATGATACATGGCACATTAATTGTAGCTTGACAAAGGAAACTACTTATGAAACGTTTGAGTAAACAATGAAAATATGCTGCCTTGTCCCAGCTCCAAAGCCAGTGTTTTTAGTTCACAGTGCTGATATTGCTGATTCTGAGAAACGTGAAATATTTAAGTTATTGCTATCATTTGCACTGATCTGAAAAGGGATCTCTAAGCTTTCCGTGAACTAGAGTGGGAGACGAATGTGGCTTGTGTCAAAAACTGTTCCAAACCAGTTTGCGGGTTTCAGTTCAAAGTTGCCCCTTTTTTCATCTTCTTTCATTTCTTTAATGATTCTGCCCTGCTACATTTTCTTAATATCTAGAATTTCTCATTTCTTTGCTCTTTTAGTAACCTTTGAGCATTCTTGCATTTGAGGTTGCTTCATAATTTTTAAGTTAAAAATCACTAGACTTTAAACCACACCTTCCTTATTATGGAACATATGATTTGTCATGCATCTCTAATGAAAACAGTAGAAATAAGAGCCAAAAAACAGGGCAAAATTTTAATGTGCTTACTTTTGCTAGGTGTTAAATTCTACATACAAATCTCTAAATGATTCTTGTGTTTTATTGATGTTAATAAGCGGGTCCATTTCTATGTAAAGTGATACCCTCCCTGAGCTTTTGATTGATGGAAGGAGGCTCCAGATGTTTCAATGGTCTTCCCAGAGGTTGGATGATGTTGAACTGCCACTCCAAGGGCCACTTACCATCGCTCCAATAACAAGGTGCCTGTTTAATTTATATCAAAGCAACTCCTTAGCATGACATAGTTTCACTGTTCTAGTCTGCTTTAACTGTGTCTAGACTAGGGAGTAGCATTGTTGTTAAGTCAGTTTGGTTTCTTACTCATGTAATTGTGTCTGTCCAAACCCTGTATGTAGACAATGCCCAGTACTCTTGGATTCTAATGAGAAAAGAAATTTACAGTGACTAGAATTGAGGTAAAACAGACGGTTTTCCTAACATATTCTCATAGCCAGGGAAAGTGATGCCAGATCAGTATGGTACATAAGTACCATACCGATCTGTTTCAGTAAATTTATAGCCTTACTTTACTTTGCCAAGAATAATACTAGATATGTTACAGAAACTGTGTCTTTGTTTTGCCACAATGTTTCTCTCTATTCTAATAAATCATTTTTTTTAATTAGACCCTAGTCTAGACTGTCACCCAGGTTTGTTTTTGTAGTGATCTATTTTTGTTTACTTCCTTAGAGCAATAACATACCGAAAGGACAGTAGAACAGATGGAACCTGATAGCTATGATTGCACTGTAAAAATACATATAGTCACATTAGTTAATGCAAAAGAATTTCAAAGAGCCTATTATGAAGTGGTAATTTATGTGCCAAGAGCTATGCAAAAGTAATGAAAACAAGAGTTTGCCTTAGTATTTAGAATTTTGCAGCCTTCATACATACACGCTGTTAATAGGGTCTTGCTCGTATTGACATAGTGAACTTCAATTAGTACATAAGGGGTCTATTTTTAATGCAGGCATCCAGACATCCAACTCTTCAGACAGAAAGGCATGCTTGTGGTGAAAACATTCAGAGGCCTCTGAGGCTCAGTTAGGCAGGAGGAGCTTTGGGGGCTCCTTCCTTTGAAGAGCATCATCTCGGAATGCATCACTTTCTCCCTCTCTCTGTAGCTTGGAGGTGGCATTCCCTGACCAAGCATGGATTCCTTGCAGTGGCTGTGCAAAGGAAGATAACTCCTAAAAGCTTTGTGAAGTTGATCTTGATCCTCCAACAGAGTTGAAATTCAAAGAAAGGATTTTTGTTGCACATCTTTAGGGGAAACAAATGGGAATAGCTGTATGTGCCATATGGCTTGTATGCAAAGTATTATCAGCATTAAGACAAAATCTTAACTTTTTTTTGATTTCAAATATCCACGTTTTCCAGCCTTGTTGCTAGTTCTTCTAAGTGTGCATGTACATGTCAAATTCTCTCTTCAGCCACTCAGCTGGATGTGCTTTGAAAGCAAGCAAACTGTTAGCTAATGCTGCAAGTTCCTCTTCTGTATCATCTGCCTATACTGTTTTCACTTCTTATCAGGTACCTATCTAGACTGTTCCCAGCTTGGGTCAAGACCCAAGATGCCATTATGAGCAAAGAAGTGTGTAAAAGGCAAGGAAAGTGTGGCAGTATGACTCTTTGTGTTGGTTTTTAGGTGCCTCAGAAGGGAAATGAGGACATATTTGTTTCTTCCACAGTTTCTGTGGTACAAAAAGTGTGATGAATAAGGTTCAGAATGAAATCATTGTGTTTTGTGTTTGGTGTCACGTGCGTGTTCTGTGGTCTGCTGTAGTATGTCTCCAGTAACCTAGAAAAAAACAACAAACTCTCATAGTTTGTTGGGTCATTTTTGTTTTTGTTTAAAAAAAAAATATATATATATGTATAAGGGCACAAGAGAACAGTAAAGCTGCTGTTTCCAGGATTGACTTCAGTAGGTGTGTCCTGGGCCTCTGCCCGCTGCTCCAGCGTGACAAGAAGTCAAGTGCTTCTGCCTCCCCTGAGAGCTGGGGTTTTGTACCGGAGCCACAATACCCAGCCTGCCATGCTCCCATATCTACTTCTTATTTAATTCTGTATGAACAGCACTGATAAAACTGATGAGCTGGAGACTTTGTGTCTTTTGACTCATTTCCAGGGCCTTAGTTGGATGTATCTTTTATAGGGCAGCTTCTTAGTACGGAGCATAGCTGTTGCTGGTGGGAACAAAGAGTGGGTATACAAGCTGTGCTGCCAGAGCGACCGCTTTTGGAGGTCTCTGGCATAGCTTCACGATTCATTCATATCTTTTCTCCTAGAGAGCAGAGGTGGACCAGAGCTGGGGCACTCGTGTGCATGTCCTGCTTCTGGAAGAAGGATCTGCAGTCCTGCCAGTGGCTTTCTGCCAGATGTCAGATACTGAGCTGCTCAGAGCTGATTCATAGCTCTGATCTGATATTGCTGCTGCTGTGAGTTTAATGTCTACCATGAAGCAAAGAATGAACAAAACCCATTTTTTTTTAACCCAGTGAGTTACGCTAGTGAGTCTTAATTTTAGCTATAAAATCATCTAAGCTTTTTTCCTTAAGATTTCCTTTACTATTAGATGTAATTTCCAGGTGACAGGGGACAGGACAAGGGGGAATTGCCTCAAGCTCCGCCAGGGGAGGTTTAGGCTAGAGATTAGGAAGAAGTTTTTTACGGAAAGGGTCATTGGGCACTGGAATATGCTGCCCAGGGAGGTGGTTGATTCGCCTTCCCTGGAGGTGTTTAAGTTACGAGTAGACGAGGTCCTGAGGGACATGGTTTAGTGTTTGGTGGGAGTGGTTGGACTCGATGATCCGATGGGTCTCTTCCAACCCGGTGATTCTGTGATTCTGTGATTTTCAAGGTGCATTTATCTAGAATATGAGTAAAATACTAATTTACAGTCTGAAGTGAGTGCTTCATATCTAGTCCTCTTTGGGGTTTTAGGCAAAAGTTTTAATTGGATAGCTGCAACATTTTTTAAATAAAAATAACCCACTAAAATATTAATTCTATAGAATATGTCTGTGATATTTCACCTATTCAAATCTGTAGTCTTCTTTTTAAGCTATGTTCAGTATTTATATCCTGTTTGGATCAAATTAATTTAAATAGCATTGAACACTAGATAGCGCAGAAATAAATTCAGAAATAGCAGTT
Organism: Piaya cayana; assembly: GCA_013389865.1. Taxonomy (NCBI): domain Eukaryota; kingdom Metazoa; phylum Chordata; class Aves; order Cuculiformes; family Coccyzidae; genus Piaya; species Piaya cayana. The sequence continues at coordinate 161,626 of WAAB01023398.1, read as the reverse complement.
GACTGTCAAAACAAGAATTTGGTGTGTAACATCCTGAAGCAACTGGGGAGATTAAAAACCAAGTTTACATCATGAGGCATAAATGTGTATTAAGATAGAAAAAGCAGTGCTTACACACTCCTCTAGCTTAAGTTTTTTTGCCATGGGCACTGTGTATGGAGAAACATGTGATGATGTTTCCCTTGCAGTGTACTAGGAGATAAATTGTTCCTTGGAGAGCTGGAGAGAAAACTGAGTTGAAGGCTTTTCATTTCAACTCCTTTTTGAATGATTTTTGATAAATTAAGAGAATTCTACATTCTCAGATGCCTGAGCTATGGTGCATGTCTGTAGTATATATGCTTAAAGTTGAAATTTCCATAAGTTTTCTTTTAGTGTATTCCTGGTGCTTTTCACCTTCCACAGTCTTTACTCTTTTCAGTACAGGAAATCTTTTTAATCTGTCAAAATGTCATGCTGTCTGAAGTACGAAGACATGTTGCAATTACTGGATTGTTTAGAAACAGAAGGCAAACTCAGTAGTTTATTGCATTCTTATTCATTCGAGACCTGTATTTCTGTTTGTGTGTATTAAAATGACATTTTTCTGAGCACGGTTCTATTCCCTTTGGAAGTTGGCTAGTAAAGTTTTTATGCCTGTCTGCTTTGAGAAAAGAATCTGAAACTTTATGATTTCAGTGAACAAATTAATGAAAATTCAGATTTTAACCCCAGCAGGGTCATTTCAGATTGTCTGGAAACTAATTTATGGCAGAAGTGATCTTATATGAAGTGGAGGTGTTCTTTCCACTGTTTTCTCTCTAACAGCTCTCTTAACTCCTGCACTTCTAGCTTTCAAGGAGGAATCTTATTGTATTCTATTTTTACGTATAAATTTCTTAATTCTAAACAATTTCTACGATCAGCTCAGAAAATCTCATGGGTTTTCATCATCTATTTATTTCTTTGTGTTATGTTATCAAATGCGGTTGCAGTTACACAGAATGAGGTGAAGTGTTGAGATAGTAATTAATTAAGCATAGGCACCGATGCCTTATTATTTCAAGTCCTGCAATCAACAGACTGAGAACGCTGCTTGACCCATGTGCTTGTGGAGAGGGGAGGAAGTGGGAGTGGACGTTTTCTTGCAAGGCAGGATAATATTGGGTAGGAGCAAGCTGCACACATGCCTGCCAAAATACTTGGATCAGACTAAAGGAACACAGATGGCTGAGGCTGATAAAGGTGTCTCTTATTGTTTTGTTGGGTTTTTTAAAAATTTTTTCCTGCTCAATACTGTTTTGACTTTGTGTGCGAGAGAGGGGTAAGAAGGGAGGAAGACAACTACGTGGATATGTTTATTTTAATACATTTTTACAGTGTAGGAAAGAAGTTGTATAAATTCAATACTCCGCACGTCTGTGCTCAGTAGGACGCCAAAGGCTGGAGCTAAGCCCTCCTTTCAGGTTTCTGTAACAAATGAACAATAATGTGTCCTCAGGGATTTATGTCGTGCTGTCCAACATTCGCTTCTTATCTGCTAATAGAAAAATTCCAATGAAATGCTTAAAGTAGCTCCTAAAAATTGGTCTGAGAAGTCTTAAAAGCACATGGTTGCCTCTGCTTATAAATAGCCTCAATGCCAACTGCCCTCTAACATAGTTAGTTCATGTCTCCTTGTTTCTCTGGTTGTTTATTACCATGATTATTTGTTTATTGTCATGATTTGTGATATGTGTGTATATCTGAACATGTATACATGTGTGTATCCACACATGTATAAATAATGTCTATTCCTCTATGGAGTGCCTGAGTCTCTCAGCAGCACGTTTGGCAGAGGAGGGAGCTAAGCCACCACAGGGCAGGGGTGTAAGCAAGTTCATAAGGGAAGAGCAAGTCCAACAGACTTTGTAATCTGAGCAAAGTCCAGTTCTTCTCATTAGTCTGTTATTTATTGTTGTAGAAATGAACTGGTCTTCCCTATCTAAAAATGGTACGTCTGAGCTTTAAAGTTGCTTGCAGAAATAAATCATTGTCACCATACATAGCGGTTGTTCCAAGTTCATTGGATCTGTTACACCCATGAGTGACACCATCCATCACGGCAGGGCTGTGGAGAAGGGAGTAGAGGCCAGTCTTCTTTTACCCCATTTTTTTTTTTAAGTCTTAAAGAGGCAGTGTCATTAGTAGACCTTAAAGATTCTTGGTTTGTAAATTAGAGAAGTAATGTTCTGTTCATTAAAGCTGCAAAACCACAGAATGTTCTTCCTGGTGTGCATGATAGATGGTACTTGAGGGCAAGTGAATTTTGAGTATGATTTTCAATTTGCAGTTGTTAAGTTGAGATATTATAGTTGTTTTTCATAGAAACTAATACATTCAAAATTGAGTTGCAAAGCCATATTTCTCATAGCATACACTAAATAACTAAGAACAAACTATCTAAAGCAGTGCTGCTGGTCTCTTGTCTTTTAAATGCTCTTTCTCTTCTTCCTTGATCACCCCATAGGTGTATGTTTTTAAAACAGGCATTGAAATACTATTTTTTCAGGTGCAGCAAAGCTGACTAAAACTTTTGGAGGGAAACAGTGTTTCATTCTGAGGTTCAATGCGATAAAACTGAATGCAAATTTTTTTTATGCCTTTAAGGGATACGCAAACACTCTCCCCTATAAATACAGCATAATTTTATGAATGTTGATTGTGACTGCTACTATACAAATAGAAAAATTGATGCAGCTCAACTACATTCCCTCTAAAAAAAAAACCCTAAAACCAACCAAGAACAAACTGACCTCTGTGTGAACAGGAAAATGCTACTATTTTTCCTGTGAAAATGTATCATTATTATTGCAGGTTTACTTCTGCAAAGGATGTATGAGGATGAGAATCTGGAGTTTATAAAAGAAATTATTACTAACAGTGGACTAGCTTTTCTTTGAGTTATGCTAATTTTCCATTACTTTAACTTATTTAATTAAATTAGTCTTCATTTACATTGGTGTAACAAAGCAGAAAATGAGGCCCTGGGTAAATAAGAAAGACCTTTTATTTGTGTAGATTAAAATCTATATTGAAAGCGACACAGGGTAAACACTAAGCATCTAAGAAAAAACTTGCCTTTGCCAAGGAAATAAGGAAATTGAGATGTTCTATGGCCTATAATTAGGCACTTTATATGGATGTAGCTCTTTAAAAAGGAATACAAGACAATGGTATTAGTGTAGTACTCCAAGGAAAAGAGATAGCGATAAATTATAGTGCCAGTGGGCTACGGGACAACTTAACGGTCAACAGTTTTGTAGGAGCCTATGTCCAGAAGTCAATTAAAATCTAGAAATTCATTTGTAAAAATACACATTGCTTGCTGTTTGTGTGATTTTAAAAGTAAGGAGGAGCTTTATCTACTATTAATTAAAAGTCTTTTCAGTTGTGATGTTGTTTTAAAAACACAAAGATTAGCTGTTTTATCCAACACAAGTCAGGGAGTAGGTGATTGACATTTGCATAGGCTGGTAAAAAGAATGTAGAAGCCATCTAAAGTAGTGCAGAGAGAGCGTATATTGAATACATATCACGTCTATTCCAGCTACTAAGAGCAGCTATGCTGACTGACATAACTTTATGGGTTTTATCTGAATGAAGATATCATTTACAGTTAAAATTCTTGGGAATAAGAATGGTTCTTTACTGGGGTGAAGATGTAGATCATGTCGTGGTTGAGAAACTTGAATGTGTGCACATGTGTAGACCCAACAACAAAATCCTGCTATCTTTATTTCTCTGGTTAGTTCCGTAGGGACCAGAAAGGCTATTAGTGTAAAGCTAACAACATTTGACCTTCTGATGGCACCAAGACTTCTTGTAGGCCACCTCCTGATTTACATGAAAGCAAAATGTTTTCTATGTAAAATAAAATGGGTTGCTCACTAAAATGGGAAATCCTTGAGAAATGTATGCTGCAAGGAAGAACTTCACCTAGGACATTTTGAATTGAGCTGTTTTCTTATTTTACTGCTCTATGAACCTTTACTGCTCTATGAGTCCTTTAAATTGAAGTGGTGGTGAGTTTTGGAGTCACTTGTAAGCTCTCATCCCCTGCAAGTTTTCTCTCTCAGTATTTGGTTTACCTGGGGATTATAACATTGAGGTATTTCTTCATTTGGCTCTCCAGATGCAGCACAGTTTCTGCTCAGTGACGTTAGTTACATTTGTCTGTAACTTCTCTCAGTACATATGGTTTACTTTCTGGAAGCTTTGTTCTTTCAGAGAGAGTTTTTTCCTTGTGTTAGCTGATAGAACTTTGTAAATTACTGTGATTTCTGGCCCCTGGCAAGTCATGCGAACAACAGTAGGATAGATCTATGTGATTCACCACAACTTTTTAAATACGTAAGTATGTACTGTGGCAATCTTCAATCAATTTAACAGATGTTATATATAGACTGATGTGGAAGTTACAGCAAGGTAGTTTCAATGTGTTCATTTTAATTTAAAGATAAACCCTTCGTAAAAGTACTTTATGGCATTGTGGGTTTACATTGTCAATGCCAGTCAGTAGCTTCTAGCTCTATGTTTTTAACTCAGTCCTCTAAAAGTCTATTTCCCTCTAAGCTATTATATTCAAACAGTGCTAGTTTCATAAGTGCCAGCTTGTGCACACCTAAGCGTTTGAAATTTAGTTTTATCTTTTCAGATGCTGAAATTAGGTCTCTTGCAGCATGTGAATAGTATCACAAAAAATTTACAACATCAAGTGGCAGCCTAATATATACTTTTGAAGGAGTGTTTGTGTTACAGGCTGATAGGTTTTGTCTGGCTCCCCTGTCTTTCTAAAACATTGGTGGGATGATGGCACAGTGGTGTGGCTGTCTGCTGGTTTCTCATCTTGAGGATTTACTTTTCTTTTGAGGAATGTAAATTTTACTCCAGTCTGGTTTGTATTGTTTTGTTGTGACAGTGGATTTACTTTTGGAAAGTTGCCTGTACTGGGCCTTAGTATCAAAGCTTTCAATAGATCTGGGCATCTCCTAGGATTTGATTCCTTTCTTGTAAGTCTGTTTTGGGTAGGAAGAAGTACCTTTGTAAGGCTGGACTTTGGTCTCAATGGAAAGGGCCACTGTATTTTATCCTTGACATAACTGGAGTCACAGAATAACTCTTCTCTGTACTGGGTGTACATCTGGTTATTTTTAGTTTCCTATGAAAATCTGTTATCAAACCTTGTATCTTTTTTCCTTTTTAATAGAGGCTTGTGTTTTTCTTTATCAAAGATATAACCGTGTTCTTAATGTTTAAGACTTTTTTTTAATATTTAATAACTATTATTTGGAAGCCAGAAATGTTGTAGGAGTCAGACTTTAACTGTATCTTGCAACAAGTCTGCCAAAAAATAAGAAAATTATCTAAGGATTTAGTTAGTAGAGCAACTGCTCCATCATTTCAAATGCAGACTAGCCTGGGTGGATAATGGGTTCCAGGAATGAGCAGAATGAAGGAATGCAGCTGGATTCTGTAGCTCCAGAAGTCAAGGTCATCTGCAGCCAGCGCTTCGGCAGTCACTGAGGATGAACACTTGGCCAACTGCAAAGTGATTTTCCCCAGGCACAAAGGGCTCCTGGTTATTGAGTGTCCTGCCAGGGAACACCCATGTCTCTTTTGCAGAGTATAGAGAGCCTTCAGTGCATCACATAGAATTGCTGAAGAGAGGTCGTCAGGATAATATGTTAGAAAATGGGATGATAGATCATATCAACTTCCCTAGGGAAAGAGATGGAAACCTTGATCCAACTAACCATCCTAGCTTGCTCTGTTTACCTTTTTTTTTTGTTGTTCCCTGCAGTCCCCCCACCCCTTCTTTGCCCTGGCTCCAAATCCTGTAGCCCACATCTCCCAAGCATCATCCTGGGAGGAAGGTCAAGCAAACCATGGAGTAACTGAATGCATGTTCAGTGACACTTGATCCAAAGGCTCCCACTACTGCTTGTCCCTCACACTGTTTTGTGAACTACTTACTGGAACAGCCGCCCAAAGTGAAGTCACTGTAAGGTAATTTCTTCCTCAGGCCGTGGCTCAAGAGAATCACTTAAAAATAGGGAGGACAACATACTTTTACTTTAGAAGACAGGTGCTGTTTCTTGCTACTGTACTATGGTTTTCTCTGTCGTTGGCGGCACCCATGAACACTTTACTCTTCTGTTAATTTCCAAATGTTAATTATATTTGTGTGTGTGTTTTTATTTTAGTGTGTAGTCATTTGCGTTGTTTTTATTTAACACTTCATACTGCTCTGTTACTGGCAGCAGTATTTGATGTATTTCTGTGATTAATTCTTATCCCTTTGAAATCCACTGAGCCTTTAAAAAAGAAGAAAGAAATCCTAACAATAATAGTAGCATTCAAACTCCTTTATCTTCATTTTGTTTCAGTCCAATGGTGGATATTCCAAATTCTCCATGGTAATAGAGAAGTATTTCAGAAGCAAGTATCTTGCCAGATCTTTGCATTTTCATTACAATTATTACTAAGAAGAAAGAGTACTTTATCAGCCATAGGCTTTGTAGCACTAGAACATGGATGTTTAAAGCCGATGCAAATGAGCATTCTCTTCTCATTGTGAGTTTACTGCTGAAGTAGTGCAATTTTTTAAGAACCAAAGATCTTTTCTTAGGAAAACTTCACTGGCATCTCTTTGGTAAGCAAGCGGCGCAATGCATCCCTGTGGTTTCTTACAGGCGGAATAGAAAGATCTGCTTTACTCAGCCTATTTTGTTACCCAGGGATTATGTGCATTAGCTGTTATCCCATTATATGGTACATTCATAACTGTTTTGTTCAAGGTCTGAAGTAACCAGGTTGGGCCTGTGTATAGTCCCACTGACATGAAAAAACCACAGACAAAAAAGACCTGAGTGTTTGGCTACTGCAAGGACAAGTAATTAACCAAAGATTTTTATTTATTTACATCAGTTCAACATTTCTTTCTTCTTGTATGTTTACCTGCCAGACTGCTAGGCTTGGGCAGGCATCTCCCCTCTATGGTTTCATGTATCACATCTGGCCTCATCCACAAAAGGGGAAATAATTTGTTTCTCCTGAAGGTTCTGCCTTATCTTACATTGGTGAAAATAAAATTTGGTTCCCGCACTGTAAATCTTACAAAAATAAGGTTTGGAAACTGGAGCTTCTCTACATTAACCAAAGACAATATCGAGTTGCAGTAAAAAGTCCATTTCTATTTTTACTTTGTTTCATTCTTAATTTAATCCCATAACTAAGGTCCTACTTCAGACTGAATTCAGAATTAGCACTTGTAGCATTAAAGCCTTTTAATATCCATTTATTCTATTACAGGGCAAACACACTACTCTTTTGAAAGAAAGAATTTTGGTTTTTAATCTAAGCTTTCTTAGATCAAAAATAGTTCTCATTGAGTAAAGGGTTGGAATGAATGCCGCACTGTCCTTGACCAGACTAATTATCAAATACTTCAAATTAAGGATATTCATCAAGTAAACCCACAAAAGAAGTGATCTAATAAAAAATAGTATTTAAAGAGCTTTCATCTCCAGTGAGATTACTTGGATGAATGAGCGGAAAAACGTTCACCTTTGTTCACTGACAATTAAGAAACTAAGTAGCTTGGAGCTACTCCTTATGTTGTAGTTACTTAATACTTAACTACCAATTGATGCATCTATAATACATAGGATTAATTCTGGAGAAAGTGCAAATGATAGCTAATTTGATATTTAAGACCTCCTTAATTGCTAAGCTAAATGATTATTAAGAGTGAAACTTAAAAATATTTACAATAATAATTAGCATAATAAAATTATCTCCATTTTGTTTGTGAATATAGTGTAGAATCTTATGCAAGTTTTGCCTGCAAGGCAGTAGAGGTTTATGATTCTTGGGCTGACAATGGAACCAGCCACTCGGTTATGGCTGGGAAACATATAATAATGCAAGACAGAGTGCATGGAATTGTCTGTGTTTGGATTAATTTATTAAGCTGCTCTCTTCACCAGAGTTTAATTACATTCCTAGCAGCATAACTATTTGCATGTTGGTGGGAAGAGGAAAATAATAAACTATTTAATGTAATTGGGAGAGTTGAGCCTCAAAGAGAACATTGCAGTCAGTTCTGTCGTGTATGTCTGTCCCTGTGGCAGCTAAATATATGGAACAATATGTAAGTAAAGGAAATGGAATTGTTTCTCTTACAGGCTTCATAGACATGAATTTTCATGTTAACAGATTACTTTTTTGAGGTATCCTTTTATGTAGATAAACATTTCACTCCAAATGGTAGTATCAGCTGCAGAAGATCTTAGACGTAGCAGCACTCATTGTATACTACGTAGTGGACAGCCATGAAATGGATGCGGTCATCCTGTTGTCACCTTTGGGGAAATTTATATAGTTTTGTTGCTGGAACTTATGTTGCTGTTTTGCTCCTGAAGAGGATCATAGAATCATAGAACAACCAGGTTGGAAGAGACCCACCGGATCATCGAGTCCAACCATTCCTATCAAACACTAAACCATGCCCCTCAGTACCTCATCCACCCGCACCTTAAACAACTCCAGGGAAGGCGAGTCAACCACCTCCCTGGGCAGACCGTTCTGTTGCCTAATGATCCTTTCAGTGATGACATATGATCCCTTTCATAATGATGACATAGTGATCCCTTTCAGGATGACATACCTTCCTACAGATAACATACAGGTAACTCTTGAAGATACTGCTGCCTATTCCTTATACTGTTATCCTGGTAGCTTTCTGTCATAGCACAGGAAATTACAAAGAAGCAGAAAAAGACTACTATAGGGAAGGATAAACTGGTTAAGGTCTACAATATCGAGCATCAATCCCCATAATGTCATCCTAAGGGAATTACAGCTCACCCAAAACGCATTAGAGATATTAGTTGCCTATTAGTTTAGATTAATGAACTTTACAAATTTGTGTTTGGCAGTTTAGGATATATGTTCCTGATTTTTCCCCTGTAGCTTGAGAGCTAAGTCACACAGAAGCACATATTATGGTGCAGTAATCTATACTAGTGCTTGAACCCTCTGCATCTGCCCTGCTAGTTGGAGCCCAGTCCCTAAAGGTCAGAGAGACCTAATGTTGCCTGTGATCATATCTAAAGGCAGTTTTCTCCCCTTTTGACTCTTAAATTGTATTTTTTCCTGGTCCATTTTAGTGCTTGAGCACACTGTTTCCTTTTCACAAATCCTGCCCTGCAGGTTCTCCCCTTTTCTTTATTCACAGGCTCTCTTGGCAGTGGGAAAACTTAACAGTTCTCATTAATTTCAATTCTTAATTTTGATTTATTTGTCTTTTTTTTTTTTTTTTTAATNGCATGTTGGTGGGAAGAGGAAAATAATAAACTATTTAATGTAATTGGGAGAGTTGAGCCTCAAAGAGAACATTGCAGTCAGTTCTGTCGTGTATGTCTGTCCCTGTGGCAGCTAAATATATGGAACAATATGTAAGTAAAGGAAATGGAATTGTTTCTCTTACAGGCTTCATAGACATGAATTTTCATGTTAACAGATTACTTTTTTGAGGTATCCTTTTATGTAGATAAACATTTCACTCCAAATGGTAGTATCAGCTGCAGAAGATCTTAGACGTAGCAGCACTCATTGTATACTACGTAGTGGACAGCCATGAAATGGATGCGGTCATCCTGTTGTCACCTTTGGGGAAATTTATATAGTTTTGTTGCTGGAACTTATGTTGCTGTTTTGCTCCTGAAGAGGATCATAGAATCATAGAACAACCAGGTTGGAAGAGACCCACCGGATCATCGAGTCCAACCATTCCTATCAAACACTAAACCATGTCCCTCAGTACCTCATCCACCTGTGCCTTAAACACCTCCAGGGAAGGCGAGTCAACCACCTCCCTGGGCAGACCGTTCTGTTGCCTAATGATCCTTTCAGTGATGACATATGATCCCTTTCATAATGATGACATAACGATCCCTTTCAGGATGACATACCTTCCTACAGATAACATACAGGTAACTCTTGAAGATACTGCTGCCTATTCCTTATACTGTTATCCTGGTAGCTTTCTGTCATAGCACAGGAAAATTTACAAAGAAGCAGAAAAAGAGTACTATAGGGAAGGATAAACTGGTTAAGGTCTACAATATCGAGCATCAATCCCAATAATGTCATCCTAAGGGAATTACAGCTCACCCAAAATGCATTAGGGATATTAGTCACCTATTAGTTTAGATTAATGAACTTTACAAATTTGTGTTTGGCAGTTTAGGATATATGTTCCTGATTTTTCCCCTGTAGCTTGAGAGCTAAGTCACACAGAAGCACATATTATGGTGCAGTAATCTATACTAGTGCTTGAACCCTCTGCATCTGCCCTGCTAGTTGGAGCCCAGTCCCTAAAGGTCAGAGAGACCTAATGTTGCCTGTGATCATATCTAAAGGCAGTTTTCTCCCCTTTTGACTCTTAAATTGTATTTTTTCCTGGTCCATTTTAGTGCTTGAGCACACTGTTTCCTTTTCACAAATCCTGCCCTGCAGGTTCTCCCCTTTTCTTTATTCACAGGCTCTCTTGGCAGTGGGAAAACTTAACAGTTCTCATTAATTTCAATTCTTAATTTTGATTTATTTGTCTTTTTTTTTTTACTATTAACTGAGAGGAATATTGGTACTAAAGGAACTCTAAATATTTGAACTCTAGCAGTTGAATTTTGTGGTGCTTTTTGTCTTGGTGTAGTTAGAGCTCACATCACTAGAATATAACCTCTCTACTGAAAAGGAAAGCATTGATGTGGTCAATCTGTTTGCACCATGCCACTTTTGAAGCATAATGGAGACTTTTGAATAAACAAACTAAATTGTACCAATTATATAAGGTAGGAACAACTCTGGAGACAAAACTGAGTCAGAGATGATGCCTGCCTTATGGGAGTGGTGAAGCTTCAGGTGAATGTATGTATTGAATGAGCTTTGAGTTAGATAATCTTCTGACTGATGACAAAAGATGTTTTGTGGATGCAACTTATTTTCAGTGATTTGTCAATGTCTACCTGCAATGGCCCCAGCAATGCTGATGTGAATAAAGAGCATTTAATAATGAAGCTTGTTAGATATTTGTCCTCATCCCCATGTTACTACTAATACTACACACAGGTATTAACTTCATATTGATATTTCAAATATTTTCATTTGAATCATAGAATCATAGAGCAACCAGGTTGGAAGAGACTCACTGGATCATCGAGTCCAACCATTCCTACCAAACACTAACGCATGCCCCTCAGCATCTCACACACCTGTGCCTTAAACACTTCCAGGGAAGGTGAACCAACCACCTCCTTGGGTAGCCTCTGCCAGTGCCCAATGACCCTTTCTGTGAAAAATTTTTTCCTAATGTTCATCTTAAACTCTTACAAATAAAAGCAAGTGCTTAGTTGTCCTCGTAGTGTAATGTTGGAAAGTTTCTCTTTTTTGTCTTACGTGAGCTGTATCTTCCAGTTTTCAGAGACAGTTCAGTTGTGTTCTTGTGAACTGTATGAGAGTACTTATTTCTTAGAGGCTATCAAGTTTTTCTTATTTAACTTGCTGTTGGCAAGTGGTTTTTTTAAAACATAATGCTCTTAGAAGGTCATTCGGCTTTATTCACTTTGTTAGCCCAAACACTAAAACCTTATGTCTTTGGGTTCTGATTAGTGACACTTTAATAAAGTCACTTGAAGTTCAGTAGACTGAATTTTCTACCTTTTCTAATGTTTCTATGGTCACAGGGAAGCGACCTGTATTCAATCTTTTAAATGCAAATCTTCTAAAAGTTACTGTGCAATTTTGTGTACCAGACTTCTTCAAGGGTTACAAAAAGTGTCTTTTTTTTTAAAAAACAGCTAAAGCACTGTCTTTTCTCATTCTTTTCTGTTTTCCTCCTCTCATTCTTTCTAGTGATGTGACAGCAATTGACTAAACTTGGGTCTTTTGGGATAACAAAGAATTGAGAAAAATCTTAAAGGTTTTTATTGCTGCACTTTTTTTTTTTTTTTTTTTTTTTGACTGGGCCAGAGCAGACAAAGGCCTTTCCACTTGATTAGATAATAAGGCTAACGTGGGCTTTGAGTGAAAAATATCTTTGCATTCTGCTCTTCTTTTTCTCCAACCCCCAAAAAAGAGGGGGGTGGGTAAAAAGAAAACTATGCCTAATCAGCCACAATTAAATCTTTCATGGTGAACTCACTTTGGAGGAATTAATGCATTTTGTATTGCCTAACAGCTCAAGTGAACATTAACAACACGTGAGAACTGAGGGGAAGAAAAATTATGGCCGTCTTTTCTTTTTTGGTTCTCAAGGAATGGGGAAGGGCAGGTCATTGACTTGATTTTCATGGGAAGATTGACTCTGGAGTGCTCGCATATCCAGGAACAGAGCGAGGGGGTATTGACAGCTGGGATCTGGGGAGGGGAGTGTGCAGGAGCAGCGATTGTACCGTGGTTTGTTGGGGGGAAAAAAACAAGGGAAGATGAAAACAAAGCCCAGAGAGGGAACAGTAACTGCAGTGTCCCAGGGCTGAGGGGCTGCTTCTAGTCAGTGATGTATATGTGTTGTGATTGGACTCCAGCAGTTGCGTTAGAGAAATATTAGTATAATGAAAGGGGGTGCCCTTAAGTGAGAAACAGTTTGTTCTTAATGAAGCTGAAGAAGTTGTACCATGTTCCTCCGTGCATACTGTGAAAGAGTACAGGAGATGCTCTTTCAGCCCTTTCATCCTCCTGGCTGTTGAAGAACAGCTCATGCAAAAGAAATTTGGGAATCCAGATGCATTTTCCCAAGATACCCAAATAAGCATTACAGGCTAAGAGCAATAACTAAAGGCATTTTTAGCTATTATTTGAAGATTTCCTTCTTCTGACACCTGTTTCGTTCATACTCTGTGATTAGAAATAATCTGAATGCTGAGGTGTGCTCACATGAATAAATCAGTATTTTCCCTTCACCTGCATGGGTCCTGAACTTTGTCTGATATAGGCAACCAGACAGACCCATACTCATGCTTGGGAACACAGATATTCGTACAATCTTCTCACTGCTTCTCCTCTGAGGGAAAAGTGCACACCCCATCCATCTTCTGCTCATTGTGTAATCCTACCATCTCTGCCATGCACGTCCCAAACCTTTTCCTCCTTCTCCCTCCACTCATGCGTGCTCATTCCCAAAAAAGTCACAGCCCAATTCACTTGCCTGCAAGACCTCAAATCATCATTTGTCTCCTTTTACTGAATTAATTTCTTGCTTTTCTCATTGCACTCTTTACCTCTACCATCATTTTCCACTCTGACTGGATGCCAGCAGCTCTACCTCCAACCAAGAGTCCTCTAATGCTGTGGTTTTCCCAATTTCTTCCCCAGGAAGTTTTTGGTTCCTTTTGAACGTTGCATGAAGGATACAAGATTGTTATTCAAAGTAAATGTATTTTTCTTTTAAGAAGCTCACACTTAGACTGAAGTTGTAGTATGTTAAAACGTAGTCTCTTGAGCTACTGAAGTAGTAAATTATACGTGGTTTTGCAGGTAAATAAAAGATGCAAAGAGCCAAACCAAACAAGTTTTGCCCTTAAATGCTGTCTGAGAGAAGGCCCTTGCTAGCCTTTAAGGCTTTTACCTTGGCATCCAGGCTCTCATCTGGGCTCTGAAAGCTGGATACCACCCACAGCAACCAACAGAAGCCCCCTCCTTGCTCAGAGTCCCACACCTGGTTGTATAACCCTGTCCTGAAGGTTTCACCACTGTATAGGGAGGAATTACCACCCAAAAGTTCGCTACCTTTCTTTTTTTAATTTAAGTGCTTAACTGGATTTTTGACAGCAAAAGCCTTGTCTGTTACATCAGATTTTTTTTTCAGTTTATGTGATTAATTAGGTCGTTTAGAACTAGGAGACTGATTGGAAGATGGAAAAAAAATAGAGAAGGTTGACTTTCCTTGTCAAAAAATAATGATGAAACTAAGAGAAAAATGAGGTTTGTTAATTATGAGCTTCTGGAGAACAAGATGAGAAGATGTGATGGCTGGGTTTTTCCTTCCAGTTTCTGAGGTCCGAGGAAAGGGAACAAGGTAGCTGGCTCCCTGATGTCTCTTATAAGCTTTTGTCTGACTAGCAAACACACAAATGTTGTTTTTCAGTCCACATTGTGGGATTATCACAGTGTCAGTGGCTATGACTTCATAGGTGATAACAGTTAAGTACATCTTCATAGTCTCATTTTAGAACCAAATTGTCGTTAAATCATTTAGTGAGCTTGTGAACATATATCAAGGTAGTCAAATGTATGAAAGCTATTTGTGTTTGTGTAGGTGTGTATGTGATGTTTCTCTGGGATGTACTACCTTATTTTTCTCTCATTACAGTTTGTACTACTGTTGGGTTTTGTTTGGTTTTGGGTTTTTTAATTTTTTTTTCATTAATTGCTGAGCTGGTCTCGTGCGAGTACTTTTTTTTGCGGGTGTTGGCTTTTTTTTTAAGAACTTCTGAAATTCATCAGCTGAATTTTTGGTTTTAGAAAGCTGAAGTTATTTTTCGCACGTTAAATCTTAAACAGTTTACCCAGTTGCTCTGAATTCAAACTGTTCTCTGAAATGACATATAAAAAACTAACCAAAGCAAAGTCCACAGTTTTAGGTGCGGACTGAAAGCAGAGTGACCCACACTTCCTAGCATCCAAAAAACCCTGGAGTTAACGCCGCACAAAGATCACTGTAGGAAGTTTTTTTTTTTTACTACTGGCTTTTATCTGAATCCCCGCTTTAGTTGAGCTTTACAAGTCAAATGAGCAGAAGAAATGCAATAGATGATTTGAGATGTGTGTGGGAAGAATGGGAGCTGAAAGATTGGCTTTCTGAAGGCTTTGCTCAGTTCCTGCCTTCGCAAAGAGACCATGGGGAGGTTTTTCTTCCTGACTTCATCTCTGCAGCAAAATAATTGCCTTGAGGATAGCACTCTGGAAAAACACTTATATCAGATTATCTTTGTTTTAATAGAGGTTAAAAAAACCACAACCAACAACAAAAGGCAGAGGTAGGAAATTGTTTTGTGTAAACTTAAGTGCTTTATGGGTAATTTCATAATTATGAGTGGCATCATTAAAAACAGAAATGTGGATTCCTAAACATGATGTCTTTAACTAGCATGCGGTATTTCACAAAGTGGCGGTTATGAGTGCTGGAACATAGCTGTGCTTTGCGAGCTTCTCAGTCTAGATGGAATTGGGGGTCTCTTTTTGCTTTTAATGTGATGGGGGTGAAATGATGGACATGATGGTGGAAGATCAAGTATTAGGAGGTTTTGGTGCACTGGACGCTTAAGGCAGCCCTGTGGGCACTGCAAAAGTGGGACTCAAAGCTGGATTCTGGCAGCAAGTGACTTCTGTCAACCTGAAATACCTCTTAGTAGGTGTCTTCCAGTGATCTGCTTGAAGACCACATGCAGAGGCATGTTGCATTCTCCCTAGCACCCACCAGATCAAATATTCTCCTCAGCTTAGACCTAGGGTGCCTCAATTGATCAGTCCTCAGAAGCACTTCCAACAGTAATTGATCTGATCTCTAATCTTATCACCTCACCTGGCAGATTATCCACTTTTAGCTGATTTGTGGGCCAGTAACCGGCACATCGCAACTGATCGGTGCTGTCACTCCTTCTGCTTGCAGCATTTCTATAGAAGCCTCTTTCCTTTATAGCAGCTCAGTGATCCCCTAAATCGGGGAAGAGAATTGACTGAAAAAGGAACATCAAGTTGGGAGAAGATGACATTTGAGGACTCAGAGAAAGCTATGTGTTATTGCTACTCATTCAAGCAAAAAAAAAAAAAATCTGCTTTCATTGAATTCAGAGCTAGCGTATTAAGATGTCAAATCATGGTGCTGTATGTTGTAGATAAACAAATGTAATGTGGCAACATTGCATTAAATCCAGCAATATCTGTAAAGAACTGAAGGCACAAAAAAATGATAAATTCATTCTTGCTCTTTAGTATTTCTGCAGGCAACTGCCATTTTAATTCCAAAGCTGTTTCATAGCATTAAGGCTGTTATCTAGTGTATTTCTTAAATTGTAGCCTTTTTGTCTGATGTTCAGTATTTCAGATCTGAGCCATTGTGTATATTGAATGAAATTATTCCAGTCAGGAGAGTAGGGTGGAAAGTAATTTCTAGACATGTGTCTCTATTTGTTAGGATGTCAGTGTGACTTCCAATTACTTGCCACACCTTCATTTCTTCCCTAATACCAGAAGTAAAAGCATTTTTATTGCCAGCATCCAGGGTCTAGTCCTCACTGCTAGCCTTTCTGCACTCCATCCCTTCTGACTCTTCAGCAAGCCCAGGGTTTTTGTGTTTCCACCCCTTTCTAAGCTTTTAGCAGTGAAAGTTTGGTATCTCTCATTTATCATTTCTATCGTGTTAATCTAAGCCTTGAGTAGATATATTATCTATCTTCAGCTTTCTTTACTGATAGTTTTCCCAAGTTGATTGGCACTTTTCTCATTGGTTATATGGTTGGATGTTGCAGAGATGTAAGATGGTTTATTCCTAATTTTTCTGAGTTAGTTAAAAATCTGGTAAAAATCACATTGCCATTTGTTGTAGTAGGATTTTGTGATCTTGAAGGGCAAGACGATTCTCTAAGTTGTTGCTCAACTTATTCTCTGTATTATTAGAATAAAGGCACATATTTTTACCTGTAATTTGGGACGGACAATTTAGATGACGTAGTTCTTGTGAGTTAGACTGCTTTTGTTTAAAATGCTTGTAACTGATTAGTGGCTTGGCAGCCAGTCAGAATGATTGCTTCAGTACTGCAACTTCAGAATAACTTTTAAATGGAAAAGCAGCCAGTTATTTAGTGATATCATTAAGAAACATAGCATTCTTTCAAAGCAAGTAAAGATGTTATACATAAGGGATAGACATCATCCCAATCATCGCGTTGCTGGCTCATACACTCTCCTATGTGCCGCTTTGTTCCATGTTAAGCAAAAATGAATGCTGAGTGTTTCCTTTAATCTAGTGTCAATTTTCTATTTTCTAAAGCCAAACAAGACATTAAAGTGCATCTACCCTAGAATTACAAACTCTTGCTTTGTGCTACGTTAATTGGATTAAGTTGTTACTGTTATCTCTTCAAGAAGAAGAGACAAGCTCTCTTTGGCAATGTTGCTATGGGACAGCTTGTTCATATGGAGTGGCTGTACTTTGTTGTAATCCTTAAGAAGCTAACTGTCAGTGATTAGAAAGCAAGCCAGCAATGCTGGCTTGTTAGTGGTAATGTATTTTTTCACCTACAGAAAATGATACAGATTATGATCCAGAAATCCTTACCATTCCCAAGATGAGTATAAAAAGATAAATACACAATGAAGTGAGTCTTGTGAGTCTCACTCCAGTGCTGTCCCCTAGGTTTGTATCGTTATACATTTTACTGACTTTTTTCTGAAAGTACTGTGCAAACCAATGGAGTATGATCTGGCATGAGCCGGATAATTTCTGTCCTAGTTGCAAAAGCCACCTTCTAGTTCTTCCTGTTGTTGCTTTACAAAACAAAATTGAGTCACAGTCAGGCTTGCACATCATTCCATGTTTGGTCCTAATACAGTGACTGCAGAGCTTGCTATACAGACATTTATATCATGGAAAGGAATTTTCTTAAAAATGGACAACAGGAACCTAACAAACCACGGCTTGCTCCATTTTTCCTTGCAGAAAGGCTTAGTTGTGTGAATTGTCTCTTAGAAGCTATTGTCTGGAGACATTTGACAGTATATACCAATCTAAAGTTTGAGAGGTCTGGTGCAGATCCAGCAGCAGCTGTGTCAAAAGTGCTTGGAGTTGCTTGGTTGTGCTCTGGGGAACAACAGTGTGCTGTGGCTTTCCTTATGAGTCAAAGCAGCTTTTAGGTTTAGCCTGGCATAATTCTATTCCAGCAAAGTTAAACCTGTCTAAAATCAGCACAGGCAAGCAGCGAGAGCCAGGCTGCTTTGTCAAAGAGCTGCCTGCGTCGCAGCTGCATCCTGTGATTGACACGGTCACGTCCGGAGAGAAGCAGTTCTGCTGTTGACATTGTGGGGTGTTTTCTCTCTGGGGTATGTCTCATGCGCTTTCCTTGCTGGATGTCACAGACCCCAAAATTGATAGAAGGACTCCTTGTTACCACGTCCATCTTTGAATTATTTTGAAGATGGGGTGGCAGTTGTGGTGGTGTTCCTGCTGACCCACATAGTAGTCTTGTTTCTGTACCCTTTCCTCTCCTGTACAGCAGTGCATGTCCGTAACTCATGTCTCTGCCATCAACAACTGGAAATATTAATTACTGGATAATTTGGGTTTGCCTGAAATGACACTTGTGTGTTATGTTTTGTAATGCCACAGCTTTAGGGGAGGGAATGCCGATGGTTAGATGATAAATTTTAATGTGATTTTAAATCATGCTTGCTTTTGGATCAGAACTTGCTTTCTCTGCATGGCATGGTTTACAGCTCTGTCCTTGTGCAGGGCAAGGGCTTTTGGGGAGACTGAAGGCAGGAGTTGCCTTCATCCTCACTGCCTGGTAGCTGTGGAGATGGCCACTGGCCAGGGAGGCTTACTGCATCCCTTGGGGTTGGTACCCATCCTGGGAACATTGTGCCTATGCTGAGGGCAGAGAGGAACAAGTGACACCAACGAGGCTGGAAAATCCCACTAAGGAGTTCCTGTGATTCAAGTAGCTCTACGTGGTCCCAAGGGCAGGAGTCAGCTTGAAGGCACGAGCGAGCCTGATGTTTAACAAGCTGCCCGATGTGTAATCCAACCCTTAGGCTTTACCGAATGCCACTCAGTGTGGCTTTGGTCTGTGTGATGTGATGTGTGCTTCATTAAATTACATGTAGCAAGGGCATTAAGATATAGTTTTGTTTTGTTTTGTTTTTCTTCTGCACAAATGAAGGTGTTTCCTGAGAGAGTGCCAAAAAAAAAATCCTGTTTGTTTCATAGGAAATGTTTGTGATCTTAGACAAATTACAGCTTTAAGCATTCAATGCCTGTCAAGAACAGTTTGCTCTTGAGAAGATTTCTTATTAGTGTAAACTGTTAAGACACATACAGGCCTTCGGTAATGACAAATTAGGGAAAATGCCCAAATTGCGTAACTAGAAGATAATTTAGGCAGGAATCTCATTCTTAAGCATGGTTCTTCCAGCTAATGATATGCCTGTAGTCAGGGATATCTGCAACTGCTACCAGGTGGCAACGTCCTGGGAGCTAAAGCTTTAAGCAAGGCTTTTTCCATAGCATTGCAGATTGTATCTGCAAACTGCATTGCTAATGTGTCAGTGTTGAACTAAGCCACAAGGTAAGTTGTTCAGAAGAAAAATCTACTCTGTAACTGAGAGAAACGGGGAAGAAAAGCTAGTCTAATGAATGAAACTTTGTCTTCCATCTCACAGGTCAAAAGTACTAACAGAATAATTGACTAAATGTGGACCTAAAAGATCTTTTGTAGTCACTTACAGTGCAGAAAAAAAGTGATCACGCACTCTTTTTATTAATTTGATTTTTTTTAAATACCCACTTACTTTCAGTCCTGAGCAACATAGAGCGCTACTGTCATCCTTCTTTCCACTAGCAAAATGAAATGTTTAGACCCTTCCCCCACCTAATGTTATCCTTCACATGGTGACATTCAAAAATCCATTGACAAGCTGCAAATGATGTGTGAAGCAAACTCCAGGATTAAGTTTATAACCTTTCCCCAGGGGGGGAAAAATCTGTAGGCAGGAATAAACTTAAGATAGTAAAATAAACGGGTACAACTTAGATGGATCAGGAAAACTCATAGTCATATTTAGCTAAATGAAAAATACCAGCCAGTCCCTAGTTTATGTGATATCCCGAGGGTTTTCCTCACAGGTATGCAGGACATTATAGCTCCTTCTCGCAGGTTTTAAAGCTCTCACTAATAAGAAACTGCACCTCTCTTTCTCTCTTCAGCTTTGCAGCTGGGATTTGAAAGCACAATAAATAAAATATAAACGGTAGAAGATGGAAGGCTTATGTCCTGTAGATACGTTTGCATCTTGGGTTTCGAAAGGCATGCACCTTCCTCCTAGGGGGTTGTCATTTACTGCTGAGTTTGTTGTCGAATGGGAGTGAATAGCCTTTGGGGGCTTTTAGACGCTGTTAAACTGCAGATATTAATGAAGTGATGGAGCTAGGGACCTCCTTCCCCACAGTAATCAAAGAAACAGCTAGTTCCTTCACATAGCTATAAGATTAGTTCCTTTCATCTGCTAGTATTAGTTTCTTTTGAAGTCATTTAATCTTTGCTCCATATAAATTGAGAAAAGTTATTTTAAGCAGCTCAGTGGGCAAAAGGGAGTCTTGTGACCCAGCATTCACAAAAAGAGTTAACCACAGGAGTTTAACCCCTGTCACCCTGGCATCTAGTGCTCACCGTGGATGCTTCTAGTTGGTTGACTCTTGCTGTCATCTGGATGCCAGTGTAAGCTGTGCCCAGACAGAAATGTGGCTTTGACTGAAAACAAATAATTGAGAAGGACCACTGTATAAAGCAGTTAATGCTTACAAATTCTGCCCCTTCTTAAACAAACAAACAAACAACTTTGGTTACAAATTCCATAACAGCTATAAATGGGGCCTTGGGTAATTCCTAGGAAAGCTGATAGATACACTTAAGTAAAGTAAGCCTGGTGTGTTTAAAGTGGAGCTCCTCCATGCCCATAAAGTCAGCAGTGCATTTCACAGAATCATAGAACAGTTTGTAAGGGACCTTAATGATGACATAATGTACCCTCCCTGCAGTGAACAGGGACACTTTCAACTCAGTCAGGTTGCTCAGAGCCGCATCCAACCTGACTTTGAATATTTCCAGAGAAGAGGCATCTACCACCTCTCTAGGCAACCTGTTCCAACATTTCACTATCCTCAGTGTAAAACGTTTCTTCCTATGTCTAGTCTAAATGTCCCCTCTTTTAGTTTAAACGGATCACCCCTTGTCATATCACAATGCTCCATGACAAAAAGTTTGTCCCTGTTGTTCTCTGGAGCCTCCTTTAAGTACTAAAAGGCTGCAATAACGAGTGGTGATCTGACCAGAGCTGGCTTCCTTACACTCCTCTGTACACGTATGCTACTCAACAAAGTTTGATGCTTTGGCATTTGGCTTGTTTTCATTTCCTGACAGCATAATGATGAAAATGAAAAAGCATGATGCCTTGCTAACAGTTGCCAAAAATGCAGCTAAGCTCTATCGACAGGACAATACAACAGACAAATTCTTCTTGCCAAATTAAGATGTATGCTTGGAATGAGAGGTCAGGGCCCTGCATCATTACTCTGTCTAATGCTACATTATCACCAATACAATAAATTACTGTCCTCTTCATGGTTAATTTTGGAGTGTTGGTGCTCTCCCTTCTAGATTTCAGAGCTATGGATCATGTTTTGTGTGTCTTCATTTTTAAAGAAAACATGATTTTCTTTTCCCTCTGGGAGTCACTGAATGCTTTTGGCACTTTTGCTCCTTCTGCTTGAGTCAGTTCTTTAAAGAAGGACCAGAGTTTGGAAAGACTAGAAAAGTGCTCTTTCAGTAATTCAAGACATAAAAGTATTTGGCATTTTTTTTTTATTAGATATCCTTCAGAAATATGGTAATTCAAAAGTAAATATGAAGAAATAAATTCAGGAGGATGGAAAACAAGTTTACCTATAACCAGTCTTTTGTATGTAAGAGTGAAGTTGTTGGTATCTATTTTTCTTAATTGCCAAGCATGCGTTCATATTTGTGTTCTATCCCTTCTCTCAACTCTTAGCACTCACAGCCTGGAACACAGGCATTCATTCTATGCATATCAGGGATGACAGCAACAGGCAACAAATAATTTATTAAGGAGTTATTATGAATTATGGAGAATACACAAACACACATTGTCTTCTGCCATTTCCCAAGTACAAAAAAGTTCCTTGTAGCTGTACTGCCTCCTACGAGTTAAGGACAGGGCTCAATCCCTGTGAAACCTTGGGAACATGTTTTGCTGTGGGCTGTGCAAGGTAGATTGTGCGGGTCCTGCTCTCACCTCTTGCCTGCCCCCTCAGGGAAATGTGGGCCTGAGTGTTTCTGTGATTAACAGAGGTGATATGGTGTGGAGGCTTGGGATGATGTCTTACAATCTTTTCCTTAACTACACTTGTGTAAACAGTTTTACTTGCTGCATTTCAGAGAAAGGAGCTTATACCTGCTCTCATGAGTGTTGTACGTACTGAAAAGAAACTGAGTTATTGCAGAGTCTGCTTTGGTTTTCCTCCAAAAAGAATTGAAGTATCACCAATTCTCATTCCTGAAGTCCTTCTTAATAAAGTAGAGATGTACGTTTTCTATCTTTGGACAGTTTATTATACTTGAAAACATGCTTTTACTTTTTTTTGTTCTTTAAAAACCAAAACAAAACCCTGTGTGTCACCATGTTTTGTAAGTACTGTTCATGACTGAGGTTTATTTTTTTTAATATTTAAATATCTTCAGCAGTTGTAGGTAATTTAGCATCTGTCTTTCTTGGTCCTTGGCTCCCTGGTGTGCTGTGGTTGACCCCTGTCCCCAGATGTCAGAGGGTGATGGTTTCTAGTGACCTGATACCTGGATGGTATCTCCAAGTTGTAAGTTGAAGATGAAAGACTCCTCCCCTGCTGCCTGTGTGGTCCTCTGCCAGGGAAACTTCTGTGGGGAAGAAGTGGTGACAACAGGTGACATTTTACAGAGCTAAAATAAGTCTGTGAGGAGGGAAATTACTCTAAAGTGGAGTAGCTGACATGAGGAAACAGCTGAAGTCTATGTTTTTGTTGGGCAGTCTGGAACAGCCCAGTCCTACATCACAAGCATTTGTCATGTAGTCAGTATCAAGTGCTGAATGTGATATTTTGGCCACACTACTGAAAAACACAGTCAAAAAGTCTCTCTTTTGTGGACTAACACAATTTTTGTTTGTATGTATTGTTGTGTTTCAAGGCTGCGTGTCATCCTGTGCCTTTGAGCTGCAATATCCATTAGGTGCTTCCCTATTATTACTTAAACTTTTGCACCAGAAAACATGCACATTCCTTAGGCTGTTTCATTCATGTTTTAGTGTTGTTGCACTTGTTCCTATTGTCTGTGTCAGAAGATGGAGATGATGGTGAAAGCAGATGGAAGCTGAAGCCATCCAGAGACGTGGCAGTGGCCAGATGTGAGGATCCCTCAAGCTTGGCTGAGAGCTCATGCTGGATGTCTAGCCTTCTGGTTTTCAAATAGGCTTTGATTTTCCTTGCTGATTTTTTTTTTTTGTCCTATTTTATTGCAGAAATCAAAGTAATTTTGTTCTCCATCAGGAGAAAAGAAAAGAAGACCTTTGTCTGGATCTTCTTTGGAGGTTATCTCTGATGGTTTTCAGATGATTGTAGAAGGGGAGTCTGCCAAAAAGTTGAATCATTGCTACAGTGTCACAGTTGAGGCTTCAGATATCCAGAATACTTTTGTGTCGCACATAATGCCCACATCTTGGATGCTGAGCTCTGAAATGTTTCCTCGGTGATCCTGTGGTGCTTTGATGAGAAGAAGTCTTTTTGAATTACAGAGATTGGTTAGCTGTCTTTTAGAAAAATAAATTCCAAGTGGTCATTGTTAACCACAGAATGATAGGTTATTGTGGTATAAAATAGAAGTTCACTTAGACTGCACATTTTTGTTCTGAAATCGGCAGGAGGAGGAAATGCTGATATGGGTGTATGCATGGGAGGAAGATTTATCAAAGAAGCATATATTCACACACCCTCTCTTTTTTTTGAATTTATGGTCAGTAAATGATAGGCTTCCTTCCTACATTTTTGAAAGCCAAATAGATTTCCAACAAAATTATTTATATACACATCCCTTTAAAAAATATAAAGTCATCACCAAGCCGATGCAAGGCCTTGGCGTGGAGTTTAAGTGGGTGATTAGGAAACTTCAGGCATAACCTTCAGCCTTTCCTGTCAGCACAATTTCTCTCGAAGAAGAGAAGATGGATAATGCGAATATAACATCTTATTGTTGATAGTTTGCATATCAGTTTCCTGCTGCTTATTTTAATGTGTATTGATTGCAACAGATGCTTCTTGCAGTTGCCCAGCCTACATCTTACTACTCATCTTTGAGCATTTTTTTGCTGCTTCTTTGTTGAAGAAGGCTCATGGTGTCAATGGCAGTAAAGCTGGGCATCCATGTGTGGTAGCAAGGCTGGTGCACCAGCAAATTGGTGCTGGTAAAAGGAGCAGATACTGTGACACCAATTGGTACCTGCTCCCTTGCAGTATGAACAGGTCTTTTCCTGCTTTCTCAGCCATCACAACATCTCATGAGTTATGAGGTACCTTAGAGTTACTTTTAAAAAAATATGAGCAAACACAGAAAAAAGAAAATTATCCAACCTGCAATTGTAAAACAATAGATACAGAAGGAAATATTTTTCCCAGATGAAGCAAAACTATATGTATAGAGACTTCGTGGTTCATTGCTGAGTCCTACTACGTGTATTCTATTTATATTGTTGAACTTGCTGAGACAGTAGGATGTAGGGTGTAGGTTTCAAAGCAAATGAATGTGTGTGTGTGTGCGCTTGCATAGCCTTCCTTCTTCAGCGACATTCTTCCTGTTTCCTTTTCAGCGTTTCTCCTATAATTAGTTTCTTTCTGACAGTAAACACAATTGGGTGTTTTACATAAAATATTATGACTAAAGGGTAAAAATGTTACTGGTTTGAATAGTCATGATGTTAAGCCTGAGTGATGGTGATGGCAGTGATTAATTACTGTTGCTTATTGTTTTACTTAGTGTTGTTTAAGCTGTAGAAACTAAGGGCGTGCTTAAACAGAAATGACCAAGCCATCTCCTGAAATCTTTATTTATAAGTAGTTCGAATGATGTATAATTTTACAGAAATGTTTGTTTCTTTAGGCATTGTTGCCAGTCTTTACATTTTAATAGACAACTATAACTACTTTTATGGTTACTATTTGTCTAAAGATTTAGAACAACTTCTTCCTCCCTTCTGCCCCTAACATGCTATGGTCCCGCAGTAACGGTGTCCTTGCCAAAGGTAGAAAATACAGCTCCCTATGACTACTGCGTTAGAAATGTGCCCACTGCAGCACAGCAGCAGCCTGCAGACTTGTTGCAAGTGCAGGGAGGGGATACCTCAAGGTCCAGTTCATGTCACCCACACAGAAGGGCCAGCAGGACTTTTGGGTCCTGAGCAGCTTACGCTCCCGTTTGGATCTGTGGTCTCAGGAATCACTTTCTTCAAAATCCTTTGTGTTTGCATACTTTCACTGATCTGTTTTAAAATCTCCTTCTCTTTTAAAAACAAAAGAAGAAAAAGGCAGAATAATTAGTGAACTAGAGCAAAGCGACTGGCAGAAAACCTAGCAATAATTTAAGTTTGATCAATCTCTATTTTGCTGTACTGCAGCAGGAGCAGCAGAGGGAGCACAAGTTAACACATAGCTCTTTTACCAAGAGCTGCACTGTTATCACTGATGACATTTCGCTTGATCGATGAAGATCAAGAATGAAAATCCTCCCCTAGCCTCATGAATTTGTCACGGGAAGATAATGTCCTATATTAAATATGGGCGGTAGCAAATGAAAATATATTCTTTTACAGCTTCTAAGTTTCAGTTTTTGCTCTCCGTGCAGCTCCAGGTTGCATGATGTCAGTATGGTTTCATGCCAGGGCACAACCGAGGGAAGATTGATACTGTGTGGTTTCAGAGGACTTGTGGTACTGTTCCTGCCTCATAGTATTTCCCTAATAGACCTGAAGCAGCAGCTTGATAATAGTAGGCATTTAAAGGGAAAATGATGCTGGCAAAAAAACCTGACCACGTTTTCTTTGGTGAGTGAGATCAGAGCTATGAGGTGGTCAGGCTCTTGCAGCACATAGCAGCCTGACCTGGCCTCCAGGCAGTATTTAAAGCAGACCTTCATTTCCCTTGATTTTGTAAGCATGTACAATCAATCAATCAATCAATCTTTTCACAGAATCATAGTTAGAAGAGACCCAAAAGGATCACATAGTCCAACTCTTGTCCCTACATAAGACAATCCCAAAATTCATGTTGTGTCTGAGTGTGTTGTCCAAATGCCTGTTGAATATTATCAATCTTGGCACCATGACTGCTTGCCTGGGTAGCCTGTTCCTGTGCTCCACCACCCTCTGAGTGAAGAACCTTTTCCTAATATCCAACCTAAACCTCCCCTGGCATGTTTTCCTGCCATTCCTTCAGGTCCTATCATTAGTCATTAGAAAGAAGAGATCAGTGCCTGGTGCAGGATGCAGTAAACTGTGAAGAGGTCTCTCCTTAGTCTCTTTCTCCAGGATTCTTCTCCTTGAAGTCTGTTGTTTCCTTTCAGCCCTAGGCAGTATGGGCCCTCTTACCACCTTGCCAGGGCAAGAATCACCTCTCTTGACCTGCTGGCTGTGCTTTTTTAGATGCAGCCTCTGGGTATTGTAATAAACAAAATGCAGGCTTTGATACTGCCTTCAAATTAGACATTGCCAATAGCAAACCTTTGCTTTGTTGAATTACTCAGCAGAAGTAAAGGTTATTGAAACATGCACAGATAAATGGCTGGAGACCCAGAGCGATAACTTTTAAAAGCCCTGGCAGCTCTGCAGGCAGGAACCATTTTCCATCTCAGATAATAGAAAGAGAAGAATTTTCTTTGAGTGGAAAAAATGAACTGCTGGTGTACTTTCCCAAATTCACCCGTTCCACTTTGCTGTTTTATTTAATGGTCTACTTTTGTTTCCGAGGCCACCACTGACTGTACACTGGAGATAGATGTGGACCAGTAAGACATGAAAGGTTATCTGAGCAGGTCAGGCAGCAAGTTCATTGTTTTCCAGGAACACTTGTAGCAACACAAAATTGTGTCATGCTCAGAGCTGTTGTGCAGAAGTTGAATGGACAGATGGTGACCTTTATTATTCATTACCTATGAAATTAATTAACCAGCCCCATAGATTTGTAATGTAATTTGCTTGATAACTGCTTTTAAATACCTCTTAGAAGTGGCTATTTATTCTCTCCTAAGTGCTAATTTTCATGTTTCAGAGAAGCTTTCCTGATGGATGTTATTCATAGATCTCCCTTGAATCTCCACAAGGGTCAGCTGCACTCTAAGCATGTGAGATGCTCTTCCCAAACCTCTGTAGGGGATTCTGTGCATCACAGCACCAGGTTTTTTTCTTCCCAGGAGTTCGTGTCCCATGGCCATGATTAATGAGTAAATAGCTTCAGAGTTCAAAACCAGAGAGGACCACCATGGCGCTCAGCCTGATCCCTGGCTTTCACAGGACACAGAACTCCTCTGCTTATTAAAATGCATCTCAAAGATATTTCAAATGTTTTAAAAAGCTAGGAAACTCCAGCACAAGCAGGAAAACCTTGCCTGTTTTTCCTCATTTCAGTGGTGGTTGTTTTTTCTATGGGCAGTCTCATAATAGCTTAGAATAAGGTGAGATGCAGTTACTGGAAGAATCTGCTTATAAAAGCATTTAAGGTATAATGCAAGACCTCTGACATTACATATCAGATACAAATCATAGTTGATTGCTGTAGTTTATCTTCTTAAATTACTTGCTTTCTTTTACCAGAAGCATGGAACTAGAGATCAGAGTGGGCATCACCATGGCCATACCTGTTACCAGTGATGGACAGAAAGGTGACTTTATTCAGTGTTGGTACTTTACCCATCAAATGCTCTTAAGTCCTTTAAGGAAATAGTTTTAAGGAAATCTTCCAGCTGCTGATACTGGAGAGGTAGATTTTATTTTTCTCCTTTATACCTGTGTTGGCTAAATTTCTGCCATGAGTATGAATATCATTTATCAAATGCTTTGGTTCAGTTTCACCCAGCTGTTTTTTATTGAGAAGCTGATCTTGTTTCACCAGCAGGAGAGCACCAAAGTGATAGAAGTAGCACCCAAAGTTCAAAGTACAGAGTCTAGTATCATCTGTAAACTTCCAGCACTAGCTGTTTTTGCTTCAAACCTTTCCCGTTTGTTTAATATAAAAACTGGGGGTTGATCTGTGACATTCTTGTGCGAGTGAGCTGGGAAGGTGGCTGTATGCCTCTGTCTTACCAATATCCTGTGTGGGGAGAGAAAAATATACATTGCAATGGAAAACCAAAATCACTGCAATTTGTGACCAAGTTAATTTTTGAGGTAGACAGCACAAAAAGTAATGTATAAGCATATCTGCCTGTGCATATGTAAAAAAAAAAAAAAAATCAGAGCTTTGGGGCTGGGTTTTACACAGCCATTTTTGCAATGGAAAGACCTCCTTGCAAATAATGAAGCCAAGACAATTGGATTTGTCACTTTTCATTTCTTTCCATTATTCTTTTTCTCCCCTGAGGAGCAGTATCTGGCCTCTAGAGCTTTGCTTATTGTCATTTTTTAGTGACATTCCTCCTAGTGCTGCTTCACAGGTACACTATGTTGGTAGGTTTGTCTATACTATGTTGGCAGGATGCAGCTAGTTAACTGTTGCAAGAAACAGTGAAGAGGTGAACAGCTGCACACCTGGTAGATCCATTTCTTTATTTTTTAAGATCTAGAGAGCAGTTTACTTTATCTTAATCCAGTGTTCTGTTAGTAAATTCTGTGGATACATTGATCCTATTTCCAAAATAGTTTTCCTGAGTCTTGAGGGATAAGACATCAAAATTAATGTAGGACTATATGGTCTATCAGATTGGTACCTGCAACACCACAGATCATGTTTGTTTAAAGAAAAAATAAGTCGTTTAAGGAGTTTGTTCTCCAGAAGGAATAGAAGGTGATGTTCTTTACACAGCTGATGGAGCCACACTGTAAAACTCATTGCCAAAAAAATATTGTGGACACTAACAGCTGGTGTGGATTCAAGGAGACATTAGACAGTATGTAGAAATCATATCTTCCTTGAGAATCCTTGAACTAAAGATGGCTGGAAGCTGAGGAAGCATATGCGGAACTATCCTTATGTATGTCCCTGTGCTTTTTTTATTTTAGTGGTTTTAGACTTGAATTTTTCAGCCCCGAACTGGAGGAGATGGGGATGAGGTGATAGGGCAGGGACAAATTCCCAGCAATAAAATACAATCAAATGTCTGTCTTAAGGAAATTTTCTCTACATGCTTTTCACAAATCACATCTTTCACAGTCAACTGCATGGAACTGAAGCTGGACTCTTGCTTACAGCAGTGTTGAAAACCTGAGCAGGTGAACCTTTGGTTTGACCCAGTATGATCATTCTTATACTGTTACGTAGGAGTACAGGTAATTAAGTGACAAGAAGGCACCAGGAGAGATGCAACCTGATAAGAAATTTAATTCTATCATGTTGCTTTGAGATCTACTAGAGAGTAAACAGAAGGCCAAAGAGCTTTTGCTCTTCATAGTTATTTATGAACCACATCAGTGCTCTGCAAAGAGCATGCTCAAATATTTGGACTGTTTGCATTGAAATAAATTATTTTCACACCTGCCGATTACCTAAATGTTAGCAGACAAGAGAAGATGTGTGCTAACCCTCAAAAACATGAGTGGTTCCTGCAGCTCCATCTCTATTGGACAACAAAAGGAAAAGCAATTTTTGGCTTCCTACATCAAGACAGGGCTTACTTAGTCACTTGGAAAGCTTTTTTAATAGCAAAGTTAGTAATGCCTTGTAAGGGCATGTCTAGGGAGTTTTCTAAAATAATTTTTAGTATACATTTCTTAAGGTGGTTACAGAAGCACCTGTCTGGGATATCCCAGGTACTTCTCTTTGGGCATGAGGGTGAACCAACTAGTTGATTTCCTGATCTTTCCAGCCATTTTTTTTTTCTGCTTGTAAGGCAGGACAGAAGAACTTGGCATTGTCTTTAGAACTGCTAATCCTAGCAGTGTTGAATAACGCAGACGTATCCAATTGTTTAGGCCAAGTCAAAATATAGTACGATTAATAAATAAAAAATCGAACTACAGTGCCCCAAAATAGGAACAGATGGATTCTGAGCTGGTAAATAATTAATTAAGGCATTTACAAATAAATTGTTGTCAATGGTAGGAATTCTCTCTTCTTACTAATAACTGTTAGTCCTATAAACGTTCTAGGTAGGATTAAACAAAAACCAGTTGCAACATTTCCCCCCCTTTTCCTCCTCTCCAGTGCATTTGACAAGAAGCCATGGCTCGCTTCCAACAATTTATCTTTATCTTGCAAATAGATCTTGCCATTTGCAGTGTTGTGTGGAGGTACAACAGAAATATATAATTTCAAAAATGTGGGTAGAAGCCAATTAGCTGTCTACCTTTCTCAGAACATGTACTTGACTGTAAAAGACACCAAGGTTGCTAAAATATTCATGTACCACTGTAACTCTAGGGAAGAGGAGATGTCACCTGAAGAGGTCAAAATGGGGATGAATATATAAATAAATTATACTCATCCAGAAACTGTTGCTGGTAAGTAAAGGCTGAGGAAGCCAAAGGATTTGTTCAGCTAACATGAAGTTTCTTATAAAATCTGTGAAGTCTCAGGTGGGAAATCTTTGGTCTTTTGCTGTTAGGGTTTGGTCTATGTTGTGTAAGGGTTTTATAGCAATATGTAGATTATAGCTTTAACTCCATAGTGTTGATGTTGTCTTTTAAAGCACATGGGTTTTGCAAATACATGCAGGTATGCATACATACATTAGGTAAAGACAACAAATAAATTTTAAACCTCACAAAGAAAAAACAAAGAAACCTAAGATAGCATTTTTCTTTTTTTTTTTTAAGTTGTATTTTAGTCTCTGTTTCTTTAATTAGAACTGGAAAAGCCTATCTTCTGTCACCTACTCTGTCACCTAAGATAGTGTTAATGGTTTCAA
The DNA here is from genome assembly GCA_013389865.1 of Piaya cayana. Classification (NCBI taxonomy): domain Eukaryota; kingdom Metazoa; phylum Chordata; class Aves; order Cuculiformes; family Coccyzidae; genus Piaya; species Piaya cayana. The sequence goes on along the minus strand of WAAB01023398.1, from coordinate 130,679 downwards.
CCTTGAGTAAAGCAATAATTTGGAAGATCAGTATTTTTGTGAATGTTCTGTCATAGTTGTAACTGAAGGTTGAAATCGTAATGTCCTTTATAGGTGGTGTAGCAAAATAGATGAATACTGTTCTCTGAACCTAACAGATAGTAATCTCGCTGCCAGGGACAGATTTCAGTAGGAAAGTGATGAGGGTAGTTAGAATGAAGGACAGACTTACAGAAATGGGAGACATTTGTTACTAAGAGCCCTATAAAAATATTTCCTTCTGTAAACACAGCTGCCGTATGAAATGTTATTTTAAAATATATTGTAAGTGTCATATAAATGTCTAATTGACAGCTGAGATGTTGCAGAATGTAATCTGCGTGTATAGGTCAGGAAAAGAAAGTGATAATTCAATGATGAGATTGTTTTCGACACAGTAGTCACAAATCCAAATTTTATGTATGCTTCTCAGTTACATATTTAGAAGATGTGTACATTTTCTTATGGGATGTAAATCTTCCAGGACATTCCTCCTCCCCATAACACTGGTTTCAGCTTCATCAAGAGCCTCCTTAGAGCACTGTTAGTTGTGTGTGTGGAGGAGAGGGGCAGTGTATTTCCCTGCATTTTCATAGCTGGGCCTGGCATAAAAGCCTTCAGTTGGTCATGTGTAGATGGCAGCATTTACCTTCTGTACTTTCTTCTTAGACAACTTCAGGTGATGGGGGTGATTAATTCTCAGAGCTGGAATGAATAATCTTTAAAAAAACCTGAAAAACCTATAAGAATAAGCACTAATTTTGTCCGAACTACAGAAGTAAATGGGGTAGGTGAGTGGGTGACAGATGCATCTGCACTGCTGATGGCCTCTTTAAGTTCACCAGAAAGACAGCAGTCCGTCTATGGGTATGGTATTTTCTCTACGGTGGAAAAAAATATTAGCACTGTTTGCCTTTGAGGGTTTAGCTCTTTGGCTAAATAAGGACAACGCTGGATGTCGGTGGGTCCTGATGAGAAGCATTGCCTTGGGACATTGTCCCTCAGCCGTCATGCCCACAGCGGTGCCTTGCCTTTCCCAGAAAAAGCTTTCTGTTGTTTTGGGTGTCATCTGTGTCTCTGTTGGATTTCACTGTGAAAAATCTATGAGTGTTCTGCAAACTGTTTTCAAATATTTGAGGTTTGATTTTTTTTTTCTTAAATGGCTTATTTCTTGTTCCTTAACTTGAATAACAAATGTGAATAATACATAATTTCTTAGGGATCTTTCTGTAGGATTTTTCCTATTTATTTAAAAGCATTTTAAGTAATTGTGTGCAGAAGGATTAGAACTCCCCCCCAAAAAACTTGCCATGAAGTCCAGCTTTTGGACAATTAAGACATAGTTTTTGGAGAGCAAACACCATATGGGACAGAATTTGAATGGCTGGCAAGCACCACACAAGCAGCTCTCTTAATTGTGCAGCACTGGGAAGGCTTTTAAAGGAAAAAATTCAAATTGTGTTGCTGTTTGCTTTTGACCTAGTTTATCCCTTAACTCTGTAACGTGCTTATAATCTTTTACACTACCATCATTATTCCTCCCATCACCTTCCGCTGAGCAATACACTGCAGGCAGCTTACAGGCAGCAGCTAACGTACTTTTGAGCAGGCAAGTGGCTGGTACATGTGTGATGCTGTGAGAAATGCTCCACAGTGGTTATATGGTCAGCTTTTTCTCTGACAGGCTGTAAACTCAGTCTTAGCCTAGGACAACACTTAGGTGAGATGATTAAGCAACGTTTAGTGTGTGTTAGCAAGGATCACAATTCAGTATTCTACCTTCTTTAAGCTCAGATGCAATACAGACTGCCTCTGCCCCAAGGAGTTTGTAGTCATTAGAGCAGAGTGCACTGGGGAAAGCGAAAAGGAAATACCTAAGATTAAAAAAGAAAAAAAAAATCTTCACATTATTATTACTGACTCATATTTCTGGCTATTATATTAAGTATAAAGTGAGACAAAACCAAAAACAATACCTGGAAACCCCACTGTGTCGAAAAGTAGGAGGAATCTCACTGTATGGGGTTTTAGTATCATAAGATTTTTATAAGAGTCCATGACTTTGCAAGTTCTTTTGCCATAAGGATTGGCAGTGAAGCATAGTAAAGTAATAAAAGGGCAAGGCATGGAGCCAAATACTTCTGTTTGTAATTGTGGTGGTGATGTGCAGAGCAGCAGGAAGAGCAAATCAAATGCAGATGTTTTTCGTATGAAGTTTTGACTTTTATTGGTGATAGTGCTCAAGGTGGTGTTGAAACTGAAATATCCCTGAATAAAGGTTTGTATTATGTTTTAAAACGGTGCAGATGAGTATAATGCAGGTCATGGATGGTGCTGTGCTACAGTCTGAAGCTTCATTTTAGTTGCTTTCTCAGTTTTCTCACTGAGGTCCCTACCAGCTTAGTCTTACCAACTGCTGCTAGTAAATGTTTTCTGAACTGTTATGGTATCACAGGAGAGAGGGTTGGGAGGGACCTGTGAGTTTTCTAGCACAGTGGCTGGAACTGTTGTGCCTTCATTGTTCCCAAGCACTGGCATCTCTTGCTCCTGACTTTCCTCTCTTCCAGCGCTGCAGCATTTCCTCCTGTTGCCAGCCTAAGTTGTTTTTTATTACTCTTTAAGTCCTCTGGTTTTTTAGACATTCAGAACAATTTATTCTCTTTCTCTTCATGATTTAAGGCTGTTTCCATATTATTTTTTCCCAGTCTTCTTTTTCTTTAGAGTGAATCTCAGCTTTTTCAATGTCATTCAATGGATGGGTCACATTTAATAACTACAGTCATCATTGCTCCTCTTTTCTGAGCCTCTTTCCTTTGGACCTACACTATTACTGGATTTCTGTTCTGTGGTTTCATCCAAGTGTTTTAGCTAAGGTGAGCCTGTAAGTAGCAGAACAGGAGGATTATTTCTTATGCCATTCACATGGCATTCCTAGTTTTATGTCCTAGCATATTTTGTGCCTTTCCTACAGCTGGGGCACATTATTTGCTTGTGTTCATATGGGAAGACCCCCTCTAACAGAAAGATGTGACATCTGTGGCTTTTCCCCTGGACACACAATCTGTTGCTCCATTGCTGCAGGAAATTAAATCTGTTCTACACGGTTGGCTTTCTGCTGTTCTTCATCTCCTTATTGTCTTTTAGGGGTGCATATGAACCCATTCTTTGGTTGTCTAGGTGGCATCTCTCTCCTTTGCATGCTGTAGAAAAAAAAGTCTACATGAAATCTCATGCCAATGGCTTGGCATAATCTTTCCTCCCTCCCTCTCTTGCTTCTCCTTCAAGAGTGGTCATTCATGACACAGAAACTATACCAGGACGTAACTATTCTTAAGAAGAGACACTTTAAACTGCTCTGACTTCCCATGTCAGGTGCATGTGTTGGAAGGTCACCTCTTAAACACCAGAATATATTGACTACATATAGCTGTCGTGCTGTATTCTCTACTGAGTTTCTTGCTTGCTAAGGAAGGATATTGAAGCTTGCAAAGAGCAACAAGAATTATGAGAAGATTGCAGGCAGAGAATAAGGCCAGTGAAGAAAACCTAACAGAACTAGTTAATTTTTCAATGGTTAGAAGACAGATACCTTAGCTGGTCTTCAATCTGTCTACTTATTTACAGAGGGAGATGTATGGAGTAACTGCAATGAAATAGAACTAGTGAGGTTAAGAAGGGACAGTGACAGGAGTCAACTGAAGGAAATAGATTGATTTCTGGAAAGTCATACTTTCTGTACCAGTGCCCCTACTAGCTAGAAGAGGCAGGAGTGACTTGTGGTTGAAGTTGGGAGTGATAACTTCGGTGGTCTGTTCTCTTTTCCCTGGGGAAGCAGCAGACACTGCAAATCTCACATTCCTGTGTGCAAGTAGATGGATACTCTGTCAAGAAAAGCAATACTAGACTCTTCCTCAATAAGTCAGATTTAATTAATACTGTTGCATTACTACACCCATAGCCATGTTAGCTCAACCCATTTATAACTCTATTCCTCCTGTTGCCAGCCTAAGTTGCTTTTTATTACTCTTTAAGTCCTCTGGTTTTTTAGACATTCAGAACAATTTATTCTCTTTCTCTTCATGATTTAAGGCTGTTTCCATATTTTTTTTCCCAGTCTTCTTTTTCTTTAGAGTGAATCTCAGCTCTTTCAATGTCATTCAGTTGGTGGGTCACATTTAATAACTACAGTCATCATTGCTCCTCTTTTCTGAGCCTCTTTCCTTTGGACCTACACTATTACTGGATTTCTGTTCTGTGGTTTCATCCAAGTGTTTTAGCTAAGGTGAGCCTGTAAGTAGCAGAACAGGAGGATTATTTCTTATGCCATTCACATGGCATTCCTAGTTTTATGTCCTAGCATATTTTGTGCCTTTCCTACAGCTGGGGCACATTATTTGCTTGTGTTCATATGGGAAGACCCCCTCTAACAGAAAGATGTGACATCTGTGGCTTTTCCCCTGGACACACAATCTGTTGCTCCATTGCTGCAGGAAATTAAATCTGTTCTACACGGTTGGCTTTCTGCTGTTCTTCATCTCCTTATTGTCTTTTAGGGGTGCATATGAACCCATTCTTTGGTTGTCTAGGTGGCATCTCTCTCCTTTGCATGCTGTAGAAAAAAAAGTCTACATGAAATCTCATGCCAATGGCTTGGGATAATCTTTCCTCCCTCCCTCCCTTGCTTCTCCGTCAAGAGTGGTCATTCATGACACAGAAACTATACCAGGACATAACTGTTCTTAAGAAGAGACACATTAAACTGCTCTGACTTCCCATGTCAGGTGCATGTGTTGGAAGGTCACCTCTTAAACACCAGAATATATTGACTACATATAGCTGTCGTGCTGCATTGTCTACTGAGTTTCTTGCTTGCTAAGGAAGGAAATTGAAGCTTGCAAAGAGCAACAAGAATTTTGAGAAGATTGCAGGCAGAGAATAAGGCCAGTGAAGAAAATCTAACAGAGCTAGTTATTTTTTCAATGGTTAGAAGACAGATACCTTAGCTGGTCTTCAATCTGTCTACTTATTTACAGAGGGAGTATGGAGTAACTGCAATGAAATAGAACTAGTGAGGTTAAGAAGGGACAGTGACAGGAGTCAACTGAAGGAAATAGATTGATTTCTGGAAAGTCATACTTTCTGTACCAGTGCCCCTACTAGCTAGAAGAGGCAGGAGTGACTTGTGGTTGAAGTTGGGAGTGATAACTTCGGTGGTCTGTTCTCTTTTCCCTGGGGAAGCAGCAGACACTGCAAATCTCACATTCCTGTGTGCAAGTAGATGGATACTCTGTCAAGAAAAGCAATACTAGACTCTTCCTCAATAAGTCAGATTTAATTAATACTGTTGCATTAATACACCCGTAGTCATGTTAACTCAGCCCATTTGTAACTCTACAGCTGTATTTTCAGTGAGTCGGAAATAGTGAAAGAGATATTGCAGCACTTTCCAAAAAAAAATGTTAGCAAGCAGAAGCTGCACCACAAAGGTGTGTACCACTACTGCTTCAGTAGGATGAGAACACTGGTAGTACAAATTGCGTGTCTGGTAAATTACTTGGACCTCCTCCATTTGGTTCACACATACCTGGCGGAGCTAAGACTGCAACTGAGATAAAAACTCTTATTTGCCAGCCCTGAAATAATCTCCGTAGTGGGCATCCAGAGGGGGAGCAGACATTCCTTCAGGATACCACTCTGTGTGGAGCTGGCGACAGGGATAAACAGTCTTTATTGAATAGTGACTATATTTTACTTTGTTTGAAATCATCTCTCTGAGACTTTATGTAGGCTTTGAGGATATCCAGTAGCTTTGGCTTTGAGGTATCTCACATTTCAAACTCCCAGTGGAATTGCTGGGTAATCCAGCCCTCCTACTGAGACCCCCTTGCAGCAGGTGAAGGTTTGCTCTCAAGTAAGAGCTAGTTTGATACCTTCAGAAACCTTCTTCCTAAAATATATGAGAGGATTAATGCTGACAGCTCTCATTGGTTTAAAATGTGGCACTTTGCTCCTCCTGACCATAGACTTTTTTTTTGAGGAAAAGTTTTACTAAATTATATTTAACAGAGCATTTTTATTAAATTCTTTATATTTAATTTAATTAATACTTATGAAGAAACTCTCCAATGGAGACTTTTATTTTGCTAAATGCATACCTAGAAGTTGCTTTTTCCAGTTTTACACAACCCTGTTTGTATTTGAAAACTTAAAACCTGGTCTTACTGCACATGTTGTTTTTTAATTGAACTTCTGTCCACTGGATCATTAATTTAATCCTGTCAGTGGGTTCATACCCACTACATGAAATTAGTGTAATTTTTTTAACTGACTTAATGAAGTTGTGAGATAATCTCTGGTCATGTTTTTAAGGTTATTGTTGACAGTGCTGAGCATGTGCACACAAGCACATACCAAGGCTTAACAGGAGATGCAGTAGTTACAGATGTACTAATTTGTTTTTGCTACTAAAACATGGATTGATAAATTGTTAGGAATTAGGTTTGCATATTTTTTTCCTTTTTTTCCACCTGATTATTGTTTTAAAACTGTATACTGTGAGTACAGCAATATTTTTCAGTAGGGTCTGCTGAAAGACTAATTGACTTTAAAGCACTGTCCTGAATCCATTGGACTTTAAGGCTGTATCTGATAGCAAATGCAGTAAAAACCTGTTTTCCATCTGTGCATCAGCCCTTTAAAAGTTATCTGGGTTACTGGAGCATTTGGCACTTGGCAAGCATTACATGGCCTTATGCCCAGTGAGATACACAGCTTTTGTTGCTGTGGTTCATAAGTTGTACAAATAAGATGATTTTTTTTAAGCTTACAGGAAAAAAAAAAACCAAACCAAAACCCAAAACAAAACAACACGTCAATTGAAATTCTTAGTCACCTTTTCTTAGCCACGTTTTAGAGAAACAAGATGGTATGGTATCCATTGTACAGACTTACACAATTCAAAGGGACATGTGGTAAGAGTGAAATAAATCTTTTTAGTTGGCCTTATTTGTTACAACGTTGATGTTTTCTGTTTTGTGGCAGATGACTAACATAATGGGCCCTTTTCTGGCATAGTTGTTGAAGTCAGTAGGATTTACAACAGCAGGAATTTTGTTATAATTCAATTATGATTTCAATACCAGGAAATAAGCTTGAGTTTGGAAAAAAAAATATCCTAAAGTGCTGCTCTGTTTCTGTGTATTCCGATGATATTATTTGTCAAACTGCTTATTGAATTTGTGGTGTTTAAGTAGAGCTACTCTTAATAAGGTGCACACATAAATGTGTGAAAAGAGTCAGAGGAGCCGAGTTGTCTTTGTACGTAAATTAGTAAATTTGATATGTTACTACAATGTGAAGTAAGTGTGGCACGGAAAGCTTAATTAGGAAGTACCAGTGAGGTCAATGACTGTACAGTATAAAACATAGTGTGGAATTTTATATGCTTTCTGTTATGATCTTATTACTTCGGCAATATATTTGTAATGTTTAAGCTGTGTGTTAATTAAAAAGCTACAAATACTGGAAAACGTGGTTACAGCACACTTCCTAAATCTGTGAAGTATGGAGTTATTAAAATAGCACTACATACTAAACCCAAGACCCTAGAAGTTTAAAGTTCATTGTGTTCTTACTGAAATACAGTGGCTATAAATATGATTTTGAAGCTGCTTGCATACTCTTAATGATCTTTTATGCAAAATAAGTTATGATAATATGCTTAATATACTACTTTCTGACATCTGTAGTGTCTTACCAGGAACTGCTAGAAATGTAGGAAAAGACTTTTGTCTAACATTGATGGAAAAGGGATGTCTTCATATGTGTCAGACTACTTTAGATAATGATCTGTCAGTAGAAAATTGATTTAGGATTCCTTTTTACGTTTCCCTTGTTCATTAAGTACATGTTCTGCTAGCTGAAAAATAAGAAACGAGAAGAAGTTGTGGCAGCAGGTACAAATTTACCAGAGGTGCCAACAGTGCCTTAGTCCTCAGGTGTGTAGTTTGTACCTCCTTGGTATGGGGACCTTCAGGCTGACTAAGACCCAAAAACACTGTCTGCAGGGATGTTGGAGAAGTTGGGCTCCTCCGGTGATGTCAGTGCTCACCTCTGCTTGCTTCCGCCCCACCGCATGCCTTGGCTTGCCTTTGTAATGTTTTTCTTTTTAGGATTTTTTCTTTGTTTCTTTTTCTCAAAGGGCTAAGATGGGAGAAGTTTTAAAACCAACATAGGATGTAATTATCATAGGCCTCAATTGTGGCTTTGCTGCTACCCTACTTGAAAGGTATTGCTGTCTGAAGTCTGCACATCAAAACAAAGAGAGTTTTCTTTGCCTGATTCCATCCGGCTCTGGAACAAACCTGTTTTGCAGCCAGGCATCAGTGGGCAGGATGGAGTCGGAAGGGTAGAAGCTGCTCTGCTGCTCAGCCACTGGCACAAGGAGGCAGTTTGGAGCTGTTCTCCCATCCCATAGTGAGTTATAAAGCCCAGAGAAATAAAAGAATTCCCTACATTTCTGTAACCGTTTACACCAAGATGATAGAACAGGATCTTAAATGCTATGCTGATTTAGGTTGGGCATTAGGAAGAAATTCTTCATGCTGAGGGCAGTGAGGTGCTGGCCCAGGTTGCCCAAGGAAGCTGTGGCTGCCCCATCCCTGGAGAAGGGTCATTAGGCATTGGAATATGCTGCCCAGGGAGGTGGTTGATTCGCCTTCCCTGGAGGTGTTTAAGTCACGAGTAGACGAGGTCCTGAGGGACATGGTTTAGCGTTTGGTAGGAATGGTTGGACTCGATGATCCGATGGGTCTCTTCCAACCTGGTGGTTCTGTGATTCTATGTTCAAGGCCAGGTTGGATGAGGCTTGGGCAGCCTGGTCTGGTGGGAGGTATCCCTGCCCATGGCACAGGAGCTGGAACTACATGATCCTTAAGGTCCCTTCCAACCCAAACCATTCTGTGAAAAGTAACTGGACAAAATTAATACATAAAAAAATCTTAAACCCAACTCTCACCCATTTTTAACAATTAAAAGAAAGAATTCTAGAAATCCTAGACAGGAAGGCAGTTAATTTCACTAGGTATTCAACTACCAAATATAAATACAGACAACCTTTGTTTATTTGGAATTCATCCAAGCTATTGTAATCATTAGTAGTCTTGCCGCTTGTCAAAGCACATACTCCTTATTCTACAATGCCTACTGAAACAAGTGGGTAGACAGTAAACTGCTTAAAATATAAGCTATAAAGAAAAGCACATTGCAACTATTTGTTGATTTTACCTAATCTCATGAAAGGAAATTGTTTATAAACATTTTTCTTGTTTATATAACATCGTCTTCCATGCAGTCTAGTGGTTTAAGTTGCTATATATTCTTTGCTGTCTTTAAGTATAACCATTTTTATGATGATTAGTTAGTGAGTTTTTCTCGTCTTTTCCACATTTATCCAGCAGTAATCCAACAGACTTTGAGTCTTACCATGAACTGGCAAATCAGATTTACCTTTTTTCTAGTTTCATCTTTATATTGTTTGCACGAAATCAGTTTATTTGTGTATTGGGGGATTTTTGCCTTTTTTTTACCCCCCAGTTGCATCACTAGGCATCCATGATTCATCCAAGGTTTTGGTCTTCATTGCTTCAATACCCATTGTCATTTTTTTCCTGCAAATTTTCCTTGAAGTGGAAAGAGTGGAAGAGGCAGCATTTAGCCGTACTTTGCATAGTGTTTATTGCTTTGTTTAAGTGACTATGACCAGATGTGTTTCTATCTGACTTCGATTCCAAGTCTTGCATTTATTCTTCTTGCAAAGTTGGCTACAGCAACTAAACTCCTTTCTCTAGTAACTCCAGCCAGAAACTAAGCACCATGCAGCCACTCACTCAGGCATGCTCAGTGGGATCTGGCGGGGGGGAGGCAGGGAGTATTAGAAGAGGAAAAATGAGAAAAATTCTGGGTTGAGATAAAGACAGTTTAGCAAATCAAAACCTCCACATGCAAGCTAAACAAAACAAGAAATTAATTCACTTCTTCCCTTGGGTAGGCAAGTGTTCAGACATCTCCAAGAAAACAGAACTCCATTATGTGTAACTGTTACTTGGGAAAACAAATGCCATTGCTCCAAATGTCCCCTCCCCTTCTTCCTTCTTCCTCCAGTTTCATGTGCTAAGCGTGACATCCTGGGATATGAAATGCCCCTTTGGTCAGTTGCAGTCAGCTATCCTAGCTGTGTCCCCTCCCAATTTCTAGTGCACCCCTAGCCCAGTCACTGCCAATGTGCGTGAGAAGCAGAAAAGACTTTGACTCTGTGTAAGCACTGGTCAGCAGTAACTAAAATATTCCTGTATTATCCACACTGTTACCAGTACAAATCCAAACCATAGTCCCATACTAGCTACTAAGAAGAAAATTAACTCTATCCCAACTAAAATCAGCATATAATGTTAGGGACAAGTGTGATAGTTACATGGGTGTTACACAGCTTTCCACTTGCAGGAATATTTTTTTCTCAGGGAATTGCCTTCATGAATTGGAGGAGAAAGATATTCCTTCCCTGGAGAAAAAACAAATTTGCAGAAAGATGTGTATTTCCCAACTTGTGAAGTGTATGACGTTTATTTAATAAATATCTCGCAGGGATGAAAATGTTCTGTAAGCTTCTAGTCTGGATTGAACTTCTTGCAGTGTAATGCCTGTCTACTTTCTGAAGGTCATCTTAATAGGCAGGGAAGGAGTCTTCTAAGGCCAAAAAGGAGTTTTCTCAGATGAAAGACTTTGATTAAATGTACAACTTCTCCCCTGGCATTTGGAGTTTTACTGTTCCAATTCCAGTTCTGAATCTTTAGGACCCCATGGGCTCTTGAAAGTCAGCTGTAAAAATCTGGGAGCTGAACAGGGCAGGCAGCTGAGGAGCAGGGACTCAAAGGAGAAAGTTTGTCTATACTGACCACAAGGTGCAGGAAACTAAATACCAATTTACGCTACATGCTGAAAATGAAGAGAGCGCTGTCATCGGAGATGGGAGACATAGTAAAACATTTCCTTTCTACTGGTATTGTAAGATGAAGGATAATTAAGATCACAGAATCGTATAATGGTTAAAGTTGAAAGAGGCCTTAATGATCATCCAGTTCAGCCCCACTCCCTGCCATAAGCAGGGACGCCTTCCACTAGAGCAGGTTGCTTAAAGCCTCATCCACCTTGGCCCTGAACACTTCCAGGGGAGGGGCATTCACAACTTGTCTGAGCAACAAATTAATTAATTAATAATTCATAGGCAAGATTTCATTCCCGAGGAATTCAGACTCACGCTGGCTCAAGGAGATGCCACGTTGTTAGTGAGCTAGATGTATGAACTAGATAAATATTTGCCATTTGCCATGGTAGCTGATTCTTCTGAGTTGCATTCACTTAGCTATTTTCAATATATAAAATTCATTAGAAAGCGTACCGTGCTGACCGTTTGTGCAATTGCAGCTGGACTGTCGCTCCAGAATATTTGCAAGTTGCATCTGGCTTTTAGCAGTGGAGGAGACTGGTAGAGCAGTAACTTCTCATGAAAACTGTTCACTCACACTGAAGCATGTCTGTTCATCAGGCTTGCTTTCAACAGTAAATGCCAAAGAAGTGTATCAAACAATTTCAGTAGAGTGTAAATAAGCAAGTTCAAAGAGGACATGACTGGGATATTATTCTGGTTTGGAAATTTGTAGAATGTCAAAATATGTAGCGGAACAGAAAATTAAGATAAAACAGCATCATAACTGAGCCTTCACCTTTGACCAGTGTGTTGTGAGACATGCCATTCCCTACACAAGAGTTTTATCTGAGGATCCTTTCCAATATTTCAGTGGACTAAAGATGCAAGGATTCTGGGGGGTACGTTGCTGTGAGCCAAGTGCTAGAAAAATGAATTGTTAATGTCCCAGCTGTCCCCTGCCTGTTTCATACCCCCTGAGCTACATGTCAGCCTTTCCCAGCAGAGAGAAACAAGAGGGAAGAGGATCATTCCAGTTGCAGTCGACTGACTTGAGCTTGAGTTGTGGATGCTAATGGATACTTTGTATTTACTTGGAAAATCAAAGTTAAATTGAGCTCTGGCAGCAGTTTTATTTTCTTCAAGTCGCATAGCGGAGACCTCAGGCCTGATGAAAAAAAAAGGGACACATTTTCTAGGAAAGAAGGTTTTGTGACATAACTGTAACTTTTCAATGTATCACATTCTTTCCTTACCTTCAAGAGGGTTTTTCTATGGATTTGTTGCTTTGAGATGAATATCCATCGCTTTTTTCTAACAAATAGAACATTTTTGGCTGAGTAAAATTATCCAGTTTCTCAGTCCTGTCTTGACTCTTTAATGGACACGAGCACCAAGTTGTGCCCTTGCTTGCCTGGTAGATGTTTGGGGTTTTATTGTGGCCTCAAGAACACCGGTTAGCAAAGATGATTAGAACAGTGGTGGATCCCATTGCTCAGTTAAGTCCTCCCTGTTGCATTAAGGGGGTAATGGACTGTTTAATATAAATACCACAGTTAGAAGAATGGAATAGGTTTTCAATAGTATTTATTAATGTGATGCAAACTGTAGGTTCTAAGGCTCTAGATGGCAGAAATGTAATGGTTCCTCTGGCCTTCCTCATTAGTTTTGACAGCTTTGAGGGGTGTGCATTTCTGCAGAAAGAGATTTCAGTTAACCATTTTAACTTTCATAGAATCATAGAATCACTAGGTTGGAAGAGACCCACTGGATCAGCGAGTCCAACCATTCCCACCAGTCTCTACTAACCCATGCCCCTCAGTACCTCATCCACCCACACCTTAAACACCTCCAGGGAAGGTGACTCAACTGGGCAATCTGTTCCAGTGCCCAATGACCCTNGAATAACCTCCCTGGACCTGCTGGTCACATCGTTTCTGATCCAAGCCAAGATGCCATTGGCCTTCTTGGCCACCTCTGCACACTGCTGGCTCATGTTCAGTCGCTGTCAACCAACACCCCCAGGTCCTTCTCCTCCTGGCAGCTTTCCAGACAGACTGCTTCTAGTCTGTAGCTGAATAGGGTTGTTGTGGCCCAAGTGCAGGACCCGGCGTCTGGCCTTGTTAAACCTCCTGCCCATTGGTCTCAGCCCATGGATCCAGCCTGTTCAGATCCCTTTGCAGAGCCTCCCTACCCTCCAGCAGATCCACACTTCCTGCATCATAAGCTCATTTTAATTCATTCAACAGTGTTTACCAAGTACATTAGTTTGTGCAACACATGCAAAGAAAGGCATTAACCTCGCTAGAGTCTCTCAGGATTTGTTTTGGAGTAACTGAAAACAGACTGTGAATCCAGTCATCAGCTAGCTTTGGTACAAACATTTCCCCTTAATTTCTTTTTTCTGTTATTATTTTAACCTGAATTACTGTAATCATAACTTGTAACATTCTCCCTGAAGCATAGTGCAAATAATTACAGGATTTTCCATACCATCTCATGCTGGGGAATTACCATGGCGTGGTTGGAGGACATAAGTGAATTACTGGGCTTTGATAAGTGTGAGAGGTGTTGTGTTTTGTTTGGTTCTTCCTATTAAGAAATATGTTTGAAAAAAATGCACAGGTAGTAGTTATTAAGAAGATGTTTTGAATATACCAGTAATCTATAACTGATAATTTAAACAAAATAAAATATTTCAAGACAAAATATAACATATCAGCAAATGACACAGCAGTTTGTGTGTCATTGATTCATAAAGTATAAAGGAAACTAAAGCTACTTTTAAAAACACATTTAAGTATTGTGTTGAAAACTGTGAATAAGCATATAGAAACCACAAAATGAGGCAATGTATCTGTAGCTATGAAAAATTTAAATTATCCTTAATATTTGTAAGTCAGGATGGTATCATAAATCTATTTCTAACGTTAAAAGCACCACACTGAGCAAATACTCAAAAATGACTTTTAAGTATTGTTTCTGTTGCAGAAAATTTCCTGGCTGCTTTTAATTTCTGCATCATTAAGTTTCATTTTAATGAGTTCCTGGTAATTTGCACAGTTAGCCCATCCCATAGCTAATGATGAGAAGGCTAAGTGGCAGGCTACGCATGACAAATTTACCTTAATTATTCCGGTTTCTAAGTTTTCCATTCCTTGCCTGTTTCATGATCAACTTGCTACCATATGTAGCAGATGAGGGTATTTCTACAGTGCTGTAGAAAGAGAAGAGCACTTTTTCAGTTCATTATCTGTAGCCATCAAAAATTCCCTGGGGGAAGTTATTTTAAGTTAAGTTGATCTGGAAGATGAAGATATTAGGAGTTATGAATATAACTGTAATGTAAGATGTAGCATAGATGAGGGATAGGTTTTAACCAGCTTGGCAGGTGCTTAACTTTTGCCACACTCTATTTGTAGAGGTATATGCAACTTAGGACTTTCATTGTTTCTATTAAGTTTGAGCAAATTAACATGCCTCTCCTAAGTAAAAATAAACTGACCCTGTCTCAAATAAAAATGTCAGTGACTCAGTTGAATAGGAAAATGTCCAATCTGAGATACAGCAAACAAAATTCCTTTAAAAGCTTAGCAGCCTGTGATGAGGTAACAAGAGCTGGTGGTACTTGAATATCTCAAGTGAGATGCAGCTTGGTTTTATAAAGCCAAACTGAAAGAAACTGCTACTAAGTCTGATTTGCATTGTACTGCACTAGCCTTCAACCAAATACCAACCACCAGTTCATCTAAAATTACTCATAGGACTTGTGACAGACAATTCTTTGCAGTCTGGGTATGCACAGGTGCTTATAAAAGTGTAGTTCATTAGAAGTTCATGCCAGTTGTTCCTCATCATCAGTTTTGTTTGTCATTGTGCTTATACATGTAAGTCTTCTCATAATTTCTTATGCATTTATTCAGCTATTAAAGAAAAATTAGGCTTTTATATTAAGTCTTATTAGCACATTATGACATAATTGCTAGATACATCTGACTTTATTATACCATAATTTGACATAAAAATGAAATGCGTTTTAATTCATTATCATGTTGGACATGGTAATGTCCTTTAGGCTTTGAATTTGATTGAAATTTCTCTGTGAAGGAGACAAATCCAGCACTGGCAAATCCACCACTGGCTATATAACTTGTATGTCATATGGTATCTTGCTAGGAAAGAGTAATCTTTTTACTTCTATTCCACTATGTTCAAGGTTCTTAGGATTATTCATGTCTCATGTAATTCAGGATTAATGATTTTAAATGCCAGTTAAATAACTGAGTATAAATCAAAGGCAACAGATGCACTGCTTTCTCTTTATTCTTTGAGGAGTTTAATAATTTCATTCAAACATTTCAGGCTTTAATTCACCTGGTTTTGAAAACTAAGCTTGCAATATAGTTCATGCAATACAGCAACGGTTGTGAGGCACCAAATGCTGAATTCATAAGGAATATAGGAATTGTGGATTTTCAAATTGCAGTGTATTTTTTTTAACAATTTACCTTAGTATTCCAAAATTAAAAAATATTGTTTATCTTACCATCCCTTGAAGTATTTTTTTGCACTAATAGCAGGTTCTGCTTCTCTGTACTATAGTTTGGTCACAGAAATCACTGAAGGAGTGACTGCATTATACACATGCTTTTTTAGGAGCTGAGAGCAAAACAGAGCTGTCTTATGAGGGTTCTTTCCTCCCTTTGTCATTAGTGTTCATGCAGCTTTTGGATAATGTCACATTCTGATTGTGAAAACAAGGAATGATGAGGGCTTAGGCCAGCAGCCAGATCTGACATGAAGTGCACTGTACTAATCATATCACTTTATTTCTCTGCCCTTATTTTTTTCGCCTGGAAGACAAATGCATTTTACTTCTACAAAGGTGCCTTTAATACATTTGAGAAGTCTGCTGGAAGTTTGTAGTTATTAATTTGTCACAAATGCTAATAATGCTTTTCAAACAGCATGTTCCTAGAAGAGGTATTTATATTTTCAATTATGGAATATTTTTAATCAGAGCATCTGCATCTGAACTTCCCATGCAATTACTTGTAGTGAGAGAAATAAATCCTTATAAAGCACACCATGATATCTTTGAGACATTAACACTTTCCCAATTGCCTTATCACAAACTGTTCATCATGAAATTACATTGTTTATTATCTTGTTGTCAGAATTAACACTACAGGCTAGTGGAGGCTTCTGAGCTGTTGCTGGTGCTGCTGTTTCATTTATTCAGAACTCTTTGTCTGCCTTGTTTTCCTCCTTTCCACTGCTTGATGACTTTCTCAAAAAGCTTTCAGGATTATTACATTCATACCTAAACAAGAAAATTTTTACATAAAAGTTTTGCTCTGGTGTTCTTCTGCATTATGCTCAGGAAAAAAAAAAAAAAGAAAGGAAGTTCTGTCATAGTCTGTGAAGGATCAAGCCAAGCTGAGATTTAGGAAATTTAGGTGGTGATAGGAGAAACAGTGCAAAGAGGAGGAAAAATGTAGCATTATTTTCTAAGCCTCTCCATGATGCCTAAGTTTGTTGCTTTAATTTTCTTACGAAGAATTAATATATTGCTTTAATAATATTAATATATTGTTTAATATATTAATTTTTGTTTACACAGTTTCTATTACAATATGATGTGTGATATGATATGATATGATAGCATAGAATAATTTTGCTGTAAACCATTCAATTTTTGTCCTTAAAATACTTCTCTCTTGCTTGTTTATGAAACTATTGAAATGTTTCAATTGTGAACACACAATGAATGATCATCCTCTAATCTGTTCCATGTGGATAGCAGGCCAGTTTGCACATCCAGTACATAGAACTTCTTGATTCAGTTAAAACCAGCAAGACTGATGGTGTTACTGTTTAACCTGCAAGACCACTTACAAAAACTGTACATATCTTAAAAACCCTTTGCCACAGCACAAACATCGTATTGAATACATGATGTATAAAATTGTCTGGGGGGAGGGAAGATAAACACAAAGAAATTGAGATTAGGTTCAGACTCCCAAAGAAAGAATTATAACTTTCAGTTATGTATTTAAGGGTGCTTTAACTCTGTGAAGAATTTCTGCATCTTTTATGGTTACATTTGAACATTGCATATAATTTTTTTTCATCCTGTGTTCCGCATAAGGGAACTGGTGATTCTCAGCATTGCTAAAATTCTTCACATATGTTTTAAAAACCTAGAGGCTTGTAGCAATGACCAGTGGTGGTGAACTTCAAGAGGATCAAAGATTTGGCATGATCAGGATAATAACTGAAATGCCCAAGTGCAGGAAGGCAAGGGATAGCTGGGTCACTTTAGTCAGGACATCAGACAGGGACCTGAGCAAGAAAAGTCTCTTTGGTTTCTCTTGTGTTAGAAATACCATGAGAACTGTTCTCTTGTGGTATTTCTGCTTCCTGCCACATTAAAATTAAGATATGTAGAAACTCCAGCATGTTCCTTTCTTCTTGCCCTCACACCAATTAGAGTTTACTAAGATTATCACAACTCAAAGTTAGTTTTGAGTTGATTGAAGGGAGGCTTTGGTTTCGTCATTCTTTGTCTGAAGCAGTCCAGCTGGCCTTCCTAACAGCTGTCTGTGTACTATAATTGTCAAGTGTTGGTGATATTTCTGACTCAGTAATCAGGGCTTGCTTAGGACTACATACAATAAAACCGCGTTCTTCTAACATCCTTTGGGAGCAGGTGTCTATGAGGTGTCCCCTAGGAGGTCTGCAGGACAGCGTGTGCCATCAGGCGCTGACCTCTGTCCTCTCCTTCCAGACAGCCTAGAAGTGTCCTACACTAAAGCTAGAAAAAAACCAAAGCAAATAAATCAACCCTTGAAGGAAGGAATTAACCACAGAAACTTTTAAATAAATTTAGTTTCCTGATGTGTTATATACATATGTCTACAGTATCTCTTTGCTCTTCCCCTAAGGTATCATCTTTGAATACATTGATGCCAATGAGCGATTATCTGCAGTGCAAAGTCATTGGTATTGTGGGAGAGAGCTATAATATACCTCTTGGATATCGATAGAGGTTTCAGACTTATTAAAAACTGTCATTATTGTTTGTAGTGGCTGAAGAGCGTTACAGGTTTTAAGTACAGGGGAGGATATAGCAGTTCTTTAGGAAACAATAAAAGTCAGATCTCTGAATTTATGCTCAAATAAAGCACTTAATGTTTATTAAGGAAGATGACTGTAAGAATCATACATAAGCACCCTATTCTAGCTCTTCCTGTTAATGCCTGTTTTCTTTTGCTTTATTTTTCTTAAGTGCACAAGGTATATTTACAGAAGTGATGAAATTGTAAGTTTGAAAATTACCTTTAATTAAAATTGTTGTTAGCTGACACGAAAGATTTTATTAACTGAGTTTCAGCCACCTTCTACATTCCTAGGTCAAAATATAAGTGTTATTCAGCTATTCAGAACACTTCTGGAGATCAAAGTTAAATGTAAATTTGAATCTTCCCAGTTTGGTAAAGACCTGATATACTTGTCTTTATTCAGCTTTAAAAAAGGGTTTACTGCAAAATACCATCACTAGCAGGTTCTTTAAGGAGAGATAATGCAGACCAGTTCAACGTTGCTGGGTAGAAAAATGGATTTGTAAGTATGTGGGACTTTTTCATCCAAGTAGGTGAGTCGGTCTAATACACGCTGCAATAGTCTACTGTTAGCAAGAAAGGCTTTCTTGATAATTGTAGTAGAGGTGGTATAGTCATGATGAACCAAAAAGTTAACTGGGGCAAGATTTACATGAAGATACAACTGCCTAAACAAAAATTTCAATGTATGGGCGGGCAGATGGATAAATCAGGGCTGCTATACCCGGAAAACTGAAGTTTTTGGCTGTTTCACTCAATTTTGATGAAGTCAGCAAGGACAACAGGATAACTGAATATTTTGAAGATGCAGATTTGCAAAGAAAAGGGAAACATAAGGATCTGCTTCTCCAAAGATGGGCTCCTAAAATCTGCAGCCCTGCAGGTTTAACCCTTTTCATCATTTGCAAGACCCCCAATGAGCCTGGAAGGCCTTTGACTTGGGGGTCAAGGACTGGCAGCAGAGTCCAAGGATTTACCTTATGAGCACTTGTCACACTGATACATGTTTTGGTGTCCTTTTCCTGAGCTGGCAGTACTCATGGGGCTTGTTTCCATAAGGAGGAGAGAGGACTTTCCATACAGTTCTCACCCTCCTGACCCCGTGGTGGAGCAATGCTCATGCTGCCTTTGGTGACTCGGGGGACATAGCTCAGTCACAATGTGCCACTGGTTCCTGGTTGAATCCGTGCACTCCTATTTTGGAGATGGTAAACAGCTCTGGCTTACTTGCTGCCATAGCTGATATAACACTCCCTGTCACAAACACTTGTGGGATGTTGTCTGAGTCCCACAAATGAAAAAACAAATCACATTTCTAATTGTCCCCTGATCTGGTCAGGCTGAAGCCTAGTCCCTTTCACTGGCAAATTTCCTTAAAACCGAGGATGAAGCTGGACAAATCTAAATTCAATCTGATTTAGGCTACCCAGGACTAGTGTTTGCCCCCAGAAATGTTCTAGAAGAATATATGATAATTTTCAAGTCTCATGTGACCTGTGTTTTTTGAACAGCCCTGCAGAGGAGAGGAATGACAGTAGTACAAATCTGCCTGTTATAGCCAGGTGGTGTGGATTTGCTAGCACCAAGCAAACTCATCCTAGCAAACCTCTTTGATCCTTTGAGTATTCAGAAACTTGCCCTGCTGGCAGAGGAGATCCTGTCACTATAGCCTTGATGGTCTGCTGAGCGCAGCCACAATGAGAAGGTCCATCTCTGTCTAAACAAAAAAGCCTTTCTGGCCACAAATGACTCATAGCCACAGGGAGGGAACATAACTTGATACTGCAGGAACAGATGTGTAGCTTCTGCAGAAGACTGCAGTCCGCAAATGAGAAATAAGGTGAGGAAGGTACTTCCCTGAAATTCGTAGGAGGATGCAAACATATTTGGAGTTTCTAGTCCTACAATTCCCTGCTAGCTGTGGGGGAAAAGCTGTTAGACCTTCCTAGAAACTGTCCCTGTTCTTCTAAATTTGAAACTAGAAAGTAACCTTCCTTGTGTGTTTTATTTGCCAAAATCTGTTTAGACACATATAGGGTTTCTTCTCAGAAAGGTACCACAATAAAACCCTTGTAACACTGAAAAACATCAGTAGGCGTTCAGTCCTGTGTCTTTAATTCCTTTCCACTCAGGAAAAAAAAACCAAAACTCATGGTTTCTTAAGTGTCTTTAGCAATGCTTTTTCAACCATATCTCTGGGTAGAGAGCTTGCTTTCTGCTTTTTGGGCAGACTTCAGTGATGGAGTGGATTTAGCCTATTGTCCTGATGAATGCATGTGTCTTAAATGTCACACCTGTAAGTTTAATTAGGTGATTTATTTAATTTAGAGGTGTGACATTCCCATTCTAGAAGTGCTAATGCTTACTTTTTCTGTCTGTATCTCTTTGGGTTTTTTTTTCTGGCATGGACAGAAATGTTCTTACCAATTCAATCCATTATTTATTACATAGCAGTAGACCTCATTTAATTAAATGCAAAGTTATAAACTAAATGGTTCCCAAATGTATAATGTTTTGAGTACTTAACAAAAAAAAGAAACAGCTGAAACCAAAAAGAAAAACCTTACTAGCAAGTGTTTGCCAAGTGTTTGTATTGGTTTGGCAGGTATTTAGAATAAGTTTCATAACTAGAGGTACTGCTACATACAGAAGAATTAAGGTCTTTATGAGAAAATTACCCTTTTTTCTGGGGAAATGACATAGGATCACATGTGTATGCATGTCCTAACATCCATGAGTAGGCAGTGAAAAGATGTGTTGTGGGGGATGTTTTTTGCTGACTCAGACATCAAGGGGTGGATGGAGCCTCTCTGTTCTGCCTGCCCTGCTTGCCATGCACAGTGCCTTGATGGCAGTGCAAGAAGCAATTACACCTCTTAACCTGTGCCATAATAGACTGGTATTTCTGGTACGCGTAGCAGTTGCTGAGGTGCATACTGCCGCGGTGCTCTCCAGGTCGGTGCATTTTCACATTGAGATTACAAGCTGGGCTATTATATGCACTGAGGGACTGGAAAACTGATGTTCTCCAGTTGCAGGAGGAGTCATGGTTCGTGTCAGCTTCTCCACAAAGGGTGTGCTGGTGGTCACCACAGCTACCTGGGCTGTGCCATCAGGACCAGCTCAGTGGTAGAAGAGGTGTGCAACAGCTTTGCCATGCCTTTCTCCCTGTGCTTGATCTGAGACAGGAGGCTTTGTTATATGCTATATATACTATATTATATGTGTACACACAGGCATGTGGGTGCCGTATGCATTTAGAGCAGCTTTTGGTCCTTAGTGCTAGCCCAACTATGCATTGGTCCCACTGGGTTGCCTTTCTGGGCAGATCTGGGAGAGGTCCTAGTGTGTTAGTTAGTTATATTGAAATGAAGAGTTCAAAATTACTTATTCAAACAATCAATCTCTTTTTAAAACTGTATTAATATTGGCTGAGCTACACATGTTACTCATTTACCAGTACTGACAAAATAACCTGTATTTCATTATGGTTTTGATGGTGGAGGGGGAAAAATACATGACTGCTTGTGGCATTTCTGATCATTTTTATTCCTTGTACCAATTTGATACTTATCTTTCATTTGTTGTGAAGCTGGATTATTTCAGGTTTCCATGTATATGATTATATACGTTTTGATGTCTGTTTTAAAATCAGCATGCTGTTGCTTTCTTAAATTAGCCAAGGTTTGAGTAGTGCATTCCTTAACCCAGTCCTAATTCCCTCTGTTGCATGTGAGACCGTGCCTCTTTTTAGAGAGCAGTAAATGATGTAGCACCTAACCACTTACTTAAAAATATTGATTTCAGAAGAACAGGAATGGTAACGTGGCTTGCTCTGCCTCTAGGAAAAAAATGATAGGTACATATATATTTATATATATTTTTTATCTTCTGCTTTTCAAAGGGACTAGGAGGAAAGGTAAATATGATATCCTGCCCTTACTAGTGGCCTTCTGCTGAAGTAGTTGCCTTTGCTGGAAGAGTGCCGTCAGTCATGGCTACGTGCATGTAACATACCCGAGCAATAAATAACTGGTAATTGAAACACAGCCAGAATTGTTTGCTTTGCTTGCCCTTTATCAAGATTTAAATATCCGACCCTGTGCCCCAGGGTGTGTAATGCAACATCATGACAAATCTTTGCCTGGAATGATCTGACAGAGTATCGGAACACGTGAATGGCTTGGTTGAAGTGGAAGGAGTCAGTCAGGGAGGCCCAGAGAGCATCTTTACTTCTGATCTGGGACCAGGGAACCTCTGAGCAGCAGGGACAAGCACCCAGGTCCAGTATTTATTTCATTAATGACTGTGTCAAGGTACTGCTTGTGTCCCCTTCTGTATGGTATGCAAATGAGCAGTAAGTGCTGCAAATAACAGATTCTGAAATTAATTTCTGTATTCTGCTCTGGTGTTTATTAATCTGCTTCTATGAACGTGTAGAGGGGCACAATTTATCTGCCACGTGTTTACTCACCGTCTAATAATGCCATTTCCCACGTCACTGAGGTTGATAAAAATTCTGCCCAGGTACTGATGGACTCCTACCACGAATTGATTAATCCTATTATATATTTACTTAGAACGTTATTTGCAGGTCTCTCACAAGGGCAAGTTGTTTCTTTTCGGTGGCGATATCATCTGGACTGTGCTGAAAAGTTAGATGTAACCACAGTAGGTAGCGTGTTTCCAGACAATGCCTTATTGTCTGCGCAGGCTGGATGCAGAGACCTTGCATACCTACGTAGAATCAAGATTAAATTACCAGCCTTTTCGGCATTTTTATGTAAAATGTTCTTTATTATGGTCTTCTCATAGCTGAAGCATGAGTCACTTGCAAGCCTTAATAGATTTTGGCTATGCTGCATGATGAAGTGTTCTGGATGCAGTGAAACATTTAATCAAGACTCCAGGCAGTGCAAGTCCCAGTGGTCACCTTTTTAAAAAAAAAAAAGAAAAAAGACAAGAAAAAAGAAACAAATTATGGTACTTTTTCTTTGTAACATTAAGATTAGTAGGAAAATCACACCGGAAAGTGACATCTTTTTAATTTTAAATAATGATGAAAACAGATTAAAACCTGATTAATCATACATATAAGGAAGACATTTTTTTTATGATGAGGTGGTGAAACAGTGGAGCACGTTGCCCAGTGACACTATAGATGCCTCATCCCTGGAAACATTCAAGGTCAGGTTGGATGAGGTTCTAAGCAGTCTGATCGAGTTGAAGATGTCCCTGATCACTGCAGGGGATTTGGACAAGGTGACTNCGGAAAGTGACATCTTTTTAATTTTAAATAATGATGAAAACAGATTAAAACCTGATTAATCATACATATAAGGAAGACATTTTTTTTATGATGAGGTGGTGAAACAGTGGAGCACGTTGCCCAGTGACACTATAGATGCCTCATCCCTGGAAACATTCAAGGTCAGGTTGGATGAGGTTCTAAGCAGTCTGATAGAGTTGAAGATGTCCCTGATCACCGCAGGGGATTTGGACAAGGTGACCTTAAAGAGCTGCTTCCAACCCAAACTGGGGGTTTTTTTGTTTGGTTTTTTTTTTTTTTCAATTAGTGTCAGGTAAAACACTCTGATATCCCAGCATTTTTTAGAAAATGTTGATGCTTTATAAAAGTGACTTGGTTGCAAGACATCAAATCACCATACTAAACTGTTCTTTAAAATATGTGTTAAAATACTGGAACTGGAGTCCACAGATTAAAATTACCTGAAAAAAGTCTAATATTACATATAAATCTTATTAATTATGTTTACATACATGTTTGTTAAAGGAGAAAATGAAATGTTGACAAAATGCATTCAGCCATAAGTTTCCAAACAATTTCAGCGCTAGTAATCATTAGTAATTCCTGATTTTGCTAGAGGAAAGGAAGTCTTGCAATAATCTCTATTTTGCATGATCTTATACTATTGGCTTTTGTTGGTTAAAATTTGGTCTGCATTGGGGTGACTGGAGTGGGCAGTCACGTAGCCCAGGACATCTTTTACATCCTCTCTTTTGTTAAGGTACCGGAGCCAAGGCATCAAAATTAAGTCTCGTGCCCTGGTCTTCTATGGAGAGTTCCTAAGTGCTTAAGGTCTTAAGTGTGTGGCTGACACATCTATTTATTGCCTAAGCACGTGTCACCGTCACCTAAAATTAGAGGCTTTGCCTGAAATGTACTAGAAAGAGTTTGGATTAAGTTTATTGCACTGCTCTTTTTCAGTGGTGTTACTGCAAAACTGAAGACCAAGTGACTGCTGCTGCCCCGGACATTCAAATTTGTCTTTTTTTCCCCAAAAACAATGCCTTTTTAGAGTTTTTTGTTGGGTTTTTTTCACATTTTCTCTCCACTTCAAATCTTCCCACTGTTGATAGTGATATTCTTAACAACTTTGTAGTGCTATTTAACAGATTTACTGGCCTGCAGCACAATAGACTAATGTGATTTTTATGGTACTAGCATGCAATGGGATAGTTTGCCTCCTGGAAAAATGGGATATTCAGATGCCTCATTCAGCCTTTGTCTAAGCAAAAGCTATTGCCTTGTCCCAAGACATTTTCTTTACAAATGAGCTTTCCATCTTGTTGTGGAAATTGTAAATATGCATGGTCTGTAGTTTAAGTTTTCCACCTTCCTGAGTTCTGCTGTTATTGGTTATTGAAGTAATTTTAAAACATAAAGGTTTATTTTTCACCCTCACACTTACTGTTTCCCAGTATTTAGTTAGAGCAAGGTGGGAAACTGATTTGTGATAGCCTGTGGGGTTTAGTTATTGTTAGAAACATTGTTGTAGAGATTTTCTAGGAACATTAAGGGGTTTTTTTGTAAATATATATATATATTGATGATTTGCCTTCTTTTCTTTCTGGAACTAAATTTTTGCTTGCTTGTACTCTCATACTTAATCCTTCTGTTCCATTACCTTTCTTAACTTTGCAGGATGCACATACTGGTCCTGCAAGCACTTAGTAGAAGCATAACTCCACTCATGTGAGTAGCCAATATGATTACTCACATCAATAAAAAAGGAATCTCCACATGCATGTATATTTTTCAGGGTATGTGAAGCATTGTTTGCTTCAAAAAGGCCAATGTGATGGAGGCAGGAGAAAAATTATTAGTGTTGATCAGGTTCTTCAGTTATTTACATGGAAATGATACATTAATAATTGAATTTTCTCTTTTATTGTCATGAATTATATTATTTAGAATATTTACAAATCGATAGGGAATACAATTCTTTCACTTTTTTTTCTGTTAAAATTGATAACAGATCATGACAATCTCTAGCAAAAAGTATAAAATGTTTATTTTAATATGGAGGATCGTAGAATGGTTAAAGCACAAACAGAAATCTTCAGGGACATGTGTGCCAATGCTGCCTGTAGATTATTAGATGGTTTCTCTTGAGAGAGGCAGTGAACTTCACAGCAGCAGGCAAAAGGAAGAATGACTCAACAACATATAAAATGAAAGAAAAGCTATTGCCTTTCCACTCTGTTTGATCTTTAATCAAATAGCTGTAGCATTTGAAGAAGTATCAAACACGTGATACATCTGGGAGTTCTTCTTAGATCCTGTTCTATCTAGAGATCTCTGGTTGAGTGTGTAGGATTGATAGGGCCGTCCGCAAGCAAAAATTATTCTCTGTTTGGGGACTTGCGATGAAACTTGCTGCTGCCACATAAGCTCATTCAGTTTTCCTGTGGTATCTTTTATAGACATCATTTTCATTCAAGAGATGGAATACTTTTCTAAAGTTCTCCTGTCTATAAACTCCTCTCACCTTGAAATAAAAGAAAAGCAAATGTTAATAAGCCTAATAAAACAGAGAGATAGATTCTGGCCAAATGAGCCCATCGGTGTATAGAAGGTGCTGAGGATTGGATAGAATTTGGCACGTTGCCTTTCAGTGCAATGTTTTATTTTACATACCTTTGTACCTCATAAGCCCAGTAACTTTGGTCACTAAAATAATTTTTTGTTCCAGAATAGAACTCTCATTTTTTTAATGTTAAGCCTGGGATTTGTCTAGCCTGTTTAGTAATAATAGTCTGGGACACTAGTATTTTTTAAGTGGATTAGTTCTTCTGCTCTGAGAAATGAAGCTTTGTCTGTTTCTTAATTCAACAAATTATATCGAATAAGCATAAGAATAAATTATTAACATGCAAACTCATATTCATTTTGGTTAACCAAAAAAACCCACCTTTTTTCTTGGTCTCTATTATAATTGAGTTTCTCCTTGCTCCCCCAGAATATATTGTTTTCAGTACTGTATACAACTATGAAACTATTGAAGACAACATGGGTAAAGAGCCTTTTTCACTTAGACACCTCATAAGAGCCATCAGTTAATTCAAAGAGAGTATTTTCTGTTTTCTTCAAAGTTAAGACAGTGTTTTGAAACAATAGTGAGTTTCCCAGTGACTTTTTGTGTTCAGATTCATGTCCTAAAGTCTTAAATAGATACTGTATGCTTTATCAAGTGAGGTTCTTGTATGATTCCTTATATCTGATAAGACCTGAGGTTTGTCTTTATGGAGAAAAGAACTCTATTTTTCTTACAGCTACATTTAAAGTAAATTGAGGCAAAATCGTTTGAGGTGGATACTGCCCTACCTCAATCTGATCTGAATTTGTATATGGATTAAAAACACAAGAGGATAATTTGAGCAGCAAGTAAGAATCTTAACAAGATCAAGGTAATTAATACTTCCTCTGCTTTGGAGGTGCCCATGATAGAAAGCTGCAGCAATCAAATTGTCATGGATGAAGATGGGTTGACCATGTATAATAGTGTCAGGGGCATAGCATAGTTGTGAGAATGTTACCAACCCTGCAGAATGAGAAATTTGATTCAGACACGGGGAAATCTGTGGTATTGTTTGACTTGCTACTTTTTTATTTCAAGAATCTCAACAACACATCGATATCTTTATGCAAATGTAATATGAGATTAGAAAGATTTAAGAGTCAATTGGTTGGGGAGAGATTTAGTTTAGGTGTTTTATTTAAAGCTTTGCAGATTTTTTTTTTTAGTAAAGGTGTAATAAGACATGCTGAAATCTTCCAGTGCCCTGTGCAATGAACGACTTTGTGGTTGTTCTATGAGCTTCTTCTAGGGGTTGGA